>OX454268.1:9312487-9912487 GCA_949715065.1 Periphyllus acericola
TTGAAAGACTTATCATTTTGTAATTTTGTTGTTCGTGAATAATCATTTTCTTGAGTAACTAAATATGATGGATAATCTTGTGCCAGACACAATTTCAGGAACAAAATCAATATTATAGACAACATCCTGGAAAAACTAAAAATATACAATTATAATATTATCAACACCTACATATAAAATAATATAACATAAAATGAGAATAATGTTATTTGTAACAAGGCTTGATTACAATAAAATATTCTGATTGGTCATACACTTAATTCTTGTATTGATACCAAATAAAAATATACATATCATTATTACACCCATTTAGGTAGATTATAGAAAAGCAATGGAAAAAATTGGTGCGATTCAAATGAACAGCAAAAATTAATTTACTTTTGAAAAGACCTGAAAATATTTAAAAAGAAATTTTAAACACCTTTGGTACATATAAAGCCTATTAGGTTTATGTTCTCCAAGAGCAACTCGCAACGGATCAACAGGTAGTTTGCGTGGTTGAAAATGTGTTAACAGATTCACCTGGGAGCAACTACTTTGCTCCACACAGCAAACCTGAAAACGGTTCAATTGGAAAGAGCTCATCTAACCGATCCGACGGTACGGAAACGGTTCGGAGGAAAAATCTGACCGACGTACGTCGACGTCTAGACGACTGACGGACGAAGGGTTGGTGAAATAGTTGAAAACTACTAACTATTGGTCCGACTCGAGGCGGATCTCGCTTTGACGCTCGTGGCGAAAACGCATCCGGGGCAAAGGCGAGAAGAGTCGCGTAGGCGGTCTACGCCCAAACGGGACGCGATAAATACCTGAGATTCAAACGCGGTCGACGATCATACGCTCCGCATAGCTTCACCGTTCAGTGCTCGGCTTCCGTCGCTTTCGAGCTTAGGGCGCGGGCGTTCGGGCTGCGACGGGTACGACACTCCGGAGCGTTTGGAACCGCGGCGGCGAGGGGATGGTCGAACGACGACCGGGACGGGTGGTAAAGTGTTAAGCCGCGAAACGAAAACTTTGTTACAGGTTTTTTTTGTTTACTACCTGCTGCGGTTTTCGACGTAACCAGCGACTTGCGTGAAGTTATTCCGCGCTGGCCCCGCCCTGCTGCTGCTGCTGTTGGCGTCGGCCGGTAAACGAGTATTCGAACGGAATCCGCTACAGCGAGCTCTAGCACGGTTCTCTTCCACCTCGCCGTTCCGATATAAACCGCCCACAGATCGCGCCACACGACTCGCGCAACTCTGTAGAATGGATTATATAATAGATCTGTATAATAGATAGCATAGGCCATAGATTGTATACTAATTAGTCTATGGTACTAGTGGTGGGCAGAAGTGACTATTTTTTTTTATAGTGACTTAGTTACTCTGTGCGGTAATAAGTCGACTAATTTTATTAGTAGATTAATTTTATCAGTCTATTGGTCTACTCATTTTTATTCGACTTGTTTTTATTATTTCACATCATTTATGACTTGATTTATTTTTAATAATTGACAAATAATTTATATTATTAGACTAATATTGTTGTTCAACACGTTTGAAGAATTTTTTTTACTCAACATTTTATTTTATTTTATATTTTGTATAATATAATTGTACATAAAGAACTTTTCAGACTCTTCGGACGGACTACGATAGTCGAAATGTCGAATGATAACTTAAGGTGTGATTCCTATGGACGCGTCTGCAGACGCGCCGCGGTCCGGCTCGATTCAAATCTCAGCCGCGCTGTCGATTTTTTGGCCGCGCGGCTTAGGTACGGATTCCTATAAGGCCTTAGGCCCGGCGCAAATTGAACCCAGCCCATTTACATCCCACGCGCAGCACACGCATGACCGAACCCAGTTCAAGTACAAGTTTTTTGAATAGTAACACATATTGAACAAAGCCCATACCCAACCCATACCCATGGACCATGACTCAAATCTGTGGCCAGTATGCAAGATGACAGCAATCCAGCAGCAAATTCTAGATTTAGAATCGGAATCTGAGGGTGAAGAAAGATTTGTAATGTTGCACCTACTCCGCAAAAAAATTAAAAAAAGTAAAAGAAATGAGTATTTAAAAAAAAGAGAGTCGTGGAGAGTTCAAGTTATCTGGTGAATTCAAAGAGTCGTTTCGGTTAAACAGAATGCAGTTTAATGAGGTTCATGAACTAATTAAACAGGATATCACTGGTCAAGAGTGTAATGCACAAAAGCCTATCGGAAGTGACCAAAAACTAGCAGTGTGTCTTAGGTAAATGTTTAAAAAATTAAATATAGATGGAAAAATATTGTTTTAGATTATGAACAGAGATGAATGTATTGATTTTACAATGATGTGTGTTTTTCTCATGTTTTTTCTGTTTCTCAAAAACTAAATATTGTGGATATTTATAATTATGGCAGAGGACTTATAGCTCTAAAAAAAGCATTTAAAATAAGTAAAAACAATAAAATTTTTCTTCTGGTACTAGAAAAAAAAGTAATATCCATGTTTTTGTAAAAAGCATTTTAGCCAATACCTATTTAATTAATGTTAATACTACTTTTATCTTGCATTACATTGCACGGTCTTAATTTTTTTTTTTAAATTTTCAAACTAATAATTATAAAAAAATTGAGATGTAATAATTTGTATGTTCAAATCTCATTAATGAGAAAAATATTGTTTTTTTGAAAAATATTTATTTAGTTATATTATATTAAGTCCAAAAATGTTCTTGAAGAATCGTCTTCATTCATTGAGCAGCTTCTTTCATAAGTGTCTACTGAGGTCATCGATATTGAAGTTGATGGAGAGAAGAATTCAGGGAATATTTGAGTTATAGCACCAGACAATTGTGGTGATGAAGTAGAACGTTGTTTGTTTATTTGAGAATTCTACTCAACTTCATCATCAGCTTTATCTTCAGCATCAGAAACAACTTGAAACAGTTTTCTTCTCACTTCTTTTTGATATTTTGTTGGAAGACTTTTAGTTTTGTTGAACATAGACATAAAAAACTGATACAATCCATTGTTTTTTAACTCCTCTTGTTTTTTAGTTTCTGAAATAAGGTTATGACGTAATTCATCCCTCTGTTTAGCTCTCTTGTTAGTGTTCTCAATAAACTCTCGTATAGCAGGATCAGTAGCTACTGTGGATTTTTTAAATTTTTTATGGAGGACGTTCTCAGAAGGGTCAGTTGGTTCGCAATCATTTGTTGCTTTAACTGTGGGTGCATCAGATAGCGTAATATCATCCTCTTCCAACTGACTTTCTTCAAGAGGTGAAGTGGGATATCCAACAGTATTTCTGTTTTTCATAAATGGCTTGAGAAATTCCATTCGTTTTTGATACGTTCATAGCCTAATATGTGTAGCTTGTTGTCCACTTTTTCTTTATTGCCTTTGAAGAGCTTCTCGGTGGCATTCTCTTAATTTTCGCCATTGTTCCTTAACAGTTTGAGCTGTAATTAAAAAAAAATGATAAACAATATCATTTTCATACTTTTTTCAGGTATTTGGTATTTATCTGAATATGCTTCGTAAAAAACTGTAATGTGCTACAAAATATATTACCTACATTTAAATAGGGGATATTTTTTATCAGATTTAAAATACTAACCTTGTTCCAATAAATATATGATTTTACATGTAAATACGTTCCCTGTAGTTATGAATAACCAATGATAATGTACTAACTTAATGCAGTAATGCCTCATGTGTATGCCTGAAAACCGCAATTTTCTTAAGCTATTTACCCTGGTTCGGGTAATCGATTATTTTCACGAACAATAAATAATTTTCTTTTGGACAATTTTTTATTCATGAATTTGCACAAAAAAAAAAAAAATCGACGATATTTCTTACACTGACCTTCACGCATAGACGCATAGTTTATCCACGGTTTATCGTTGTTTTCAAATTCTCACGAATAATATAATCGGAAGTTTAGAAACAGTGACCGTCTTTTTAAAAAATATATTTATATAATAATATACCACAGACCGTTTGCCGTGAATTACATTTCATTGTTTAAATATAATAACAATATAATTATAACAGTTATTTTGCAAACAACTGATGAGTGATGACCCTGCAATACTTTCACACAATAACCCTTTTTAGACATAATTATACTTATCGATTTACGATCGTCGTCCGTAGGACTTATCAAATGATCTTGTAAAGAGCAACCAGCAGGTCAAAACTCCCTGATTATCACATATTTCAGACTATCAGTAAGACAGTAACCCGTGAGGGAGGGGGGGGGGCAAAATTAAACATGGACGACTGAAGAATCCTTTAGCCCTCACAGCTAGGGAAAATACCTACGAGTACCAGTAACTATAGTCGTCCGACGTGCAAAAAGGCTGAGCCTTTTTACGATTGTCGCTTGTTAAAAAAATTGATTAATTAAATGTCTTATATGCTTTTGTCATGTATTGCGTTTCATATTAAATGTATAAATAAATAAATAAGCACACATATATATATTATGGTAATAACGTCGTAATCAGACTTTATATTCTATAGCGGCTACGTTTTACAGTTTACACCATACGTCAGGCCATTGATTTTATAATAAACAGATAAGCCATGCTATAGAAAATAGTGGCGACCGACTCCGCGCTGTCAGCCGTTTTTGAACGCTGTAGTCGTTTACTGTCAGCTCGGTGCGCCCTTTCCGCTCGAGGGCTAAGAATCACGACGGACTCTGACCTCTAGTGTGATCGTAGGAGGCGACTCAAAGAGGGGCCCAGACGGGGGCCGGCGCCAGGGGCGCGGAGAGCGAGTTGTAGCCGTGACTCCGAGAAGAACGGGCTGATCCTTAAGGATGCCTCTGGGAGGCGAGGAAAACGGGCTGACCAGTGATCCCACGGCAAAGACGTAATAACTGGGGTTAGCGACCTACCGCCGTCGGACGAGCGTCCCGAGAGAAAGGTCCACCTAAAACCTGAAACACGTAATCGAATTCAGGTAGACAAGCGGGGCTGGGACCGCAAGGCCGTGGAGGTCTCAGGCTTCTCCGGCATTGCGGTCACGGCCGCAGAAGTCGAAACATCCAACCGATGATGTTCCTACCTAACGGGGGAAAGACCGGTACCACGGGTGGCGGGAGCCCTACCCGGTGTTGAACCACTGGCAAAGCCAGACTGGGTACCCGCCTTCGGGCTTAGGCTTCGTGGTGGCTGTTGCAGGAGCAACTATAGGTTGACGGACAATGCTAAGTCCAGGCGAAGGTCTCTGGTGAAGGCCGCCGTCGGTACGCGGTCCGCGGCTGCGGGGTATACACTCCGCGGGCGGGGGCGGCGTGCAGGCAGTGGCAATCCTTCCGGCCACCAAGCCACTCTACCGGCGAAGAAATACACCGGAGGTTGCCCGTAACCAAAAACAGGGAGGAGATTGGGTAGATCTCGACCCCACCCGGGTGGCCGGCAGACACATGAAAGTCGCGGCCAAAAGGTACGGGCCCCCGTCCGTGGAAGGGTGGAAGGGGACTCGGTGCTGGTGGTCCCTATGACGACCCGCGCGACGTGGGGTGCCTCGGCGCCCTGCGCCGCGTGAACCTCCGCGGCTCGTGAGTAGCTCTTAGAGCTAATATACGGTCCGCGGTTGTAGGTGAGCGCTTGCGCGAACCACAAAACCCGGGTACGCACTGTCAGCTCGGTGGGGTAATTAAGTTGAATATTTCGATTATTGACAGCGCGCCACGGTTGAAATTTTAGTAGTTAAATTCATATACTTTAATACTTATGAGTTTATGACGATATTGACTGTATTTAAAATCTGTGTTTTTAATAAAATCATATATTATATAATATATTGACAATATAAATTAATTTTTTTATATTAATATTATAACATTGGAGGTTTATATTGGTTTAAATATGCCTGGCAATGAATGCCAATATTTAAACTGTTTATTGTAATTGCTTAAAATGCTTAAAAACAAAAATTGAAGTATCCTGGTCCAAGCATATTCCGATTACCTAAAGACAAAATAATATCTGAAGTCTATTATAAAATCAATGGTCAGGCCCGTGCGCAAGGGTGGGGCGGGGGTTCAACCCCCCCCCCACAATGACCGAAAAAAACATGTTTTTCATTTTTGATCTATTATATGCAATAATATTTTATTTGACCGCAATTAGTAGAACCATTGATTTGGTTATTCTATAATCAATGGTAGAACACAAGATTACACGATAACGGATTTCGGGTATTTTAAAAGTTGTTCATAATCAATAATCATATACAACGATTGTGATTAGTGAGCTCACTGTGAGATGTTCTTTACACAAACGCGCTGTTAGAAATAACATTAAAATGGGCATTCGAGTCAATAAATCTCAAGCGTTTTCAGTTACAGCAGATGAAACTGCCGATATTGCCGGCATAGGACAAGTCTCAATGTGTGTAAGGTATTTAAATTATGATGGCGGTAAATTCAAAATTTGTGAAGTTTTTGCGATTTTTGCTACGACTCCGTTATATACTATTATAAAACTATTATTTACATACATGATTTATTTATCACTCATCTTCAAGACCGCTTCCTCAAACATCGAAATATTTTGTTCAACTTTTCATGTCTTTTTCCTATTGAAACTAATACTTTAGATAATGTTGATTGAATACCCCCCCCCACCCCATTATGAAATCCTGCGCACGGGCCTGTCATACTTACTCGTTAAGCATTACGTTTTTAATCGTCCGCCGTAACACCCGTAACTATGGTGAAAATATAGAAATGCAGGGTGAAGTGGCAATTTGATATTCGTATTTCATATATAAATACGTGTGACGCGATGAGTTCCAAATTACCACCAGAGCTGACTGAACCATAGATTTATCATTAAAATTATAATATATTTAATTATATTTAATGTACATTTAATCTATGATTGTACTCTCAAGTGGGAATATGCAAAATATGTTTCGGTACTTTAAAAAGTGTCGGTGGCGGTTGTGGCGATGGGTGTTTCAGAATACCCTTTTCCTCACTACTCATGTATGGTAAACATTTACAATTGGTTGATCATGTGATACCTTACCAGCTACCATATCCTAATTTTCTCTTCCTACTTAGAACTTCAGGCGAATGGTCTTCAACAATCAAATTATCAACATCATAATTTAATTTATTTTCTAACTCGGTTTAAAACGTGCCGGTCAGCACACACAACATACAACCATGCTTCTTTCACAGACACGAAAATTATAAAACAAAAAACATATACGAGTATACCATATTATTACGATATACATACGATATTCCTAAGATTTTTGTACCTCTTAAGGGGTGACAGATATCCTAGGTTTTTAAACTTTTAGTACCGATAGTCCAGGTTGAGGGAGGGGATATTAAAATCCTAGAAATATCGTACTGGAGGAGAGCTAATTGTATTCCTCAGAACGAATTTCCTGACATACCGGTCCAATCCGTATCTGACTATACCTATTATTTATCGTGGATCGTAGTTCGTACATATGAGTATATGACACATATAGATACAGACATACAATGTAAATAATAAGTACACTCAAGATTTTATTGAAAAATATACTGTGTATACTCAGTATACTCTCATAACAAAATTCGTAAAGAATAATACCGTACAAAAATAAACGTTTTTTTTTTTTTATAGACAAGTACATAATTTATTTATGTTTAAATAAACATTTATCTCCATAGGATTTTTTAAAGTCAAATTTCTTGTTTATAAATAAACAGCCCCAAATCTGTATATTTCAAATCAATATTTTATTTCCATGTATGATAAACATTTGAACACCGAAAATACAATATAAACAATTGTTTGTAGTTGGTATAATCTGAATATTTAGAACCGGAAACATTTCTAGTCTTCACTCTTCTAGACATAATATTAGAACACTATGAAGCTGTATTGTATACAACATAATTGTATAGTCTGTAATATAAATTCGTGATCTTAGAATATCCTTGACCTTGAATAATTCAAAAAGAACCATGATATTTTATCACGATTCGTATGTAGCAGACACTAAACTATCCCGAATCTCTCTGTAGTTTATAATTTATGTAAGTACTAGTATGTTGTATATATGTATATAAAATATTAACATGCTATGTAATCGCTTATTAAAAGTTTATATAATCAATAATCCATGTAGTATTTATAACCAATATAATTATATAATATGCATAATTGCAAATTATTTATAAATTAGTATAGATGTGTTATTATTATAATTTAATGACTTATGAATATCTTTATAGGTACCTATGTAATAGATTGTACCCATTTAACGAAAAAAAGTCATTATATTTTTGATATTTAAAAATCTACAATGTGGGGCGTGGAATAAAAAATATTAGAAACTACTGCTATATTTGGTAAAAATGTTGATGAAATTATGAATTGTTGATCTCGAAATACATACATTATAATCGAGACTATTGAGTTATTTCATATACATATGGAGTATAGACATATCATTAGGTATTGAAACATCCAATATAATTAGTATCCAAATATGCAATATTTGTACAACCTATTTCAATTTCTTGATGTTCAATTTCGACCATGATTACATATTTGATATTTACATAAATATATACAACTGTCAACTTTAAATTATATATCATATCATTTCATTTATAATATATAAGCCAGCATACTGTTAAGGAGTGAGGTCCTTAAAATGATACCACTGACTGTAGAAGACAAATTAAACTACCTACACATTGCTTGCGAAGTACTCGAGTCACTGAAAATGTTAAATGCTAAACATAATTAACAATTATTACACTAATTTCTTTATTATATATATACCGTACACTACATATTATTCTAATTTATTAAATTTAAATAGTTTACACTTGTTTGTATTCTACATGCACTTCAGGCTTCAGCTATGAACGATTCCTGAATTCATAACAGTCCCTATAATATAGTCATAAAGAACAAAATTAGAAACTGAATTTTTACTCACTATAAAAATATTTCATAATTATTTAATTATTACGATTACTGAAATAACATAATATTAGGTTTCGAAACGTAATAAAAATATTAAGTGAAATATGATTCTATCTCAAGAATGTTTACATTTTTTAACAAGAAATTAATTAGGCAATTAGATTCATATACCAAATCAGCAGTAACTTGTAAGATATGTGACACGTATATTTATTGGTAGACATTCATACACGAATATAAAAACAAAAATAAAGAAAATATAGGCTGAAAGAAATATATATGTATTGTTTACAGGTACTTAATTACATATTTTTTGCACTTCTCGGCTTTCGGTGATACATATTTCGCTATAATTAGCTTAATAAAAACCTAAAATACTTATTGTTCAAATTGTGACAGATTAAATTTCACAACTTAGGGATTATAGAATAATTTATTCTGTATAAATGATAAGAACCTTTGTTCATTCTTACAACAATTTCGTAGCGACAATAATTTTTATGATGAAACTTATTTGTCGGCTTGTTATGTACTGTTGGATAAGGAAAAGGAAAAAATAAGCTTTAGTGATTAAAATTTAAACTACAGATTTTATTTTCAAAAATACATGTAACAATGTGATCGTAAATTGTAATTCGTATTCACTCTCAACATGCGACAGTATCGCCTCTAATAGAGGTCGGTTGACTGAAAGCTTGCTACACCAACTTGCGGTGTTAGGTCGTAGTCTGAGTTTACACGTTTTAGATAACTGGTATGATCTTTTGTTCTATAAAGCAGGACGTAAATCAGATTGGGTAGGTCTTAAAATCATGAAGATGAAAGAAAGAGAGTGTAGCAGCTAAGCACACCCACACGGTATTTTATGTCTTAAATAGGCAAGAGAAAATTTGGCGATAACACATTTTAGCGGAGGCATGTTCTTTGATACATGTATATTTTGTCATGCATTGACAGATCAGTGATTATACTATGCCGGTATTTGTTATTTGTTTGTTTTTTTGTAGATTACGAAGTCGAAGTGCTACCACCCGATAAGGCGATAATTAATAAGAAATATGCGTCCTACATAAAAAAAGCCTATTTATATTTAATAGCTAAAAACGATAGTAAACATTGCTTTATAAATAATTATGAGAACTTTGGAAATCAGGTCTTAGAATAAGGTTTCCCTAGTATGTTTACATCAAGAAAGATAAAAATCAAATATTGTATGAAAATTACATTTTTGGGTAGTTAGAAAAATGTATTTTTCCGAAAGCTTTGTTAAAAAAAATGTTTCGTGAGGAGCTCATTTGAAACAACAGCTCTGTGGCCAAATATGTGCTTAATTTGGCCTTGGTTATAGAAGTTGTATGTTCTATTGTATTTTCATATTTTTAACAGACCATCATGTTGTTTGTTATTTGTATGTACATTATTTTAATAATATTTTTTATAATATTTACTATGATATTAAAATTATATCAATAATGAGTAATTAAGCAATTAGCAATAACATGAGGTCATACACGTAGTTTTAGTTTAAGATGTTAGCAAATAACGTGTGAGAGATAAACGTAGAGTTTAAAAGAGCACATAGCAAGTGACTCTTGAAGTTATCCGAGTATGACACTACATCATGTGATATGTTGTTATACTAGTACCATTGTTGCTTACTAAGGGTAATTTAATATTTCATGGTTTACGTGTAGGTGACCGTGAGACTCAAGACGGTGTGCCGTGTGCTGGAGACGCATTGTCAGCGGATTCCAGGTCGAGCGTAGCTGGGTGTAGTTTTTGTACGAGACATGACTGGTAAGCAACACAGATCCTCGCAGTCGCAGATAGCTTCTCTTTAGTACATTTAATATACCAAGACACTATAAAAAATATAGATAGTATTGTGTTACCTAAATCTATTATTTTTATTTGTTGAATTCTCACATCCATTTCCACGTTCTAATCACAGAATGATAAATAATAATAACTACGAATATATATACATTTCATACAATGTGAGCGACTGGCGAGTGTAAAATGAAAATGTAATTTTGTATACTTTTTGAATTTTGCAGAAGAATAAAATTTCGACCGCTCACTTCTCAACTGTTGACAAATTAAAGACATACATACATATATATAATTAAGATTTAGATAAGAATTAGAATTAATATATATATATATATATATTAATTCTTTACATAATATATTATATCCTTTTACTTTGAGTATAATATTTAATAAACATTTTTCGATCGATTAAAAACTATCAACATAAGTAGGGTGGTATAATTTGCAACTTAAATTTTCTTTTAATAGAAATTAAACTGGCTGAATATCAAATATTCTTTAATCAACATTCAGCAGGTGAGCGGGTGCTGCACTGCTGCCCATGATTATGAAATAATATTTACTTATTAATTTTAATCAATTTTTGGCTCATTAAATATATTTTTCATGCATATTTAAAACTGTAATGGCGAATATCTTGTCTATTTTAGTTCCTGTAGGTTATAACTTCCAAACAATGAAGATAAATATTATTACTTCTAAGTTTTAACTTAACAACTCAATTATACTGAATTAGTACTATACTAGAGTATGTCAATTAAGACAAGTAGCCTGCAGTAAGTATATAAAGACCATTGTTAGTTACACGTACGTTTATAAATTTAGATTCTTAATGCAGAGGCACCTTTTAGGGTATCACAGAATACATTGGTGACTCTACTTTTGCTGTACCAACGTACAGTATTGGCCAGCAAAAAGTCAATTTTTGGGTGGTTACTAGTTGCGTCTCGTGGTGAAAATTACTTCCGAGTTGCGTCCCGAGAATTTTCGGGTTACATCCGAATTTAACCAGTTAATTTTCGGGGTATATACGAATTGCTGCTTAGGATTTTAAACAAAAATTTAATCTTCCTCCCCATGTTTACATAGACTTAGGATTTTCATTATTCATTACTACAGGTAGGTTACAAATCTTGTTTTATTTTACAATTGTATTTAAATTGTTGTCATAGTTATTTTTTTAAATGTTTTTCATTATGCTGTAGTGTTGTGCCATATTATTACGCTACTGCTAAAATCTATTTGATAAATTCAAATGTATTAATTTGGTTATCTTCTAATTGTGTCATAACTCATAGGATTTATAAATTTATAAATGTTTCTTTGTTTATTAAATACGTTCTACGATTATTTAAGTTAGTGCTTCTTATTTTTATATAGGTATGTGTTCGAATATTTTTTAAAACATTGATGGACACAAAAATACTTGGATGTGCATTGTAGAACATGCCGTTGAACTTTGAATGCAAAACCTCACGACTATAGCAGTTCGCATAGAAGTTTCTTAGTATTTTGTCCATAGTAAAGGAGGGAAATTAGATGCTTGTGTAAATGTATAAATGTATGTTCCATTGTTCCCAATATAAAATCAGTAAATAATTATTCTTTTTTATTTCTTGGTTGAATAGCCATTAAGTGATCTATGAAGAAGTCACTCACATCGTCCGGATTTAAAAACGATAAACCAAAAAAATATTATAATAATATTTTTTTTTTTTATAATTTTCATTTGAAATATACAATGTGCTACAAGCAATTTCACATGTAAAGGGTGAGGGAAGAAACCATCCAGTGATCGCACTTCCTTTTGCTTATTTATAAATGGATCTCATATATAAATTATTGTGTTAGTTGTCATTAAGAAGGTCTCTACACCAGTTTCTTTTTAGTCGACGCGGTGGATTTCCAGGAATTGTGTGAGTGGCCAGTCCGGATATAAGAGGATTTGGGTGAGAGGGCAGTTTATGGAAGAAGCGTTTATAGAAAGATTTGGCTTCTTCGTGTATAGTTTTAATTTTTAAGTCAGAATGGATAGAAAAGTTTGAAACATAATATGGGGCATTGATGATGGAGCGAAGGATTTTATTTTGTGTGATTTGTATTTGATTGTATTGCGATTCGATTTCTTGGTATTGCCCCAGAGTTGGAGTCCATATGTCCACATAGGCTTTATTAAGGATTTGTATATGAGCAACTTGACATTTAATTTTGTATGTTTATTAGTTAATAATGTTTTAAGCTGTCGCTGACGTGCGTTTAGGGCGAGTTTTTTTTCCCTTACGTGTAATGCCCAAGTGAGGCGCCGATCAATAGTTAGCCCTAGGTACTTTACCGATTGAGATGAAGGGATAGGTATATTATTTAAGGAAACTTCGGGACAGGGGGCAAGTCTAAGTGTAAAGGTATTGTGTAGCAATTTTGACTGATTAACTTTAACTCTCCATTTGTCGTACCAATTTGACATTAAGTTAAGATGATGTTGAAGATTTAGGGAAGCAGAAATTGGGTCTTCATTAATTGGTATGATTGCCTTGTCGTCCGCAAACTCAGCTACTATTGTGTTTGGAGTAGTAGGTTGATCAGCGGCATATATATTATATAGAATTGGTGACAGTATGACACCCTGAGGGACACCTGCACTAATGTTTGCAATGTTTGAGAAAGATAAACCAAACCAGACTTGGAAGTGACGGTCTGTTAGGTATGATTTTATTAGCAGGTAGTAGTGTAGTACGTTGGTGGAAGAAAATGTTTTAATTTATATAAAAGTCCTTCATGCCAGACGCGATCAAACGCCTGAGACACATCAAGGAATACGCAGGAGCAATTTTTTTTTTTCAAGAGAAAAAGATATCCACTGACATATGCAGCTGATGTAACAAAAAAAAAATTATAATAATATGAATTAGTTAATCATTTATTATATACGAGCTGCTATTGAGCTATTTTATGATTGTCGTCTGTCGTTATTGTTTTATGCTCAACGATAAAATCTCAAATAACATTTTAGGTAATTTAACTAGGGCACAATTCGAATACAACTTACAAAAATCCGGGACGAAATTTGGATTAGACCTTTTTCATAGTTATCTATGCCCTATGGGATGCTACTAGTACGCAGCCCAATTTTTTCCTGCCGTCGTGCCGGTATCATTAAAATCGCATTTATTAGTTTAATTTAATGATAAATAAAGCTTTGGGTATAATTTTAGAATGATAAATTATTTTAATTGTGATAGAGCTCTAATGCTAGACAGCATAGGCGCTCATTAGGGAGAACCAGCCCCCCTGAACAAAATAATATGAATTTGTAATGTAATAACTGATAAATATTATTATACTACTATATATGAAACAAAGACATTTGAAGTTCTTATTTACTAATTCTGAATAATACATTTGATTATATTTCATTTTTTGTCCTTATTAGTTATTAATTAATAAAATACCCGGGGACGCGTATAAAGTTGGAAAATGTATGGTCGAAATCTTTAACCTTTGTGTTATTTACATTCTGAGCATTTTCGCCCCCCCCCCTTAAACTTTTCTTGTGAGTACCGATGATGGTTGACAGGCGACAGCTATAATAGATTAACGTATGAAATAATTAATGTTTAGCTTTTGTTGATAAGATTTTGATTTAATCGCTTACCATTTGACACTTCATAACTAATCACAAATTACGATGACTAAGATTTTTATTTTCATGGCTTAAATTTTTTATTTGTACTTGCAGACAAGTGTTGAATGTTGAATCACAGTTAGAAAAGCGATTTTCCGAAAAACATATAGAATATTATTGATATTTAAGATCATTGAATTTTTCAATTATTCCAGTTCTTATGGCTTGGATGTAAAAATTTGAATTACCGAACTATTAGTAGTACCTTTTTGAGCTCTGCACAAATTTCTAAATAAATATGTAATATGTTAAATTTTAAATGATGGCCCTACCCTTCATTGCCATTATATCGAAGCCCAGTGATGGAACTATATTTGGTCTACATAAAAATTTAAAAGCGCTATTTTAAAACTGAAATAGCGCCCATAATGATTCAAATTGCACAAATGCACTGTAGAATATAGCCTGTCCATATTATTTAATGACTTTTACTCGGCCGTTTATTAGTTTAAATAGTCATAGTTTTTTACTGAATGACAGTTATCAGTTATCACTCTTAGGTTTCGTTGCACTGGGCAATGTTCATAACTAATATACTCGACACGGACACACGGTGATACATCACTACGTTTTATAACAATATGTTCATGTAATCATGTATGATGTAATATTATCACGGCGGTCGCCTATGGGCGTTGGTCACAGGACGATGAACGAAATGATTTTAGAAATAACTAGATAAGGTATTCGTTTATCGTAATTAGTTATTTTGTTCGCAGATTAATAGTAATTGTCGTCATGCAGAAATCCTAAATGTGATGACTGATGATATTATGATAATTATAATCCCGACGATAAAAGAAGAATATTTTATTACGATCACATAATAAAACAAATATTTTTATAATATTACGGTCTGTTTTACTGCAAGTCGTTTAGAGTGCATGAACCGACGATTAATTCTAATAATAATTAATAACTTGGCTGTTTTAAGTATTACGAGTACCCCGCCGATTATCATAAAATGTCATTTGTTCAGCACACACGATATACGAGTGCATTTAATTGTCGTGTTTTTATCATAATTTCAAATATTATTTTGGTAGTTGTAGTATACGTTATGAACATAATAATAAACAAAAATGACACTCGGCTCAATCGCGTTGACACACGTCAAGGTTTAAAACACACCCGCCTCTTTGTTCGGGAATAGCTGACACGGGGTTTTGGGAAAACGGTGCGTACGCTGAATTCGATCGTTCTGGAATCGCCTCGAGCCGCGTTGGCCGCGTCACATCGAACATCTCGCGGTTCTCGGTCGCAGCCGAATGCAGATGGTACCCGCAATGGGGGAGACGACGCGACCGGGACACTCCCATTGGAAGTGAAATACACAATTTGTACATGGCCTGCGTTTCGGGTGTTTGAGCACTAGGCAGTGTCCGAAAAACGAGTCCTTGACGGCGGTTTTTGTATTGGATAGACTGTAAAATACTGGTTACGACGGACGGCTTTCTACCCAAACACACGCACGCGCATACACGAAAACAAAAACATAAACAAAAACACACACACACACACACACGTACACGGGGTTTGTCCTCGGCACTACTCATCACCGACGCCGATGCTCTCTGTCCTCCGTCCCCTCGCTACACCCGTTTATCGTCCATTTGCGTCGTTCGCCACCTAGCCACACCGCAGCACTGCAGCAGTCCGCTTTCCGTCGACCGTACGCGCGCGCCTCGTACAGTACTTTCCATTTTATCATAATTGCTCACCGCTCGTGCTCGCATTACATTCATACAGGTAGTAGGTACGTTGTTGTTGTTATTATTATTATTACTACTATTATTCTCGCTTTTTTTCGCCCGTCAACAACCCTCGGACGGCCTATGAATAATTTATAGTCCGCTTGTTGTTGTGGCCGTCGCCAAGACGCGTTTTGCCCCCGACCGACCGCTAATCGTTTGGTTTGCACGTCGTGTTTCAGGTGCTCTTTGGCCGAGGAACGCACGTAGACAATTGTACACCGACTCCAGTCCGCTGCAACACGACGATGGCGTTCAAAGGATTGTCCCTGCTGGTGGCCGCTTTCGCGTTCTACAACTGTACCGTGATGGGTGAGTGCGTTTCCCGTCGTCGTCGGTTCGCCCGTTTTTACTCGTTCTTCCCGTCGGCGAATCGCAAAACAATCGCGAACGAGCGGTGTCGCTCCGAAAGCGATTCCGGACGGTTTTTTCGTTTTAACCGCGCGCTCCTCTCCACCCATAGACGTTCCCATGCTGGCGGCACTGAACCGTTTCGCTATAGGTATTAACTATTAACGGGTATTACTTTCAATCGGGTTCCGATACGAGTTCTTGTACGTTTACGACACTTGTTCCGTGTATATTGTCCATTGTATTGTATGATGTACATGTGTATAGTGTTCATGTGTGCGTGTGTGTGACTCACAGATTTAAACGTCGGCCTTTGTTGTCGTTTTCAAAAACAACAAGATATGTTATTATATATTTAATTCGTCCGACGTAAGTAATACTCTTTAATAGTCCCATTATTGTAATTATCTTTTCGAAAGTCGTTGTTTTGTCCATCTCCGAAGTAGTTAAATTATCAGAAAAATTGTGTATATAATCGCTATTTTCTTATTATAATAATTAGATACCAACATATCACTCGATTATCACCATTTTAAGAACTATGTATGTTAGATGAGCTATTTTTATTATATGAATTAATTTTGTTTTATTATTATTTGTAAATGTTAACGAAATTAAATAAATATTAAATATATTGCTGCCGTTTGATTCATATTTCATTCCATAGGTATTTTTGTTTATATCAACAAAATTGATAATATGTAGACAAAGTTGTACTGCGAGATTTGCATTATGTTTTATACATTTTAATATTTTTATAAATATTTATATATTTAGGTGCAACTGATTGTACTTTGCCATGGTTAGTGGACCAAAACCCATTCATATCCAAAGTCGAATCTCTCTCCGTTAACAGATGTCCTTTACCTTTGATCGGGGATCAAAATAAAGAATACTGTTGTTATAATACTAATGGAGAAGTTGAATGTTGCGATTTCCAAGAATTTTTGGTCTTTGGGTTTGTACAAACAGAATGCATTTTCTTAATTTACATTAAAAATATTAATAATTTTTACTTTTTTCAGATTGATTTGTCTTATTCCTATTCTTATTGTTCTATTGATTATCTCATCTATTCTCAGCTGCATCTGCTGTTTATGCTGTCCGTGTTGTGCTATTTACAAACGTAGGCAAGCTGGCAGTAAGTAGTATTTAAATAAAATGCTTATTAGATAATCAAAACAGACCATCTACATATATTATGTGTTTAATGCTGATAATAAATTAAAATAAGCATGCAAAGTTTAATTTATTTATAAACACTAAATGATTTGTATCATTTTAAGTTATCTGATTTGAAATTTTTCTATATTGCATTACTTTCAGTGATAACTTTGAATATTGGTCAAAGTAGAAGAGGTATAAATACAATTTAACTATATTTATATTATTCTTGCATTGATATCCATTGAAATATTATTTTTGGTTATCCTATAAACATAAAATACAAATATTACTTATTTACCTATATAATTTTATTTATAAATAAAAATGAAAAATGTAACGTTCTTTTGTTGTAATTTATTAGTAAATATTTCATACTTATTGATTTCATTTTTCTAATGGATGGGACTTAATGGATGTGAAGGATTTATTAGCAATTCATTATTTAGTATTTACTATTTTTGAGATTTAACTAAAATATAATTTAGTTTGGTATACTTACATAACATTTTATTTTTATTCTGAATATTTTTACTGTGTACAACAAATTAGGTAGTTAATTATAAATGTGATGGTTCCTTAAAATTTAGTATCATATTAGCATAATTCTAACAAATAAAATAACTTAATGTCCCATGATAGCAGCTTTTTGTATTGCACGATAATTTGTATTTATATTTGCACTTAAGTTTATGCTTGAAATACTGCACTGTTGTAGGTATTTTGCATTTGTTTGAAAAAATATTTACATTTTTTACTTTTAGACACATATTTTCTTTTATTAATATTATTAATATTTTCAACATACACCTTTTTTTGTTTTTTATATCACACCTGGCTATAACAGTTAATGCATTCTTTAATATTTTCAAAATTAAATTGTTTTTTTTTTTGCTTTATTTACTACATTAATTTGTTCTAATCAGTATGAAAATGTATATAATTGTGGTGGTTGTAGATTTTCATAATACCCTTATAGAAAAAACAATGACCACAATTTAAAATGCATTTTCACAGGTTGTGTTTAAAAATATATTACTACAGGGGTACTAATTCAGTCACCTCCAGCCAATTGTGTCTTTGTAGAGGCTATCCCAAACACAATATCCAGTTATCAACCCTATCATGCTTCAGGTATTGTTTTTAATTAATTTATCTAAAAGATACATTTAAATATTGTTTTATTATTATGTTGTTATTAGTCAGTTTGATGTAAGTCATACTATAATAATTTAAAAAAAAAATGTTACCTTTTTATTTTTTATTATACTCTATATATATATTTTTTCTGTTTTTCAGCTTCATCCGATTTTTCACCTTTAATATCAAATAAGTACCCTTAATAATTATATTATTTTTTTTATCTTAAAAAAATTTCTGATATTAGGACTATAGTTTTATAGATTTCAAACAAATGTATTCAACTCATATAATAAATAATAATGATTGTTTATAATATAGTATGTTAAGTATCTATAATGTATTTTTAACAGATTATTTAGATTTTGATTGATTCAATAAATAAGTGACAAAATTACATAAAATTATACATAAAACATATTTTTTAATACTAGAATATAAAATAGTTATTTTATTTTTACTAATATTTTCTATTATTTAATTAATACCTGTATTTTAAACAATATATAATTATATTTACTAAATCAAAAATTACATTTAAACTGATAATTAAATTATAATGCTTAATGTTAAAGTTGTGAAACATTAAGCAGTTGTCAATAAGATATCTTTTTTTTATAATTAAAATATGTAATAGACATAATGTTGAGTGCAAAATTAAGTTTCTCGGTATAAGATAATATAGTTTATATAATTTTTAATTTTATATCAATCTAATATTAAGAACTTCAGTATAAATTCTCTTTAATAAGATTGCATAAAAAGCTTGTGCCAAATGCATTTAAAATAATAGTCTGGATGTCAATTACACTTTATTTTGCTATACAAAGCTTGTAATCTATTGTGTGTTACATTTTTGTATCAGTTTATTTGTTTAACATTTTATCTTATTATTTATATGCTATTTTATGAAGAAAATAAGTAGGTATATTATATTTTACTGATAAAAATATTTTTCTTATTATTTTTACATTATTTTAATAAATTACATACTACAACAAACGTTTTTTTTAAGAATTAAATTTGCTACCTCTTTATTTTCCTCTCAGATTTCACCACTTTAGCTAT
The DNA here is from genome assembly GCA_949715065.1 of Periphyllus acericola. Taxonomy (NCBI): domain Eukaryota; kingdom Metazoa; phylum Arthropoda; class Insecta; order Hemiptera; family Aphididae; genus Periphyllus; species Periphyllus acericola. The sequence continues at coordinate 9,332,417 of OX454268.1, forward strand.
TTTCCTGGAAAATCATAATCTTCCATACTTTTCTTTACTTGTTAGTTATTACCTAGAACTCAATATCTCTACTGTTGTTTAAAAAGTTTGTTTTTAACAAATTTAAGTTTATACTCGCATACTCGTAAATTATTTTATTAAACCTAAATTCATAATACAATATGTATAATAATGATAAACATAGGCGTAACATGATTAAATATGTTGTGTTTGAAAGAGTTTGGCTGCATTCTTATGTCTTTAGGTACTAAATGTTAAATTAACAGCTCTGTGGTAATGCTTTTACAGTTTTCCCTAACACTAGGAAAACATTTTGATGGGTTTAAAATCATTCTCAATTGCTAAGCATATGATTAAGAACATTTATGGAGACCAACAAATAAGCAATTTTTAAGTATTTAACATCTATAAGTTTATACTTATTTTAAAATGATTTCAATTTTATACTTACTTCCAGTCCTCCTGTGTTTATTAGTGATTCATCTTGAACATATAAAACAACTAATACAAATGATGATTGAAATAATAATTGACACAATTATAACAATAGGAATTAGACAAATAAATCTGAAATATAATCATAGATTTTAAAATTTTAAAATTAAAGTATAGTAATCTATTACCTAAAAACTAAATATTCTTGAAAATTGCAACATGCGACATCCCCATCAGAGTTGTAACAACAGTATTTATTTTCAGGATCTCCAAAAATCATAGGACATCTATACAGCACATCAGATTTAAAAGTAGCGAGAAACGGATTACTTTCGGCCATCCATGGTGGAGTACAATCATTTGATCCTTTAACTGATTTACACAGTAGTTAAATAATGAGATTTCAATTTCTTTAATAAGACTTGAATCACTATGTTAGAAGTTCTGCTTCTAATCTTGGGTATTAAAAAAAACTTATGTACACAATTTGGTGTTGATGCAGAGACTCAAATAGTTAGGAGATATTTTTTCATTTCAGGAAAAATGCATGTTTCTTTGGGAGTTAAAATGTAATACTATTTCCATAATCAATGAAATTATTAATTATAGGTACCTAAATTAAGTAATATTTCCTTATATAGCTTGTTCACTTGAGTCTTGATGCTAGTTCAACTTATACAGTGTTGTTAAAGATTGCATTCCTACAGAAAAGACTTCTTTTTCAAGGGACTAATAAAAGAATTGATTCCATAATTTTTAAAGGAATAATAACGTGAATGAATTCCTTATTTTTAGGAATAGGAATGTAAATTTGTAATTCTTTTGTTCTTCTTGGAAATAGGTATGTTGTTCTCAAATTTGGAGAAAAAAATAGGCTAAACTGTTTCTAATCTAGATTTACATTGGTGATGTATTTGAAATAATATTTGCCCTAACAATGAAAATATTTAGGGTGTATATTCAAATAATTTTATAAAGTTTTAAGGTGAGTTATTTTTAGAAGTTATGAAATAACCAAGTCCCCTTTTAAACGGAATGAGGAAACTAATGAGTTCCTTTTAATATTAAAGGAATGAGGGACTGAAAAAATTCCTTTTTTATACTAACCTAACGATGAATTGAATGGATTCCTAAGTAAAAGGAACATCAACAACACCGGTGGCGGTTATTCTATGGTGCATGTGTTGCTTGAGCAACACATACAACATTTGGTGGGTGGGTGGGTTCCTGGGTAGGTGCTTGGATGGATGTTGGATACTTGGGTAATTTTTATAATTATATGACTTATAATTAAATCAAAAAAATACTAAATACAAGTTCTGGAATAAATCGGACAATAATAAATGCTATAAAACTGCATCAGACTGTTATAACTTGTATTATTAAATATATTTCCTGATTAGGATTAATTTTTAAATTATTACGCAGTTATAATGTTGATAACAATGATAACACCCAAAAATTAGAAAAATATGTGAACCAGTACTCAGTAATTGAATATTGGTAATTTGTATTTGCTAATAAATATTTGAAGGTGAGTGGGTCCTCAGAAATATTTTCAGCAACACATTATTTTGAAGATAGCCGCCACTGAACAACACTGCTACTATAGATAGATAATATGTAGTATGAACTAAATTTTAAATTATCAACAACTCAAATCTCGTATAAAATTATTAATCGTATTGGAATTTGGAACCAATAACTAATTAGAACATTTTTAGTTGACATACATCCCGCCGGAATTTGCACACAGCGATATATCCCGTGTTAAAAGAGATAATCAAATTCTGTTTTTTTTTTATAAGACTCGCTTGGTTAAATTTATTTAGTTGAAATTGGTATCGTAAATTTAAATGTTTTATTAAAACAATTAAAAATTAACTTTTGATTTTATAACTCTTACGAATTTCGAAGATGGCCATTTTATAGCGGTAATTTTTTTGAAAATGTTGGCTCAACTTTCAATTTTTAATAATAATTCTAGTTTACAAGAAAATAGTGTTTTTAAATACTAAATAATTATTATATTATCAGCATTTCCTCGTAGGACAAATTATGAAGTGATAATAATTTATACTATTTCTTTGTAAACTAAAAAAATTATTAAAATTCATAAATCCAACGAAAACTGAAAGTTGAAACATCGAAATTTTCAGAAAAAAAGTCCTATAAAAAGGCTATCTACGAATTTCATAAAAATTATAAAATAAACTTTTATTAACTTTTATAAACTTTTTATTAACTTATTTAACTTCTTTAATTATACACTCATATTTATTAAACTACTGTCAAAAAAATTTCCTTTGCCCTTAGATGCTCTTTAAAAACAGAATTTGGTTATCTTCAATAACACGGGAGTATCGTCCTATGTAAATCCGGGTGGGATAGCCTGTATAAGTGTATGACCAGCGCAGTAGGTACGCGTGCTACCAAATTGTATTAGTTTTTACTCGACAAATATTCTTTTAATAATTTAGTTTATAATTTACGGTTTTGTATAATCAAAACAATTTGTAAAAACACACTTACCTAAAACACAGTTGCTGAGGGTAAACGCAAATATTATCAATGCTAGTTTCGTCATGTTTAACGAGTATTATAGGCCACGTATAATATGTTTTGTGTTTAATTGTACAAATAAAACAAATAAATCGAAAATATTTACACTATAAATGAATAATTCTATAAAATTATTTTTCTGTACATTTTCTAGAGCAAAATGTTTGGAGGATCGGATCCTAAACCAACTTCAACTGTATTGTAACAAACTAAACAGTCTCATCGAAATTATCATTATGTCTCGGCTTCTTGTACCTCCATATCTTTGTATAAGACCTACCTACTCATTTAGTAAGATAATAATAATACATTGGATGATGTATACCTATATTACATAACAATGTATAAGTGTATTATCTATAATATTATAATATAAGTGTATACCCACCGTAAAGTGTCTATGGATAATGCCAATGCGATTCATTTTTTTTTTATATAAATGTAAACCAAAGTTGTTATTTTAATTTAATGGTACCTATCTTTTATGTAAATTAGATAACACTTCAAGACTTCGAGTACTATTCTTTTCATTTAGTAGGTACAAGCTAGTTAGTCAATATATGTTCTAGATCCTGGGTGAAACACATTTAATCTACAGTATGATATCAATTATCTGTTGACGCTTTTCGTGTTGTAAAATGTATCTTATATTTAAATGTTCCGTCTCCGTGTACTTCATTGAACTGTCTTAGTCAGCACTCATCACTTATAAGTTTTAGTTTTCATTGTTTCCAATTAATACGGGAGTAATAAAGGTTGTAGGTACAGTACGTTTATAAAATCATAATTTATAATGAAACAATAAACATGATGATTAATTAGAAATCGTTTATTGATTACTTTATATTAATCAATTTTTTAAATATCTATTGTATAAGCACTATAGTACAAGACACAAGTACATGAAAGTTGTAATTTTTATGTCTGAATTAAGCGGACTCCTTACTAAAAGCCCAAAGGGAAGAAAAATTAAAAGACGTAAAATAATACTGTACAACAAATTTATTGTGTTATTCTTTCAGAATTATGTGTCTAATAAGTAAAAACTAAGCTACCTTTTCGTTTATTAGAATTATACTATTAGGTATAATCTATATATAGGTACTGTACTACTGATGTGTACACCTACAATAAGAAAATAGTATACACATAAATTGTTAGCAGACGTGATAGTGTTTCACATTAAACATAGATAAACAAATTAATTATACATTAGATATTCATTGAGAACATCTCTTTAGGCCATTCATGCGTTGAAGGCTAGATTACCGCCTACCGGGAAAATCGAATATAACTTATGAGTAGGGCTCGGATTTTAAAGCAAATGCTTCTTTTTTTATATATGAGATAGAAATCTAATTTTTATACATAAATTCGTTTCATGTAATTCTGATTCCAAATAAACCAATTTATTTTGTCTTTTTTTTATAAGTTATGAGTTATAGCCTGTAGGTACTGTAATGAATCAAAAAAGAGATATAAAAGGGGAAACACGAGGGATTCCCTGTTGATGATTGCACTACCTTGTAATAAAATATAAGCCTGGGTGGTGTGACTTAGACTTTAGATGTTCACATGTAACATACATACATATAATATGTAAGTAGTAAGTATATACATTTTTCATAAACTTTTGAAAACATTTGTCGAAAAAATCGAAAAATGACCGGTAAAAAATAATCCCAGTGTGCTGTGCCACGTTCTCGATCTCGTAAGCATAACATTTTTTGAGCTCATTTACCAATAGAAATTATGATAAAATTACACTGGGTGTAAAAATACATTCATAGCGTAATATTGAATTACACAAGTCGTATGTGGTTGCTATATGGGTATACGTCCGTACGGGTACCACTGTACTAGGCGCAACACATCAAATGTCAGCTCCAAGCTCTAATAATATAGTATCACTGTATCAGTTTTTAGTTAGGATTGTTAGATCGTTTAAATTACGATATATCACTATAGTAAAAACACCAGCCGGCAACCACCAAATGAAAACTTTTTTAGACTTTCACATTGTCTGGTTACAATAAAATATAGTTAAAGATAATCTTCAACTATAATACAAATACGGATGGGTGAATTTTTTTTAATAAAAATACTTGGACATTTACTTGGACAAGCTGGACAATAATTGTTCAACATAATATGCAATAATACTTGTAAGTTAGAAAATTATACAGTACAAATATATGAATTTAAAGCAAAATATTCACATATATCCAAATTCCAAGTGCACTCAGTTTTGAGCTCGGGTTCTAAATAACTTTGAGTAATTTATTTTGGATATTAAATGGATAAAATTTGATATTCAGTATATACCTATACAAACGTGTCGTAATATAGTTGGAATCTGAAGGGGAGAAAAAAATATTTAAGTCATCTAGATAAATAAATATTAAAACATATTAGTAAGCAGACTTCTATCATAATTTTAATTATTGTATGTTATAAATTACTGGAAATCATTCAGCAGTCTTTTTAATATGATGATTTAAAAATTATAAAAGTAATACATAACTACATAAGACTATTAAAAATCCAATAATACCTTGCACACATATTAGATTTATTAGATTTGTCTCATTCTTGTACACGCGCCAGCAGTATTTATTCCAAGGAATGTTGAGTGTTCATCCAAGATTGCCAAAATCCAACTTCTGTACATTACAAGACTTTTTAAACATTTTCTCTACCGTTTTAGTGTAACTATTTCTTATTATCCATGTAGTTTGTACTTTTATACGTTTGTATGGTACCTACCCTCAATTTACATTTACATTTATAAATATTATGTAGGTAATGTATAGTCATTTTTTTTTTTATTAGAAAACTTACAATATTTGTATTTGAAAAAAACACACTAAGTAAATATAAGGACTATGTACAAAGAGTAAAATAAAAAAAAACACTGAGTGACGATGAGAGAGATTACTGATTGGTAGAACCCTTCGGAATATGATAATTATGATTAGTTTAAGAGGTCTCGACACCATCATATTTTGAGACGTCGCCGGCGTGGAGGGTTTTTGGGGAATGTGTATGAGGATAAGTCTGAAATGGGAGGATTTGGATGGTATTGTAATTGCTATGAAATTTTCTATAGTATTTTTTGGCTAGTTGGTCAACTGTATCTATTTTTAAATCTTTGTGCAGTGCTTTATTTGTTACATACCATGGGGCTGCCGGCTGGGGTTACGAGACGGAGAGAAATTGATTGAAAATATTGAATACGAGTAGTTCGGGTTTGAGATGGTTTGGCGCTACCCCAGATTTGCATGCAATAAGTCCAGATAGGTCTTAATAAGGATTTGTATAAAATTGATTTTGAGTGAATTGATAATTTGGATTTAAATATTGGGCAAAGCGTGTATGTAGGTGGTTATTTATTGTCTTGCATTTTGATTTTAAATGAGGGCTCTAAGTTTAACGTTTGTCTAATATAATAGATTTCTAGGTATTGCAACTGTGATGTTCAGGAATCCTTGTAGTTGAATCTTTTTTACGCAGTGTAAATACTACATGAAATGATTTTTCTGTGTTAATTTTGATTCGCCACTGGGGTACCCAGATGCGAATCAAATCAAGGTGGATTGAAGGGCTGAATAAGCTAGTAGGGGTTCGTTTCATTAGACATTATTGCGGTACAATCAGCAAAAAATGCTATAGTTGTATTTTATACCTTGGGAATATTAAACGTGTAAATATTGAATACATCAGGAGAGATACTCGTATTACTCCCTCGAGGGACTCTAGCTTATATCAAGAATGATGAAGAAATCAAGTATCCATATTGTAAAGGAAGAACAAATTAATAGGTAGTAGGGTGCTGGGAGTAAAAGTTTTAGTATATAGAGTAGGCAGATCGAAGATATGCCAAACTCGATCGAACGCCTGAACAAAGTCTAGAAAGTCTACCAGGACAGAATTTTTTATTTTCGAATGAGGTTTCGATTGTGTCTGTGAGTCTGTGGATTTGGTATGTTGATTTGACCTAAACCTGTATTGCGAGTGAGGTATTATGTTTTGGGAGTTAATCATGGGTCTAATTCTTTTTAGAAAAATGTTTTCGAATATTTTTGATAAATAAGAAAGTAAACTTATAGAAGAATCTTAAATGTTTAGGTTTATGAGGTTTATGTATTAGAATTATTATAGAAAATGTTTATGTTAAAGGAAAATAAGAGAGTCTAAGCATCGAGTTGTAAATATATGCGAGAGTATTAGTGTTTTTTTCTTTGGTAGGTGCTTGAGTATTTTGTTAGAGATTAGGTCATAAACTGTCGATTTTCCTATTTTTAATTTATTTATTATGAATTTTAATTCGTTTGGAGTTGTATGTTTTGTAGAAAAACAATGGGCTGTTGAGAAAATCGGTTATTTCATCTAGGTGCTCGGATTCGGGGCTTACGCTTGAGTAGGGAATAAATATTTGTGAAAAATGGTTTCCAAAAAGATCAGCTTTTTCTTTATTTGAGATGGACAGATGCCTAGATGAACATTTATGCCATTTAGAGTTGTAGATGTTCTTTAATTTTGAGGATATTTTTAAGGATTTTCCATAGAGAGCCATCTTTTGTGTTAAGCGATTAATATTTTTCTTAGAAAAATGTTGATTTATGTTTTTAGTCCCCTCTGCTTACGCCCTTGATTGTACGCATAGTAATCTACAGCATGACAAACATCTATTTTGTCATGATCTACGGCAAGACATTAAAATTTCTTTAAAATAGCAAATAAAGTTATAAGTTTATTATTATTATTTACTAATAGTAGTTCTTCAGAAGAGTTATTAGTGATTACTGATTAGTGATTACGTTTATTTGTATTTTTATTTGATTGAAATTTGAATTCATAATTATCTGATTTTTTTGACGGATTTTTGAGCACATTGCTTGAGGCGCTTTGTATGTACAACTAGACTCACTAGAGGAAGTGGAAAAAGTTGTTTTTTTTTGTTTTTTTTTATTGTTATGCATATAGGTCCAATGCTTATTTTGTGTGTAATCTGTCCTTATTGCACTTATGGTAAAATTAAAGGAATGGGCTGCAGCTGGGGAGCTCGGGGGTGGCAATTAAAGATAATTAAATGTTATACATTTTTAATTTTATATTTTTATATTCAATACATTTATAAATATTTATGTAATAATAACAATTTATTTAAAACTAAAAATATACTATAAATATAGATTATTGGATTAAAAATAAATTTAACATGATATTTATTAAAATCAACACTAAAAGATAAAACAAATTCTTATCCTAATGTCTATTTACTTAAAATTTTTGAAGTTATGGTATATTATTTTTTTTTCTTTTATGTTATCACTGGCAGAAATCACACATGGAAAATAATAAAGTTATTAGAAAATTGATTTTAATAGTAATGTGTGTATAAAACTTCAATAATATCACAGAGTCAAAATATTGTTAACAAGTTAACTATTACTAAAAACGATGTTCAAAGCCTTTAGCTAAGCCGGTCCATCTATTGGGTACTGATATAAAGTACAAATTCATTGCAGCAACAAATCGATTCTTGTACTCTTCAGGGGAAACAATTGTAGGCAATTTACCTTGACCTCCAAGGAGTCCTGATTTTTTCACCATAGTTTCTATTTTCTTGTCCCATGTAAAAGTACGAATGTAATCTGTTATAAAAATAAAAAAATGTATCAATCCCCAATTGACACAAACAATAATTTATAACTACCAATGATTCCTAAAACCAGTTCGCCCGAGTCTTCATCTAAGCCAACTAATAGTGAATAGTCCATGACAAGTTGTGTAGTAAGAAATTCTGCATCGTCATTGATAGCTTGATTTAATATTATTTTGGAATGAGGGTGAACATATAATGGTGATTCACAAGACACTGAAAAAAGAAACATCATATATTATAACAAAAACAGTTGTTAATAATTACTTTGATACTTTGACTTTGATTCTTACTTTTAATAAGATTCTCATCTAATAATACAATCTCTCCATCTTGTGAGTTTGGATCAACCAATCTATTTCTTACTGATCCTTTAAGATCAAATATATGAGAAATGTTTTTATTGTAAAATAAATTCTCCATCACTAGTAAGTTTGAATTGAATGATGAACCTTTGTCAGTATTGCGATATCTTACTTTATAAACTCCAACAATTTTACATAATAGAGTAGGTCTCCTATTTGTCTGACGCGAGTGTATATAAGCAAAGTACTGTGGTGCAAACTCTAAAAAAGGCATAATCTCCAAACGAGACATTTCCTTGAGTACAAACCTGTCATCTAAAAACAAATATAACAAATATTGTATTATAGACAAATAGTAGATAAATCCATAAAATAAAAAAATGGAGTGTTATAAATGACTATAGAATCAATTTATTTAAAATTACCTTTTGTTTTACAAAAATTTGAACCAGATTTCCCTCCTCTAGCTGACCATGAAATACACCTTGCTAATGAACGTACATACATTTCTTCTCCGGACACAAAGAATGCTTCTCTTAATTTTGCAAATTGTTTTGCAAAATACACTTTTACGTAGAAATTGGTTGTGGGATCTGAGAATGTTATCTATACAGAAATATGAAAAACAATTATATATTAATATAATGTATTTTAAAAATTGTATACTTCAATGTGTTGTTTAGATTTTAATTTGTCATCTGTTTCTTTTTGATCATTTTCTTGTTCAACATGTTCAACAGTCGACCTATATTTAAATTATAATGTATAATTAAACAAATATAATATATATTATAATATATTAATATACTTTACATTAATTCTGTATTTGATATTTTATTTTGGTAAAATGATGTGCTCAATGTGAATGCAATAATAGAACTGGGTTCTTCTTCATAAATTGAAATAGGCGTACGACAGTGTATATTCAATACATGATGTTCTGTACTTTCAACTGGGTTCTAAAAAGATAAAATAACTAACAATAAAGGAAATTGTATAATCAATCTAAATTTACAATATACAAACAAGAATAATTGTAGGTGGTGTGGATGAAGGTAAAAACTGTGACAGAATTGTTTTGACACTTTTTTTATCAGTTTGAGATGTAGATAATTGAGACTTCGGTTCATTGGGTACATTGTTGTCATCTAAAAAAATATAATATATACAACATAATTATAATATTTAAGTGACATTATACTAACAATCATCAACAGCATCACTGTCACTGTCTGTTGTAACATCACTTTGAGCCTGAGGTACAGTTAAATAACATTTTCCACTGTGATATGATTCTGAATCAATTAAATTTTCAAAATCATGCTCAGCTGCTATTTCTGAATCGGAGGCTAATGAATGTTGGCTCAAATGACAAGTAGTACCATGTTCTTCAACCACATAGTGACTTGAATTGCTTTCAGAATTCATCACTTCTTCTAATACTTCAGAGATGGTACTTGGTTTAGTTTCACTTTTTTTCTGAGATTTATCTTCTTTTTTAATAGCTGCTTCTATTTTTATTAATCTAGAATTCCAATTGATTGTAGTTTCACTTACAGCTTTCTTTAACAAAACCATTGAATCATCCAACTTCCAAATAGTATTCAGTATTGTTCCTAGTAAAATATTTAACGGGTGATAAATTATTATTATAGGAAAATATTATTAAATAAATAGTAAATACTAAATACCGTAATTAGTATCTTTATCAGTTAATGTTGGAGAAGTAATTCGGAGTTGTATATCATCTACTCTTTGTTTAAACAATCCTTGATCTTTTTGCAACTGTTGTTTCAATGGAAGAAAGTTGGCTGAAAATATTATATGATTTATTCTTCTTTCAATGTTTTTAGTAAGGTATTTTATACTACCATTAGTTTCCATAGATAGAGAACAAATTTTTGTTGACACTGCAGTAAATATTTCATGTCCCATTAATGCCCACTGTTTTACCTCTTCTAATATAATAGGACGATATTGGTTTACTTTGATAGACATTATTTTCAGTTTTAAACTAGGTAACCGTATTTCCCACATTTTAATATCTATGTTTCTGTTAATAATAATAATAATAATAATAAATGGGTAAAATTAGAAAAATTATTTACTCAAAATTACATACTCAAATGATGCTATCGTTTTGTTATAAACAAAAAATTGTACAAAGTCTTTATTTAAACAATGGCTGCAATCGAGCAATGCTCGACATAAACTCTTCTGGGAATGAAATTTTAATTCTAGGTATTTAGCAAAAGAATATGACCAGGTATCATCTGAGACTGGAACAACAGGTGTCATCTAAATAAAAATCAAATAATTTACTTAAACAGCTTATTAATTATTATTATTATTTTTTTATTAAATAATTTCTACTTACAAGGGAACATTTTTTACAATATGACCAAGTGTAAATTAAATTTTCATTATATGGAGGTTCGATTAAACGACCAGTAATATTAGATAACAAAAGTCTAACAAAACTTTTATCATGAATAAAACGTCGTTCATGTCTATTCATTGGACTATCACATGACTCAGATGGACAATCATAAGTCTCACGAAAACAATATCTTTCTAAGAATCTACCCAAACATATGTCATTAACTCCATAGAACTCCATGAATACTAATCTAAACAAAAAAAGTTATAAGTATTTAAAATGTTTTATTAGTAGTAAATACTACTTACCTAGGCTCGACACAGTATGAAGGTGCATTATTTGATTCTTGGCAAAAACTATAGAACATCACTGGCAATCTTTGATGATTAACTGGATCAAATACATCAACCAGTTTTTCTTTTTTTGGATAATTATTTTTTTTAGGTTTAGTTGAAACTTTTTCAGATTGATTATGTAATATTCTACCACCTTGAGCTCGAAACAAAGCTAATATACTTTGTACTTCATCACTGTTTATGTCATCAGTTAGTTTAGATGTTATAAAATCATGCTTTGGCAATAACTGCAAAAATAAATAATTTAACCATATTATAATAATAAAAGGATCAGCTTTTATTAATTACCCTCAAAAACAGATAAAACTATGTGTTTAGTTTAAAATTCCTAGTTAAATTTATTTTTTAATTTACCTAGAAAGTTAATTAATTAAATAATATAAAATTACCATGGTAGGTTTTTAAAAAATTAATATAGTGTAAGCTATTCTAATGTTACAAAAAACATTCATTTTTCAAATTTTATTTATTAATTGTAAGAAGTGATGTTGATATTCTCTAAAATAATTAACTAATGAATAATCCAATAATAAAACTATAAAAAGTTATGATTTTTACTATAGATAATTATAGTTATAGATTTTTAATCTAAAATGTATCAATTTATATGCCAATTATAATAAATCTATATAATTTGAGGATTTTAGAGTATGAACTTCAACATAACCTATCAGTTTAGATCTAAATTCTTTTTAAAAAACAATTATTTTTTTAAATGATTAGTGAACTTATAATTACATTTATTTCGGACTCCAATTGACTATTTCCTTGGTTGTAGTCAATAAATGATTTCATATTGTTTAGAATTTGTGATACATAAATATGTTTGGAAAAATATTTTCTCAACTTACAGCGTTTTCCTGTGTCGGATTCCAAGTATGGTACTGAAAACTAAATTATGAAAACTAAAAAAAAATTCATATTTTATTTTATTGTTACTTACATTAACAACTGGTGATATAGACAGTATGGTTGAATTTAAAATCTTTTGAAATTTATTTTCTAATTCAGTGTCTGTTGGCAAAGGTTGTGAATTGTTTACTTCAGAAAATTCTGTTTCATCATTAACATTTACAGTAACATCATTATTGCTCTTATTTGACAAAATTGATAAATCTTGTTCATGACTCAAAGAATCATTATTTATTAACCTATTTTTCACTGGTGGTGATGCAAATTGATCCATTATATAAGATTTTTCTAACTTCCAATTATATATCATTAATATTAATTGTTTTAGTATGGTTTTTAATATCTTTAACTGGTTTTTGGTAGTGCCTCTAAGTAAAACTGAACATCCAAGTTCTGGCACTGGACATCCTTCAAAAAACATTAATGCTTTATTTCCAAAATTTTCAACATAAAACTGTTGGCATGTTCCTAACACAGGTTTTCCCATATGTGCATCAACTGAATTTAATATTTCAGCCCCGGTGCATCGAGATACACGCTCTAATACAGATGCCTTGACATTTAATACTAATGTTACACCCATTAGATTAAAAAGTTCTTGTGCAATTCTAGATACACTTTTTTGGACCAAAACAAGATCAGGTTTCATTGATACAATACGGTTCACTACATTTCTGAAGTAATCATGCTCCTATATCAATTTGAGATTATAGTTAGAATACATTATTTATCAATATCATTATTAATTACTAATTTACTAACTTGCATTATAACAGGTTCTAAAGATAACAGTTTTCCTTCAACACGCTGATAAATTATTGAACACTGAAGCAGTAAAATTTTAGGTCCAGAAATTCTTGATGCCATAGCTTTGTTAGCAATATTTTTCGAACAAACAATACCACTTACAATACAACTATCACTTCGTTCACCTCCTTCTATTTTTTTTATTTGTAAATAACTAAAATAAGGTCAATATTAAATAACTAACAAAATTAAAGATTGAATAGGGAAAATATTAATCAGTTTGGTATACTATTAGTGGTCTTTGTTTTAAAGATTAATAATTATTTTATAATTTAAATAAGAATACATATTATTTTATATTAAGACCAATATCAAATTTTGTATAAAGCCGGGAAACTCACTTTTAAGACTAATGACTAATTAATATAATAAAAATACTTAAAGGCAAATCAAATTTTTTTATATTTTATTGCATTTTAATTAAATAATATTGTAATTTATTGTTATAGTTGGTAAACATAAATGATAAGTTTTATATAAAAATTAAATTTACTAAATCATAGTAGCCATAGAACATTTATGGTTAATAAATAAAATAAATTTGAATTGTCTGGGGCGGCCAACCTGCGGCATGCAAGCTTTTTGTGTGACATTTGATTTTATTGAATGGCACACTAGCGTCAGATAAAATAATGTAATATGATTCAACAGGGAATACTCAATTTTTAAAATTCATTTAAAATTAATATTTTTCAATATTAACAACTATATTGTGTCAAAATAACATTAATAATGTTATTTGTAAAGTAATATTTTATAACATACTTTATTACCCACCTATATATAAGATTATTATGATTGAATTGTGATTTTTATTTTATAACAAACAAGTACTTATTAGTAAGGTAAGTAAGGTATTAAATGTTAATTTTTCTATGACATATCTCCATTTTATTTTGTTATTTGGCACTATATACAAAAAGGTTGGTCACCCCTGGTCTAGCAATAAATTAAATATACATTTAAACATAATGATAATACAGAAAAAAATACATACTGACAAATACTCATATTGTCCGAATCTGTTGATAAATCAGGAGATAGTTCACAAATGACTAAATTGGAAAGAGCTATTAAGGTATCTACCCAATTATCGGAGAGTTCATTCTTTTCCAACATTTGTTTGACAAAGTTTAATTTATGCTCTTCACATATTTTTCTAAAATAATTAAAGTATTAAAATTAGTTAAAACACAACGTACAAATTTTAATAAAAACAAATTAATTTAAATTAAACTTAACACTTACGTTAAGTAATTAAAAGTATACGCTTCATCATTTTCATCTCCTAGTTTTTTAGGGGAACTCCATGTTTTCATAGTACCAAAATTATTGCGTTGATAAGTGTTTGAAATGGAATCGATTATTTGTTTTATTAATATATCTATATTTCGTGGCTCAACAACTGAAATTATACACATTAAATAAAATTATATTTTATAAGAAACATTTAATAACTTTACCTGCATTTTGTTTTAATTTTTGAGCACTAGGTTTGGAAATTTGAACTGTACTATTATGGAGATCTAAATCTAATTTGAAACTCCCATTAGAAAGATTTGAGTTTTGTTTTTCTATTGAAAATATGTTATAATATAATTGAATAAATATAAGATTTAATTTGCTTTTATTTACCATAAACTTTAGATTTTGTAGTTGTAACTTTCATATTTTTGTTGGACTGATTTGGAAGCACTGAACAAAATCTATACAATGAATTTCCATCAACAAAATCTCCTTGATTCTCCATTACATCTTCTATATATCCAGCATCTAATAGTACTTGTCCTATTGCTGTGCCATGCAATCTAAATACAAATATATATATACAGTAGACGCCGCTTATAAGACTCACTTTGGGACCAGCACAAAGTGAGTCTTATAACCGAATGAATCTTATAAGCGAAGTGGAAAAAAAAAATTAATTACGTATTTATAAATTTTATTTTACTACATATTTTGCTTTGATTTTAATACTTTAACACATATTACATATTACATACTTTATTATTGAATACATTTAATAATCCTGATAAAAAAAACTAAAATTATAATAGGTAAATATGTATTACATATAAAAATATTTAATATTCCGAAAATTTACTGTTCGTATTTGTATTGTATATTAAAATTATTAATTAATTAATTACGATAACTGTGCAGCCGCCAGATAATCAGATACCTCACTATAATAAAGATAATCGTTGCGATAAATGTGAACTTTAATCAGCGATAAAAATTATTATACGTTAAAAGGTACCAACAGAAACTAGAAATAATCAACACGAATATTATTTAATTTTTCAATACCAATTTATTTCTAAATTATAAACAAAAATATTTATTTTCTACTATTTATTTTACGAAATTTGAGTCTTATAACCAAAGTGTTGAGTCTTATAACCGATTTTTTTTTAATGTATTTGGATACGTCCGGACCGTTCCAGACAATTTTGAGTCTAATAAGCGACTGAACCTTATATCCGTGAGTATATAAATATAGAGGCGGCGTCTACTGTATATATAACATAATATAGTCAAATTCATGTACAGCAAAAATATTAGTAAACCATTGGCTGAAATGATAGTAGATTCATTTTTATTGATGCAATTAAAGAGGGTACTAGGGGTCATTAGAATCACAAACCATTTATCATCAGTCATCACTCTTAAACTTTGTTACCTTATATTACAAACATTAATACAATAACTTAAACATAAAAGCTATTTAAAGTTTAAAATAAATAAGTTATAATGTTATGCTGTTATAACCAGAATTGTTAGTTTATTATAATTAACTAACAATTTTTTATGGGACAAAAATATTAGTAAATTTTACCTGCTAGTAACTTTTCCATGATTAAGTAACCATTCGATTAAATTATGTCCAAGAAAACATGAATGGTAGCTTCTCAAATGATATCTGTGTGTCTTTAAATTTAAACCACCATTTATTTGTGACATTTCTTCAAACAAATTATTTAGATTATGAGATACATTTGGATCATCGACAGATTCTATTGGAGATAAACTACTTAATGTACTTGACCTAATGAAAAAAATAAATTTTTAAATTTAAAAATGATGAGTTGGAAACATTTAAATAAAATATCAATTTACCTGGATAATGCAAAATTTTCTTCTTGGTATCCTACAGAAACCTTTCTACTAGGTGAATTGGTCGGTTCAATTACATTTTCAAAATACTTTGTCGATACATTAGAATTAGGTAAAGCTTCATGATTGCCTAATTTTAAATGTAATTCATTTCTAAGGGATACTAAATCAGGGGATAATACTACATCTTTGGCAGCAGACTGTAAGTAAGATAATACTACTTTGCAACAATATGTACAAACTCTGAGGTCTCCTGTAGAAAAACATTATTTTAATACCCAAAGGGTTTTATGATAAAAATGAAAAAATTTGTACAAGATGAGTTTATTTAAATAAACATTAAATGATCTCACCAGAACATCCCATTATTTTTCCAGGTATTTCTTGATAACAACATTTTGAACAAAATATTTGTCCACACACTCGACAATGATGACGTCTTCGAAAAGTTGTGAATTTCTCACAACAATCATAACATTCTTTGCTCACAGAATCAGGCATCCAATACTGTTTTAAGTCAGTATTTCTGTAGGATGGATAATCCTTACAATATAAACATCAATTATTTAGAGATATATTATATTTGTTAGAATAAATGAAACATACTCCTGACCGAATTGGTAATAAACTACCAACTCTTTTTAAAATATTTGGTAAATTTCTTGCATCAATGGCCACGAGAGCTTGGGAAGTATCTTTATTGGTCTGATCCTAATCACATAAAAATTAAACATACTTTCTACAAAATAAATCATTAATAAATACTAAATAGTTATAAATAAAAACTATTTTATAAATTATAGTTATCTTACAGAATAAAAATGTACATCAGTACAACAATACTCATTATAATTCATGTTTTGTTCTAGTTACATTAATACAATGGTAAGTAATAGTACCTAGTAGTATTTTACAATATTTAAAATGTATTTTTTAATTACTGTTGTAGCGGATTAAATTATTGCATAGTATTTTAAATTTATATTGTCCTCCATATTTTTTCTATTTTGTTTTTATTCATGTACCTGATATATTCTGTTGTTTTTTTTTAATGTACATACTTACATTATTCACAATAGGAGGGGCAGTATTTTCATTGTCATTAGTTGGACTTGTTTTAAAGCTGAATACTTTGGCAAAGAAAGAGCCGACAGATGATTGTTCTTGTTCAGGACTCAAAGGAGTGAATTCTGTCAATGACGTTGTCGTATGAAGATTTGTCATGATTTAGTTGATATGGCTTGATTTATTAAGATAGGTAAGATCTTATTATTTGAAGTCGGTGTTCATGATTCCAAATTAAACTGTGGGCATAAGTTATATTTATAGTTAATTTATAACTCATGAATATTAATATTTTAAAAATGTATTCAAAATCCAAATGATTATTGCTTCTTCAATATCAAGTAAAAATAAGCTGATAAAAATTGTTAAAACAATTTAAATGACAGACTGATACAAAAATGATAATACAATTGATAACAAGTGTTCCAAACTTTGGTTTATGCAGTAAAATTCTGATGATTATTTACAAAAATAAATAAAACCAACTGTCCTTATTTAAGTTATGACAGTTATGTGCCCCCAATAAAAGGGAATAACTAACAGAAACCCTAGTACCGTTTTAGCTCTGTAATCTAAGTTCGTAGAACACACAGTACTTCTGTTCATGTGACACGAGCCTATTACATTTTAAAAAATAATTTCATACCTATATACATAACATACCATTTTTACATCATTAAATCCAGGTTGATTCAATTTTAATTCATCGCAAACTTGTACCTATCTTTCCAATCACGCTGAAATTCACAGTTAAAGATTTAAAATTCTACAGGAATCCATTAAACCTTTTAACCTCTTTATTTCAAAACCCTAATACCAACTTTTGGGGAGTTAAGGGTTTTCGGTAAAAAATGTTATGAGACTTATATACCGCTAAATATTTTATAATTGTTTTCTATTTATTTTGCATACTACCGGCGAACCATTAGAAGCATAGACATATATATTATATTATATCTGATTAAAAGTACGATTTGTTTTCAAACATTTCACTGAACCGTACTTTTCTTTTATTCTAAATGGACTATGGATACATATGTATTTATTTATTTCAATGGATAGTAAGATCGAAATTACAATATTTTAACATTACAACAATACACTTATATAATACAAATAATTTAACTACGGAAAAAAATTATATTCGAGTAAAATTGTAGAACTTGATTTTTTTTTTATTAGCAAATTAAATCATCCTATTATTCCTAAAAAATAGAAGAAGTTAAAGCATAATTAGATTTTTAGGAAAAAACAAAAGGGTAGTAGACCTAGTTCTACACCGAGGGACATCAAAGTGTAACATATTTCATACTATTACATATAATAACTTAAATATAAATAAATCATTTTTTGATTATAATGTATTTCTCTTATTAATTAATATAATAGTTTAATCTATTCTGTAGTTTAATAGTTTATTCATGTATTACACTTTTTATATGGCAAGTAAGAGTTAAGAATTTACTGTTCGTTTAAAGTAAATATTATATTAAAACAACCTCTGGCACAAGCACAGAAGTAGATTTTATTGTACTTTGTACTTAGTATTCATAATATTAGTAAGTTAATTATTAATTTACGTTAATAAAGCCACATGAATAATCAAGTCGAAATTAAGTGTTTACCGAAAACGTTATATTTTAAGTAAAGTAAACAAACATCTAACAATTGTAGTGATAACTCGTATAGATAAAAAATAACATTGATTATATTATATTATATAGATAGAAGATATATTTTATTTTTATTTGATATACTTTGATAAGATAAAATTTTAAATGCTTGTGATTCTTAAGTGTTGGGAAAATTTGTGTTTATTGTCGTAAAATTTAGTAGCTTTAATAAATTGATTAAAATTTTTATAATGACTTAATCAAACACTTGAAGTTGATAAAGCTCTTTACTTCAGTGTTTCATGTAGTTGTTCGTGTATTGTGTGTTATGGAGTTGTCAAAAACTCGAAGAAGTGTAGGAAAGGGTAAGTATCTATTGTTTATTTTGGCCTAATATCGATGCCTATTATTTCGTTACAGAAGGTCGTATTATATTATTGTAATTTTCTGTCTATGGTTGACATTCTTAACATGTGTAGAACATATTTTAAGATATAAAGTTTTACTGTTCTGTTAATTTTTATTATATTTTTATACATGTACATGTGTAGTTTTTAAAATCTTGATTTTAGAAAAAATGTCATTTTCGGTACGTTTTAATGCTGAAGATGAAGAAGTAGAAGGATTATGTACAATTCCCACAAAATTACAATCAACAGGTATTATTTAATAAAACTATTGCATAGAGATATAAAATAAAATAAACAAATTGAATCAAACTAAGATTTAAAAAATTACATTTTTAAATTTTTAAAAAGAAATTAATTCCATTGACTCTTGAGAATTTTGGTGTCATTATAAGAAAAAAAACGTTTTTTTCATATCAGGGTCAACAGAAGAACAATTAAAAACACCTGAACAGTCTTTTGGAAATTCACAATACTTAGGTCTTTTTGGCTTAAAAAGATCATCTAGTTCAGATGCAGAATCATCTCCTTGCGATACAACCATTAGACGTCTTGATAGTTTTCTGTCAGATATTAAAGAAGGATTATGGAGAAGTGAGAGTGGTGGAGATTTAAGCATGGCGTCAAAGTAATTCTAATATAATATTGTAGTGAAATGTAATATTCAATAATATTTATTGCTAGGAAAACTGATGATTCAGGCCAAGATGATGATTCTGTATCTATTATATCTAATGAAATTGATGAAGCTGAAGAAGAACCAGAACAATTACAATATAGTATTATTGATAGAAATTTGTTTGGTATCCGCCGCAGGCGTACCAAAATAATAGAAAAAATATCATCAACAAATAGCATAGAAACGGCTAAAGATGCTCTAGAAGACTTGCAGCTAAAACCAAATACCATAAATGGAATTCCATATGGTTGTTCAGAAACAGAACCTCTTAAAACAAAAGATAAAGTTAAATATTCCATATTTATTTTCTTTGGGACTATTGGAATTTATTTAAGCTACAGATTTATTCCAATATACATAGTAAGTATCAAATTGTTTTCTTGGAATAAATTAAAAAATATATTATATTTATATTAAATATTTTAAAGAATATGATGCAGTGGAAAGTTATTAAAAACTCATGTTACAGTTTGTTAAAGATGCCAATTCCCATTTTTGTTTCTTTTAATTATATATATATATATATATATATATATATATATATTTATAATTTATGTTTAAAAAGTTTAAAGTTAACCTTTTAGTATCATCAATTTTAATTAATTGGAACAACCTTGTCAATGTTTTAAGCATTATAATAATACTTTTGAATTATTGATTATTGTATTCTTTTGCTATGTATCAAAATATCTAAACTATCATTGTTTTGGTTGTTAAAATATAAAATTAACAATGGAATTTGAAATATTGATTGAGGTATTAATTTTAAATAAATTTTTTTCAGAATACTCTTTTTCTTGGTAGTATTTTTGCATTTAAATTTAGACATGTATTGGAAATGTTATTAACTGAAGATTATAAAATAAAACAGTTTCAACCCGATGCGAGCTATATCCCAGATAATGAAGCTTCTATTGTACAATCTTTAAAAAGCTTGTATGACTTGAATCCGCGCTCAATGTTATACAGAGTAATTATAAAAATAATTAAAACTATTGCGTATATTATTATAGTTAAATATTGAAATAAAATAAAACAAAAATTGTTTTTCTTTTTTAAATAGGGATGGATGAATCAATTTCTTTATGATTATCGCCCAGAAACTTATAGACTTTCACTTACAGTTTCTGTATATATTAAATTAACAGGATCAATACTTATTATATCTTATCCTTACTATAAAGTTCCTAAAAGATCTTTATATAATGAATCCAAACCAAAATTGGTATTTGTTAAGGAATGCATGTATAAATTATCGCGGTGTAACATTACTTTATTACCTCAAAATTTAGTAAATAAAAGGTGAGATGTTTTCATAGTAAGTATTACTTAATATATAAATATACATTTTTTTTCTTAGAAAATGGAGCAAAAAATATCCCATTTGTATAGAATTAAACTCTGAATCATTAATCGGAGTTCGTCGATCATTAAAATCTAAAAAATTTGTTCAAGAAACAGATGAATGGTTGTGTAAAGATTATGTCACACCATCATTGCAAGCTGGTAAAAATGTTTGATGTTATATTTTATCTAAATTTTAACTGCTTCTTACAATATTTAAATTTATAACAATTGAATTAATTAAGTATTTTTTTTTAAAAATAATTATAGACTTAATTTTTTTCTTTTTCTAGAAACATATTATGAAGAAATGTTGGAAAGTGGTGTATTAGAGATGAAAGATGATTATGATTTTAAAGATGAAATTCCTTATTCAGAAAATAAACAAAATGAAAAGAAAAAATCAAAAACTGATGTGAGTTTTTTTTTCAAATTTAAAACTTAGAATATTGAATTAAATCAAAGAGAGTACTTTTTCTTTATTTCATTGATTTTTACATTGATTAAAATCTTTTGAATATCTCTAAAGTCTAAATATTAAATTAGTTATAGATTATGCTAAGTATAAATTACTGTATTAGATCTTATTATATACAATTTATTAACAATGTTTAGATCACTCAATCAGAAGCAAAAAATGAACGGAAGAACACTGAATTTGATGCAAGTACATCAAAAAATGTTGAAAAATTAATTGATTTGGATGAGGAAAATGAAGTTGATGCTGTATGGAAAACTGATTCTGACAAAATATATTTATTTGCTAGAAATGATCCGGAAAAAGAATTATGGTTTCACCGATTGAATCTAGCTTCTGCATTTGACATAATTGTTGATGAACCGAACAATAAGAAAAAGAGAAATATAGAAGAACACTATAAATTTATTCAAGCTTATCTTGCTTATATTCATAATGTTTATGAATTATCCAATTTTCCAGTATCAACTGATAATCAAAAAAAAAAAGAGGTTAGTGTTGCTTATATGTATTTGTTACTAATAAATTATCATATTTATTTTTAATAATAATTGAAATGTTTTTAGCAATTATTAATTACTCAGATTAATGAGGTTTCTGATGAACAACAGTATTTATGGTTAAATATGCTATTAGGGCGTGTATGCTTTGATTATTTACAAAATCCTAGAGTTCTTGAAATGATTGCCGATAAATTCCAAAGGAAATTAAATGCTATAAGGGTAAATTAAACAATTTATTTAATTAATAATAATAAATTAATAAATACTCTTATAACATGCAGTTACCTAAAGTAATGGACATGCTTGTGATTCGAAGCTTATGTTTTGGAAAAGGAGAAATTCCAACAATACGCAAAGTATCAAAACCCTGGGTGGATCACCGTGGAATATGGTTTGAACTTGAAATTGTTTACAATGGAACATTTCAAGCGTCAGTTGACACTAAACTTAACCTTATGAAATTAAAAAAAGAAGAAGCTCAACGACAAAAAGAAGAAATGTATTAAGAATTTATAATACTCTTTTTTTGAAAATTACATTTACATACATTGATAATTATGGAATAGATACTCTAGTAATGTCATAATTCATAAATCATAATAGATATACATTATAAATGTATAATTCATCATTCATGATCCAAATTTAGATATAACTGTTATTTAATAAGTACTTTTATTGAATTTTTGTTATTCAATACTATTGAAAAGTGGGGCCTTTAATTTTTTTCAACTGTTCAGGAATGGATAAATATGTTATATTTAGCTATTATTATTAATTCATCTTTAAATTAATCCAAATATTTATGAAAGCTACTTCAAATAAATTATAAAAATTAGTATTGAAATAAAAAAATGTTAGTTAATTTTTTATCACAATCTGTTCTAATATTTAGGAAAACAAATAGTTTTTTCTTGTGTAGTTTTATTCCTTATTCCTTATTAATTTAATTATTTTATAAATCAATTCATAATTATTATTCAGTACAAAAACTATTGCTAATGGATAGTTGTAAAATATTAAATGTATGGAATAGTTTATTTTAAGTATATGTTTATAATATTATTTTTTAATTATATTTTTTTAGAAGGAGTGCAGTTTATGACTCTAACCAAGAAGATAGTGGTGAAACATCAAATGATGAATTTCAATCACGAGAAGATGTTAACTTTGCTGAAAGGCTGTTTGAACAACAGACTTTAAATGAACCACCGCCACCTCAAGGAAGTCGTATTACAAGATTTATGGAAAATTGCTCTTCTGGTTTTCTTGAACTAAAATTTGTGAGAAAAGTTTTTGAAAATGTGGCCAAAAAGGAACTAACCCTCGTGATTAATGTGAAACAATTAGTTGGAACGCTTATTATCAATTTGCCTCCACCACCAACTGATCGTATTTGGTAAACTATTTTACTTTTATATTACCTTATAATGACTTTTATAATAATTGTATAAATAGGGTAAATTTATATTAGTTAAGTTTTACTGAATACTTAATTATTATTTTACTATTTTAATATCTAACTTATTTATAAACCTGGTCTGTGTCGTAAAGATGAAAATAAAAATTGGAATGATTACATGTGCATGACAAGCCCATTTATATACATATTATTTGTAAATTTAAACAATTTTATTGCATTTATGTATATACATTTTTGTTTTTTATGCAATTCTATTATATTTTTCTCAGTGATTCATTATCATTATTTTTATTTCTTATAGTTTAATAAACATCTCAAAATGTTGTGTACATGACTTCAGGAGTCTAGATACAAAAAAACATGTACTATTGACATTATACTCATTAATAAATAAATTTTGTTTCATATATATTGGCACTGTTAAAGATAGTTACAAGGGTGTCTGCATACAAAGATGAGTAGCCCCTAAAAAAATATATTTCAATTGGAGCCCGTAACAATATCTTTTAAACAATGATTTATAGAATTATTATTCTAATCAGGATCTGACTATTTTTGTCAAGACTGTATATAAATATTTTGACATGGATATGTCTTATCACTAGGGGTCTTGTTAAAATGTTGTCTGAAACTCCCTGCCACATGCCTTACTTGTTGTTTGAGTAGTTGTGCATGTATTTTATTTGATTATGGTTTTATTATGAATTTAATATGAGAACTAAATTGTAGTTAAGTAAACTTTTAATTTTACTCATTTGTGTTTTGTGTAAGACATATCCATGTGCCAACGTAACAGTCAACCATGTAAAGCATGTATAAGATTTTTTTATATTTACTTCATTTATTGTTTACTGTATTGTTTCCTAAAAGTATAACCAAGACAATTAATTGTGTACCCACTGTGGTTTAGATAGATGTTTTTCACTTTCGATAGAATATGAATAAGAGCACGTGCATAAATAGTCAATGCCCAAGTTTTCATAGTTTCTGAAATGGCTTAAAGTTAAACTGTTTATTCATATCATATTTTATGTTTAGGTACCATAATAAACGCATTACTTTTCAATCATAATTTATGACAACTAATGTCTTGTGCTTAATTTTAGCATTAATATTTAATTAAATTAATTCTCCCTACATAATTTTAAACATTTATTTAAGTCACTCATAACTTTTTTTTTAGGGTTTCTTTTAAGGGGTGTCCAAAAATCAACTTTGAAGCTAAACCAAAAGTAAATGACACAAATGTGCCACTTATGGATGTCCTTTCCAAAGGCTTACATAACATATTAATCAAAGAAATTGAAGTATGTATATTATGATTTAATTGCAGATTATTAATTTATAATTTTACTCATATTCGTTTCATTTTTATAGAAAGTAATTGTTCTTCCAAACATGGTGGATTTTTCTATTCCAATGATGAATAATGATTATTAAAAAAAACTTTAATATTAAGTCATTGCACAAAGGGTTTAAATTATAAGAAAAAATTAAATTTAAGTCTTTATGAAATATATATGATAAGTAATGAGCAAATCAGCATTGGTTACCATTCAGAAGTTCATTCAGAGAAAAAACAAAAAATATAAAAATATGACTGTGATAATGTTTTAGTTATGCCCATTTGTTTCATTGTGTATTGTGTTTTTATTTTTTAGTTCATTACCACACCTTCCATTATTTATATAATATTTGGCTACTATCACAGTGTTCATTTATTTTTTAAGATTGTTTAATGAAAGTAGTTCGATTAGTTGAAAATGCACATATTTAACAAAAGGAAATAAATAATCCTAAATTCTAAAGGCTGTAATCTAATCGAATTACTTATTATTTACCTTGTACTCTTTCTATTTTAAGATACTAACACGTTAAATGCCAACGTCGTATACCTTCCGACACTGGATACAAACGCACCTGGCTGATGTTGGAGGGTGTCGACGGATGTCATATGTATTTTCATAGCATTTTAAAATATTTGCCAGATAGTGAATGACATCAAAATAACGTCAGCATTAAACGTGTTAAATGTTTTGATTTAATATTTAGTGTGGTTGTTTAAATATAATACCTTATAATTATTACTATACACTCGACTATTTTTGAGATTTTATATATTTTTATTGACCATTAATTTTAATATTGGTATATTTTATATTATTTCAGTGCACTAAACATTGTTTTATTATTATTATTATTATTATTATTATTATTATTAAAAATGTGATTTAGTTCTATAATACTTTTTTAATACTTTAAGTCACTAATAGTTTTATTATTTATTGTATACTGAATCAAAACTATTTTAAATAAGCTACATTTAAATTATGAGGTTATTACAATTAAATGTTTTGACTATAATACATTTTGTACACTATTATAAATATAATTTAATAAATCAATAAACTTAGTTTACTTGATGAAAGTACAAAAGATCAATACACCACTATTATAAATCATAACCAAAGTGATCTATTTTATGAAAATGTTCTTCACTAATAATAAATATTGGTTATTAAAGAAGTAGAATCAAATATACAAAACTAATGAAATAGAAAAGTTTATTATATAACATATAAAATATGTATATTTTTTTTTATAACATATATAAAATTGTATATAAATGTTTACTTAACATAAGTAATAGTGTTAAGTATAAAACATAAAATACATAAGTTATTACATATATGATCACAAATTGTATCCACCAGCAGATTGAAGTCTACTGTTATGTTTGAGCACATACATAAAACTTTTTTTAATTCCACCAACAGTCTTTTTTTTACCAAGAGCTATGAGACCTTGCTTAGCTTTTGCTCTCCAACAATAATATCTCCACAAAACAAAAATTGCCACCAAAGATAATACTACTGCGAGTATTGTTAGGGGAAAAAAAAATCCAGAGAATAATCCTTCAATGGCTAATGTCTCTTTTGATGAATTGGAACTGGCTGCTAGAGATTGTAACCATTCAAACTCATTTTCATCATTATAAGAAGGATCGCTTTTCAATGTTTGTGGTTTGTAGTCATCACTAGATAAAAAAATAAAATCAGTTTACTAAAACTAAGTTAGTGTCAAAATGTTTAAAAGCTAACTATAATTTTACCTGTTTGCTGAAATATTTAAAATTACAGTTTTAGCCAAGTTAATTTTGAGACAGGGTGGAATTGGTAGTTGAGTAATTCCTGAATCACTTTTACTCACGACTTTGGAGTATCTGAAATCAGTGGAAATTGATGATTAGTATTTATTAGAACACAAGTATTTATGAACTCTGACTTGTGGAAATCATTATTTTCTAGACGTTCAGTTAAATGTTTAGTTGTATTGTTACTAATTTTCACATTATCTTCAAGAAAAACATGTGGTAGTTTACCAGTAGATATGTATTCTAAGATGGCATCTAACATCCAATAACAATCTGAAATAATAATCATGAAAATGATGACATATTATTTTAAGATATTTTTATTCAAATATTTCACAACTATTACCTATTTCTATATGATTATTATCTAAACAATTTGAATCACCAAATAAAACAATATATCCTGTCGATTTATACAAGCCTAAAATTGGAACGTTAACTTCTCGTCCAGTTTTATCTCCACCTAAAATGTCTTCACCTATATTCAATATGACAAAAGAAAAAAAAATTAGTTAGTTATCATTTTACCATGCTTAAAATTGTATTTACCCTGATTTTTTAAAGTTTTAGCAACAACAATGCCTTCATTTGGAAATGATGTTATGTGACTACCTGAAGAGTAATGTACTTCTCTATCACCCATTCTAAATTCTCCATAATACACATTAGAACCTAGAGATATTCCGTAAGGTGCCAACAAATCATTTAAAGCTGGTATATTTGAGCCACCTGTAACTGGTATCCACCATTGCTTTGTGTTCTCATCAAAGAATTTTATCTATAAAAAAAACAAAATTAATAATTTAAAAAAAATAAAAATAAAAAAAAATGTACCTTTTGCATCACAGAAACATTATACCAGTCAGCAAATACAATAACTGATAAATTGTAATTTGCAATGTCATTTTCAATTTTTATTATTTCTTCAGCAAAAAATTCTTCTTCGGGATCTATAACTAACAATGATCCATAGTTTTCTGCATTAAAACATGTATAAGGGTGACCTAATACTTCTACATAATAACCAGAGCTACGCAAATGCTGATATAATCCCTAAAATGATAAATTAATAATACATACTAAATGAAATTAAATATTATTGCAGAGTTTTTATTTTAAATACTTACTTTAAAATTTGTATGTATGTGATCTGCATTCCAGTCCAATGGGTCATTTTTGACATTCAAGTTATCTCTTGGAAAATATCCAGGTGGATATCTTAAATTGTGATACTGATCCCAAAGAATTCTTCTTATTCTTGGTGGGGGAGGTATAATAGCAGCTCGTAAAGGCAATTTAACCGTATAATTAGTATTGGCTGATTCAACAGTAATCTCAATGTGTCCAGATACAGTGCCACTCCAATCTTCAGGAGTAATTTGTGACACAGACAAGGCAATAGCCATCCAACCAGACCAAGGCCACAATGTTTGAGAATAACTTATAGTTACATCTAAATAATGTCCATTGTTAAGCGAATATGGATACCAAACAGGAACATCAACCACTTTTCCAAATACTGCTAAACCATTGAGTACAGTGACATTGACAATTATCGGTATACCAGTGTAATATAATGGTTGAGTGCAATAAGGCCACATATATTGGCATTCAGTTAAATCTATATAACTAATAATAATGTTAAAGTTAATTAATACATTTTAAATAGAATAAAAATACTATTCTTAAAAGCATATTATTAGAGATTACTGTTTAATACAAACATTATTATGGTCAATTAATAAGTGAAAAAACTAGTCCAAATATGATGGAAAAATAAATTTAATAAATTCTATACATAATAGTTTATTTATTTTTATAATTAATGATTAGGATCATAGATCGATAAGTTGTTTAAAAATAAATTTAAAAAGTTTTAAACTTATACTAGGTAAAATAAAATAAGAACCTGCATAATAACATACTTTTAATATTGCAACACAGAAACAAAAATTACTTTAAATATAACTATTATGTGTAATATAGGATTGGGCATGTTACTAAAAAAAGTTCAAATATGATAAAAGAAAAAAACGATACAAGATGTTACAAGTTTATAATTTTTGTATTAAATGTAAGTACTTGCATAATCTTCATTTGAAATTAAATTTGTATAACTTGCGTTTTGGAATGATGTAAAATATATATACATATAGTATATAGCAGTGGTGGGCCGCGTCTCACCGTAAGACGTAAAATATTTTTAGTAGCAAGCTTTTTAAAAAAATATAGTGTTTTTGATATAATATGATAAGTATTCATTTCATAAATGTTAAAGTATTTTTTAATTCTTAATTTATAAAGTCTTTTGTAAGCCTTTAAACCATTTAAATTAACTCTGGACTCTTACATATTTTTCTTTATATTGTGCGGCTCACAACTCTCTAATCGCTGGCCACCCCTGGTATATAGTATTGTTTATATGTGGTTGTTATAAACTAAATTGAAATTTTCTTTTCGTTCACAGTATACTTTTTATGCTACAAAGTCTAAAATATTAGTCGAGGTTATGTTCTAAGAAATCATAAATGTAAAAAGTATTTTTCTATAACATTTAAGTAAGTGTTTTCCAACCTGTGGTATGTGAAAAAATGCATTATGGTTCAAAAATATAAAATTTTATTTATTTAAAACGATTCGTTTTTGAATAAGCAATATATGTTATTAAAAATGAAAAATTTCTGTCAAAATAAAAATACGTTTTCTAACACATATACCGTATACATTTTTGTATAGTAATAAATAATAATATTGCATAATAACAGTAACAATCACCAAGAATAAAAGATTTTTAAATTGAAAAGGGGTACATGAAGCTCTGGTGAGTGGTCAAGGGGTAAGCGAAGCTCTGGTTGGCAATCGCTGCATTAAGTAATAACAACTATTTGGGTACTTTTTTTTTCATTGTAAGATCTTGTTATTTTATAGTTTATACTCAATATACTCATGTAAGATGTATCGTTACATTATCTTTCATGATTTTTTTGATACCAAATATAACTGTAATATTACATATTTACACTTGCATCTGAGATAAAGCTCAACATTGATAACATTTTATGGATACGGATATTTTCTTAATAGATTCAATTTTATTAATATATATGTCATTTATGTTAGATTAGTTATGACAGTTCTTTTAAAGAAGACTTAACTTTCATTTTCCTGCTCTTAAATTGTATTGCTTTAACATATTTTAAACATTTTTTTTTATCACTTATTTTCAAATACATTCAATTTTAATTTATGAAATGTAGTAGCATTTTTTCTCTTAGCAGAACATTTTTTTTTTTTATAATAAAAATTAATTAAAATATTATCATCTACCTAGGGCTGAAACTGACTTGTGGTATGTAGCTAGATAAAACTTTGAAAGCTTGCAAGAGATCAAGTTTTCCATGTCCTTGTTCAAACATATTGATGCCAGGTAATCTTTGAGAACTGGCTAAAAGAGCTTGTTTCATACTTGCTGGATTGACTACTTTACCTTGGGCCAATATACCACTAAACAATATAAGATAATATTATTTTTACCATCTTTCTGTAGTTTTTTTTCTTTATTTAACCTAGTTAAAAGTGTAACAGCCCCAGCTACAACAGGTGAAGCAACACTAGTGCCAGAAAGACTTCGACACCCTCCACTAATACTTGATCCATGTACATCTGTGCCATAACTAACTATATCGGGTTTCAAGCGGCCATATCTAAAAAAAAAATTGATACTTGGGGTAATATTCTAGTGACATGATTTAAAATTATACCCTTGAGGTAATTCCCAAGTAGTCATTCCTCGCGATGAAAATTTGGCTATATGATCATCAAAACTTATTCCACCTACTCCAATAACATCCATTTGATCCGCAGGGTTATTTAAAGTACTTAAAAATAATAATATTTTTCAATACAAATCTTTAAAAAGTATGCATATATAAGCATAGTATGTAATAAACCTCACCCATACAAAGGTCCATCATTACCAATAGCTGATATCATGATAACCCCATTAGCAGTTAATTCCCAAACTTTATCAACAAACGGCTGGTCCATAAAATCTGGTCCACCAATACTTAAGTTAAGAATATGAACTTTTTTCATAATAGCATAGTTAAATGCATCCAAAAACCATGATGTATATGAAACCTACATACAGTTATTATTAAAATAATTTTGTTTATCCTATCAACGCTTTCCATTCTCACTTGGTTATTAGTGAATACTCTGAAAATATGTAAATCAGCATCAGGAGCAAACCCAAGACATTCACGATTTGATCCTATAAGTCCCGCCACAAAAGTTCCATGACCAAGACCATCATCCAAGTCACCATCCCCCGTCCAATCAGTTCTCTCAGCTATTCTTTTGAAATGTGGATGAGATATACTCAAACCCGTATCAAAAATAGCCACTTTCACTCCTTGGCCTAAATTAATATTGATAACATTTTAAATGAATTAAAAAACCTTTACCGTGGCATGGCATTTTTAGTTCTCTACCTGTAATACCTAACCGCCACAGTACATCAGCTTTGAGAACTTTGGTAATTTGAGAAGGAACTGTACGAAGAATATGACGAGTTTTATAACGTTTGTTTAATTTATACCACAATTTAAAATCCTAAAAAATAACGATAACATAAATAAAAAAAGTGAATCCTAACAAATGCCACCATAATTCACATTGAATATATTTAAGAAATTACTTGGCCAAGACTTCTATGTAATAGGACTTTATTTTCAGTTTCATTAAAGTATTCATTTAAATTTCTTTGTACAACTCGCTGTGGTGTTACTTTTTTGATAACTGGATGATCAGTAAGGGCATCTAAAGCTTTCAATGAATAGCATTCATCAACCTAAAAACATATACAGGCATTTAGATGTTAACATTAAAATTCAATCCTAAACTTTAAAATGTAAAAGAAGAAATGTTTTTAAATAAGCAAAGAAATATATTGGTTTTTATTTACAAATAAAACATCAAAATCACTCGGATATTTGCTGGCAGCATTCTTTCTATCCAAAATTTTCCATTTTCCAATGCCTGAAGATTTCAAAGCAGCCGATATGTACTTGTACCGTGTTTCGTTAAGGTAATATCCATCGAACGTGACAATATACTCTATCAAGACAAAAATAAAATACATAACTTTACAAACATATATCAATATTTAATACATTTTAACATAATAATTAATGTAAAATGTGACTAAACAATACTAATAGTGATATCAAACGGCTACGACTAAGCGCGCTAAAACATTGGTACAGTATAATATTGAGACATCTTAACGAAAAATACAAAATCAACGGGTCGCCACCATAGACAGCGTGCAGTCGATGAACTCTGAGGCCGTAGAATATGTCCGATTCCCGGTCGGTTTCAAATATAACAACCAAGAATATCAAACATATCTTACGAACCAATCAGAAATACGTACACGCTTGAACGGTACACACGTTTCGGTAAACACCGCGACGGGCGGACGACGCATAATATATTCGGTAGGTACCTATTTTACATAACTTATGATTACTTAAATTTTACCTTGATCGACGGCATGCGAGTCGAATACCGATTCAGAGCGGGCGAACCGCAGTAGGCCGGCCGCGAGAATCAATTGGATTACTACAGCGCGTAACATGACGCATTTCGGGAGAGCGTCGCCGGGTACCTATAGCGGCGCAAATTCTTAAGGTAAAATATTGTGCGATTTACACCGGCTTGTGGGGGGCACGCACTCGCACACAGAGACAAACGGACACACACACACACACACACACACACAAAGTGTATATAATATTTAGGTATCTGTTGTAAGTATTTGACTGGCCGGTGCAGTGCAGCTACAACAGCTCGTGGACGCGAGCGAAAACCGAATGCGAGATGAGAGATTATGTCAAGTGAAATGTTAACGAGAATATGAGAAGGGGTGGACTCGCACGGCGGCGGACACCGACCGTGGAGCGCGGAGTGCTGATGGCGAATGAACGCAATCGGCGGCGGCAACGACGACGACGACGACGACCACGACAACGAGACGCCGAGAGGGTTTGTGGAAGACTGAACAAGGCGTAATGGAATTAAAAGCGGGTGCGCGCCTCGTACATTACGATGACCGAGCGAACGCGTATAATCGCGCAGAGCGCCCCGACGATCAATACGGCTCGGGTTTGTCGAACGCGGAGCGGTGTGGCGCCCACCACGGCCCGTCGTCGGTGGGGATGGAACGGGACGACGGGGCGGGAGGGGGTGGAGGCGTCGGCGGCTACTGCTGCTGCTGCTGCTGGTTTGGCGTTGAGGGAAGGGGTTCGGTGGCGGCGGCGGCCGGTTGGCGTCGGCCGCCCCGGCGTCAGTGGGGGGAGACACTTTTGGGGCGCCGAGAAGATAAGGACCGTCGGCGGCAGCGGATGCTGCGTGCCGACGAGATTTCAGACTTTCAGTCGTCATGTTGGCGCCAGACTGGCCGGGTCCAGTGTGGATCAATCGCCGGCAACGCAGTGCTGCCACCACCGAGCATTAATATTATTCTTCTTCGTATTTCATATTTTTCACGATTACGATGAAAATCAGAAAATGAACGGAAACGATTTCCAGACGGATAAAATATTTTTCATAGTTCGCTGTTCTACACACCGAAAACGTGAATTATTTTCCCCTTGTACATCACACGGTTGTCGGTTACAGAGATCGCTAATGACACGTGTCGCAAAACGATCTTTTACCTACCCTCAATTTCTCATCCCGACTCACGCCTCTCGAGTACCATCATACTTTTTTTGATGACTAAGTGCCGACCGATATACAGCATTATCCGCCACGCAATAGGGACTTGAAAATTTAAGTAGTTCAATCGATGGTTTTTAATTTTATTTCGCATAACGCTGCTTCTTTTAAACTCAAAAGAACTTTTGTTTTATAATCAATAAATTATAGGTGTCCCTAACAAAGATGTATCATTATTTTTGAAATACCATTTTATTGGTATGGAAATAGTGTGGATTAATACGATTTTCCATTACGTGAATAATATAACATTATATGAATTCAGAAACGGGAAAACTAATTCGAAGCCACTAAATATCAATTATTTTCATACTTATTATTTTTACCGTATAATGTATACATAATATACTTCTAGGATACTGAGTGTAGCCGTGGAGGCGTTTAATATTTAACATTAAGTTAAAGTATATCAAATCAAACATTGATAAAATTCCTATTTTATCTCAAAAATATCGAAGTATAATTCACATTTGCAAAACAAATTGAATAATTTTAGTAAAACAATCAAATGTTTTAAAAATTATTAAATATCGTGTTTTAAGAAAATTGTTACAATAAGATTTAAGATGGTGAATAGTCAATTTTAAAAAACACGCAGTTATAATGTACAGTCCTAAAATCTAAATTTTCCAGCATAAATATCTTGTTATCCAAATGTTATGGAAATCAAGTTTGTTAAATTTTTTTTATTTTTTTTTAGGTTTTTTACACTCATATTGGAATTTTAAAATTATGCTTTTCTTGTTAACACTTTTGGATTAGTAAATCAGCTTTGAATTTACAATGATTCCGCATATAAAATTTCATATAGACGATTGAAAATCTGACCTGGATGATATTTTAAACGTCTAAAAAACTATTCTAACCATGTAATTTTTGGTTTTATTTTCAGTTATTCCAACATCAATAATATGATAAAACCACAAAAAACATTGAAATGCTTATCTTAAATTTGTTTTATGACCACCAATATTTTATGCGAGTTGTTTTACCTGGTGTAAAATATTGGAAGATTTACTATCTAATGTTTATGTTTTCTTATGTAAAAACTATTTCATAGATAAAATAATGACTCAATTTTGTTTTATAGATAGGTATAAAATTCCTTTCTATTAACATATGATTTATGTTACTATATATTCTGAATATAATTATATTAGATAAGATATTGAATGCCACAAAAATGTATTATCTTTAGTCTTTACTTAGAGTTTTTTGAAAATGAATATCATTGCTTTCAAAATGTTAAAAACATAGGATACGAATAATATAACTAACAAAAATATTCTAGGGGTACCAACGCACAGGGTTTGAAGTATCTTTCACACCACCACCCCGATGTACACCTACACCAGTCACCAGTATAGATATCCTCTCCACAGAGCGAAACAACGAACGAAAAATATTCGGTCTTGTTGGCGTTTTGAAAATCCATTTCATAAGTTTTTTTCTTGTCAAATGAATCAAAATTAAATTTTCTCAAATACATTTAATGATTTTGGAAGAAAAAAGTTTTTTGTGGAGTCAAAACTTCTCTGTCTTATTTAATACCTATATATATTGAGTAAAACTATATAAAAAGTACATTATACTCGTAGATACAGTGAATAAAAAGTTTATTTTTCATATTAATCACATAATAAATGTATATGATAAAACAATTGACATCTTATTCTATGCTCCAGTAAAATTGTATAAAATACTTAAGATTTATTATTTTCAATGAGAAAAAAAATTACGAAACAGAATTAATCTATGACTCCATATTTGTAATTGGATAAACCATTATCGTTTACTAACTAAATAATATGCAAGTTAATTTTATCGGTGAAACATTTTAATTTAAATGAAAATACAACTTAAAGGCAATGTGTATATACTTATTTAGATGCAGTGTACAATGTACACCAGGGATTTGAGGGATGTCCAATCTTCTGGACAGACTGGACCACATTATGCGAGTAGAAATTGCCATAGACCTCATATATTTTTTAAATAATTTATTTTACTTGTAATTTTACCATAGCGAATAATGGGTCGAAATAATTTTACAATATTACATTTATTTATAGTTAAAAAGAAAAAGAATTTAAAAATAACAATAACAGGCTCATAGGTATTATACCATTAAATGAATTCAAAGTTTATCTTATTTTTATATGTTATAGTTTTTTATTTATTAAATTAACTTTTTTCTCAAAATACATATAATAATTATACATATACATTAAATATTAATCGATGGTTTTGAAATTGAAGTAAGGGCCACATTAAAATCTACCACGAACTGTGGGTTGGAAATCCCTGGTATACACTAAACTCGAATATATACTAGTGCATAATAGGTCAGTGGCGTTTTTAGGGATTTTTTTTCTGGGAGGGTCTTGAATATTATCTTATAATATATTTAACATGTATATTTTTTATCTATTTATATTCATTTATTAGTTCAATTTAAAAAAATAAAATAAATAATAAGATACATTTTGAATTTTTGTTGTAACAATTGAGCATAGGTTCCCCGGCGTCCAATTTCAAATATAATAAAATGGTACATTTTTAATTATTTATTAAACATTTAAGGTCAATTCTCTTGCATCTTCAGGTTTTCTAGTTTTGGAACGTAAGAAAAGCTAAAAAAAAACTAATTTTACGGCCTTAACTTTAAACCTGTGGGGGGAGAAACCCCCTGGACGCCCCGCAAAACCAACATTGGGTAAAGTAGGTACTGTGTTTTTGTGATGTTCTCTTGTGCGCTTATAGTTCTCAACATTGAATTATACCTAAAACATAATTAAAAATACTCAGGACAATTGAATATTACAAATTGAGAGGCGTTAAAAAAGTATTTTTTAAATATTGAATATTTTTTTAATAAATTACAATTTTATATTTTTAACTGAAATAAATCAAATAAAACTAAAAAGTAATTACATACGCTAATTAGACTATTAATTATAATTGTACAAAGTTGCATAAACTTTTTGGATAGCGTTCATCACTATTAACTTAAAAGCATATTTTTATGTATAAATATAAAATATAATTATAATTTAATGATTCATGATTTTAATCAAAGCTGATTAAGTCAAAGTTTAAAATTCTGACGATAAAAGATTTTAAAAATAAATTTTCCCTCATTATTTAATTTTATAATTTGTTATACAATATAATAAACTATAATAACATTAGGAAATATTTAAATGTGAAACTTAAAAAGCTATGAATACTTGTTTATATAAATAATAGTTTATTTTTAAGTTTATCATACATATAAAGTGCAGAAATTATAAAAAGGTGAAAGCCCATTGGAATCTCTATCTTTTAAAACTTGGAGAGCGAGGAGCAAGGATGCCCTAATATAAAATATTGTCAATGACCAACACCGGAGTATCTATGTTAAAATATAACCAAGGCTTGAAAAATATATTGGAATCCTCAAATAAGGTTTTCGATATTCTTCTTATATGTATTTCAATATTAAATATAGCATAAATAATTCATAAAAATATTTTAAGTGTATTTATATGTACATAAGTTTATATAAGCATACACACAGCCTATGCGTAATATTTTTTTTGTTAATAAAATAATTTTTATTTTCTTTATTATTTATATTTATTTTGCTTTTGTTTGTGAACCTTACAGCAATGCGATTAATTAGACATGAAAAAAAAATGTTTATATTTTTTTTTAACTATAATACAATGATTAACAAATATATTAAAATAAGGAAGCCAGAAGAATTGATGAAAGTGATAATGGAATGAATAATGGGAATGGAGCAAGTGTTAAGAAGGAAATTTGAGTCGGGAGTGATGTAACCTAGGGAAGATAAAAACGAAAAAAAAGTTATCTGCTTGTGAGAAGGGAAGAGCAATTGAAGATTAGATGGTTAAAATTGTTAGTTGTATCCTCGTGGTGTCGAGTACATAGTGGAGTTAAGGAAACGCTTGAAAGAATGATAATAAAATAATATACTGGATAATTATTTAATCATGTTCATTCTCTTTTTTGGCCGTAAAATGCTTAAATTTTGATTTTTTTTAATGAGAACACCATATTTTATACGCAAAATATAATATTATTATTTTTGATGTAACGTAGTCGAAATTCGGACAAATCTAACAATACCTTGAGTTATTCAAATTTAAAAATGCCCCCTACTCCTTGTATCTGCCCTTGAATTTTCTAAAAACTACTCGTTTAAATTTTGATTTCGACACATCAAATTTCACAGAATAATGCTCTTAATAAAACACCGTGGTGAAAGAAGTGTGTTTTTACTCAAAAAATAAAAATTTTTATTACCACAGAAGATCCTTAAGGTGGCATGAAAAAAAGCTATGAAAAACATTGATTTTATGATAATTTGAACATTTAATAAAGAAAAATCCAAATTTAAGTATTTTCAGTACAAATAGCTAAACTTCATATTTTAAATGATAATAAGCACTCAACAGTTAACAATTATCCAAAATAGTTGAGAAACACACAGAAAAAAATGCCTAATTTTAGAGCATTATCGGAATATTTGGGAAGTTGTAATAAGTTGTTGAATTAAGTCCACTAATTCAGCCACTTTCAAAGTTTCATCCATGGTTATTTATATGCTGCCATTCACCATGATTAATTTTACTTTACTGTTGTTAAATATTTAAAAGATAATGAAAAATATGAAAATAAACCACATTTCACTCGTAGAATTTCGAAAATTTTTGTGAAAAATTAAAAAACGTATTACGTATGTCTTATACTAAATTACTACTACGATGAGTACACTGTGAAAATTATACATAATTTTTAGGATATTTATTAATTTATAGCCGAATATTTAATAATAATCTCCTGGTTGAATAGATATTATGATAATTAAAGGATATATTAGGGAATAGATATTATGATAATTAAGGATATATTAGGATGATAACATTTTTTTACTTCATAAGAATTTAAAACCTAAATTATATATTTATTTTCAATTATTTATAAATTTATAATATTATTATGTACGTTTATATATGTCTAATTTATATACGAATCTAAAATGTAACAAAAAAAACTGAAATGTAAGATTTGTATATAATTTTAGAACGAAAAATGTTATGATGAATTAAGAAAATGTTTTTAGTAGAAACAAGATAATATTTATAAACAAATAGCTTTTTATTGTACCTATATTATATTTTCAGATGTATTCTTTTGCGCGACTATATAGTATATACCGGTATACTTAATTTAGTTGCTAAATGGACAATCGTATTCGAATAAATCCTGTTTGTGATTTATAATAACTGTTTAAATGTCTACTAGTATACTACCCCTATATAGCTATTTGTATGTACTATATTATGCTTAGTGCTCAACCATGTTTTAAAAAATGTCTTACAAATAGGAACTGGAAAGTAACAAAAGTGATTATTAAATATTAAGACGTAAGATTTAGTATGGCAGTATAAATGTACATCTATACTATATGTAGATGAAAATGATGTATTATTAAAAAAATTATTGGAATTAAAATTATGATTTAATTAAAAAACTAGATATTTTTAACTATTTTATATTTTATATTTAAAGCAAAGAAACATTGTACTATATTTTATTAAGGATCAATATTTTCCTCTCGTGAGTAATAGGACTAAGTACATATAGTATAATATTATATACACAAATTCAAGAATCTATTTTATCACTTATTGAAATTTTATCCACATTTTTACTGGAAGGGTAGGCCAATGTTTCATAATCAGAGTATTTTTAGAAATTATTGCTAATCATAGTCCTAAGATTAATTTGTCTATACAATTTAGTTTTATTACTTGAAATCTATATAAAAAATATATGACATATAATTATAATTATGTATTAATATAGGTAAATTATATATTTGATACTAAATATTTTAAGACTTTTGAAATAAAGTTACGTAATAGTATATATTTACGAGTATTTAATATGTATAAAATGGTATATACTCGTATTATTACTTTTATTGTTGGTTAGTGCTTTTATCCTATTAGGTATAAGTATATTACAGCAAAAACAATTAAATTAATGAAAATACAATAATAATTACCTATACATTGTAACAAAGGAATATTATTTAAATGCGGAAACCAGTGTTTAGATTGAAATTAATGATTTATTATTCAATATAAAATTATAAATATTACATTACAATACATAACATTACATTTTTAAATGGTACATATTATATACTTACGAGTTATACTTTCTGTTAAATGTTAAAATGGTAAGTTTGATAAGAAATTAAATTTCTTATTTGGATAAATATAAAAATAATTGTCATTATAAAAATACCTACTTCATTTTTATTATAAGCCAATTATTATTTCATTAAGTTTGTAAATTTTTATTAAGTTTTCATATTGCTGTTGCACGTTCAAGTTATAAGTATTAAGGAAAATATAACTTGAACGTGCAACAGCAATATGAAAACTTTAGGAAAATAGGATTATAATGCCTAATGTTATGATATCATTTGTAACTAAATGCTAATGCTAAAAGGTATTAATTCGATAAAACTAGTATTTTACACTTTTTATACGCAATTTTAAATTTGAAAAACTTGTTCCGAATTTTGACTATGTTCATCAGAAATTTTAGAAAAATTATTTGAATATTTTGTGTAAAAACTATGGTGTTCCCATTTGAATAACAAAGGTTTGGATCACCACAGAACATACTTAAGATAGCATAATAAAGATGGCATCAGTGTTTGAAATGGAAAATTTTCTGAACCGGAGCGATATTATTTGAGTACATATCATATAATTGGGGGCTTAATTGTTAATTTACTAACTATATTGTTAATTTTCTAAGAGTAGTTGACTCGTCGATGATACATTTATTACTGCAGCTAAAACGATACTGAACGCTAATAAAAACATTCAAACATACGAGTATATGATCATGGGGTGCTGCCACTCAGAAAAATCAAAAACATTTACGAATTTCCGGCTAAAGGTCTATTCACACACGACACACAGCAGTGACGTGACAGTGCGGTGACCGTGCCGTACCCGTTCCGGGATTCTACCGGCCGTGATTTCTATTCACATTGGACCGTGATTCATCCGTCGTTGAGTAGTGTGCATGGTATCTGCCACCGCCACGACGACTTAGTTTTCGGAAAATAAACTTTTGATGATTGCTTTGATTTTGGACGAAGAGGAGGAAGACGAAGTAGTAAAAAAAAACGGATATGGGTTCATCAGGCATGGAAGAAAAGGCCAACAGAAGGGGAATTTTCTACTCTATATAAGGAATTGATGAATGATGGAACAAAGTTTTTTGAATACTTTAGAATATCGGAAAATTCATTCAACTTACTGTTAATCAAATTAGAAATTCATCTAAAAAAATGAAACACACACTGAAGATAAATCATACAATACGGGATATATCCACACTAAATCTAAAAGTTTTTCGTCGATCATTTTTACAAAAATTAAGAGAGTCAATGAATTACAACAAAAATCACTGCCGTGAATTATGAAAAATATCGTCGGCAAGTAATCGCAAATTCACGGTACGACGACGGTGACAACACTGTTTTCGTCGGTACGGTCACGCGCCGGACGAGTGAGAACTTCATGCTTATCTTTCCTTTAAGAATATTACAAGTTTCGCCGGGGGAATCCCGGAACGGTCACGGCACTGTCACGTCACTGGCCACTACTGTGTGTGAATATATCTTAACTTGCGGGAACGTATGTACAAAATTGCAGGAACGTGGGGATGTCAAAACGTCTTTGCAGTATGCACCGTTTCATGTTTTTTATTTTTTTATTTTTGAATTACAATATAAACAATCTGTAATCGTGGTACAATAAGCTTAAGAGATAATAAAATTAACTATATTATAGAATTTTAATTAAAAATACCCATACGTATTGTATGAATATACCTAAAATTATATTATCGGCGGACGGCGATTATCGTATAGTCCGTATAGATGAGCAATAAATTTACCAATGCGTCGCGGTCAATTTGACGTTTATTAAATATTTACTCTGTACAATTCTGCAAAATTTTTAAATTCTATCAATATATAGTAGATAAAGTAAAAATTTGTTTGAACCGGAACGATAAGCGTATTTTTTTTACCAAACGGAACGCTATAAAATTTTTTGTCGTGAACCGGAATTGCGTCCCGGTGCGTTCCGGTCCATTTCGAGCTAGGGATAGCATTAAAAAAAGTGGAAAACCTAGTTTTTATGGTACTTAATCATTAAAAAATAAAAAATTAAAATTAAAGCATTTTTACTGCCAAAAAAGACAACAAATTATATTAATCATTGAACTAATATTTGATTGACAGAACAAATTAATCTCCAAACTCGTTATTGAACCTATCCTTAATTTGAACATTATTTTTCAAAAATCGTCAACATTAAATAACTAAGAATTTTCAATAAATTTAAGTAAAATTACAAATGATCATACAAAAATAAAATGTTAGATACATATAAATTAAAATTCGTAGTTTATCTAAAATGTTGAAATTTATTGATTAAGTCAAAAATTATAAGATATTCCACAAATTAGTTTTGACTAATCATAATTTAAAGAGAAAGTATATTTATAATTTGGAAATTAAAAAATTAACATATATTTATGTCGAAATCAAAAAACTAACGGGGATGCCAATGTGCATGATGGTTTGGATTGATTCTATGTTTATCCCAAAAATAATTAAATTATCTTAACCCATCAAAAAATAATACATTTTTTTATGACAATATATAAATGAAAAACATAATCATTAAAAATGTCAAGTATTGCAATTCACGGGTTTGCTATAAATTCCATGTATTCGTAATTTTCGGATGGCTATTTTAAATGTTGTTAAAATTAAAATTTTAGGAAAAATCGAAAAATTATGTTTGTCTTTTTTAAATTTTTGATTCAGTTAGGCTATATATTTTTCTCGATAAATAGATGATTTTTTAATAGATAAATATACACCAGATAAATAGCTGCAATTTTTGGTGCATTATATGACATCAAAAAATTATATACATTTTTGAGAGAATCGTGACTATTGGTTAGGTTAACACTTAATAAGGTTAACTTAATAGTGTTAAAAATTATAGCGATTAAAAAAGCGTTAAATACATATAATTTATTTTTGAATTATCACAATCAATTATGGATGGTTAAGTATGGAGACATTTTTATTGTTTTGAAAAAATTGATATTACATGTAGGTAGGTCGTATGTACCTAAATACAAATTAATTTTTTCTGGTAGTTATATGAAAACAAAAGACAATAGTTCTGTAAGCTTCCCTGGACCATTTCGTTAAGCCCACACAGTTCCAAAAATCAATACATGTTCAAAAAGCCATAATAAACTTACCCTTTTGTATATTCAACGACATCCTGGCGCCAGCCGAGAAACTATCGATCGAGTGTCAAAGAGAATACAAACGTCACCGTGTAAATATTTAACCTAAAAGTTGTTATCATTAATGTTGAACTTTTAAGCGTTTGAAAATTTAAACATTATCAATTTAAAATATTGAAGTCATTTGAACTGGTGAAGATAAATAAATATCAAGTATCATAACTCATAAGTACATCTCAAAAGAATAGTAATACATTCTTCTCTTTCTGTGCTTTACGTAAGTGAATTATGGTCGAGGCACATAGTATAAATGCGGAACATAAAGATCTAATACACGATGTTGCATTTGACTATTATGGAGAAAGAATGGCGACTTGCTCTACAGATCAATTTGTTAAAGTAAGTATAAGAATTTTCAATTTTAACAAATTTGGTTGCAGTGACCGATTATAATAATAAATTAAATAACAAGGTGCCTGTTGAAAGTGTTGGTCTTGGGTACTATGAATTATTGTTTGTTACAA
Source organism: Periphyllus acericola (assembly GCA_949715065.1). Classification (NCBI taxonomy): domain Eukaryota; kingdom Metazoa; phylum Arthropoda; class Insecta; order Hemiptera; family Aphididae; genus Periphyllus; species Periphyllus acericola. The sequence continues at coordinate 9,376,304 of OX454268.1, forward strand.
AAAAAAAAAATTATAGTCTCTTTTATATCATGAGTCATTGTTTTTATATCAGTTGTCTACTATGTTTTACTAAAAATTAAGTATTTCATTTTTAATGAATTATATAGGTTTGGGATCAAGATGAACAGGGTAACTGGAATTTGACTGCTAGTTGGAAGGCTCATAGTGGGTCTGTTTGGAAAGTGACTTGGGCTCATCCAGAATTTGGTCAGGTTTTGGCAACATGTTCCTTTGATCGTACAGCAGCTATTTGGGAAGAAATAAGTAAATATCATAATTTGTTGATGTTATATTTTCATGTACTGAAATATTTATGTAATGTCTTATACTATGAATTTTTAGTTGGTGAAAGTAATGAAGGTGGTACTTTATTACGGCATTGGGTACGAAGAGCAAATCTGGTTGATTCTCGAACATCTGTAACTGATGTAAAGTTTGGCCCAAAATCATTTGGATTAATTTTAGCTACTTGCTCAGCTGATGGTGTGATGCGTATTTATGAAGCTCCAGATGCAATGAACTTAGCGCAATGGCCATTGCAACATGAAGTATCATTAAAAATACCAAGCAGTTGTCTAACATGGAATCCCTTACTATCTACGTAATAATTCAAAATTATTTTATATTACTATATTGTATTTTAATTGAAGAATATTAAATGTTATTCTATATTTATCTATTAGTTTTAGAATGCCGAATGCGATGATTGCAGTCGGTAGTGATGATAATTCTAATACTACAAATAGTAAAGTATTTATATGTGAATACAATGAAGTGTCTAGAAGATGGGCCAAAACTGAATCTGTTGCTAGTGTTGCTCATCCAGTACATGATATGATATTTGCACCAAATATGGGCAGATCCTTTTATTTGTTAGCAGTTGCTACAAACAATGTTCGCATATTGAAGCTTAAGCCAATAACGTATGCATTGTAGTTATAATTTTAGTATGGAAAAATTGTTATCATTCATATTTTTTCTGTACAGTGATGCTACAAGTGGTTTTCCATATACCATTGAAACTGCAGCGCAATTCGATGATCATTATTGTACAGTGTGGCGTGTTGCATGGAATGTTACTGGTACTGTCTTAGCATCATCTGGTGATGATGGATGTGTAAGACTATGGAAATGTAAGTTTTTATTAAAAACAATAATTTAGATTTTAATGATTTAATTTTCTTTTTTTTTTTAGCTACTGTAGATACATGGAAGTGTGTTGGTGTGTTAAAACGTGATGGAAAATTGCCACAGCCACAATCAAAAACAGCACAATCAACTGCTCAAAACAATTTAACAAGGTTCTTCAAACTTGGTCAAATAACTCATCCTAGTGAAGTACATTGGCATTAATTATTTTTATTTTTAAGATATATTTTTGTATACATACATTTGAAATAATTCAATGGTTTTCATTTAAAACAGTGACAATGTTATTTTTGTTTAGCAAATACCAACAATTAATTAATTGTTTGAATGTTTTATTAAATTAGCATTATAAGTTGTAAAAAGGTGTCTTTTAAAAGCAATCTTTTATATAATATGTAAATATAAAAAATAAATTAGCTAAGTGGTATTCATTTAACAATATCATAATCATATTTTATATTTGTCATAAAAAATCAAATTTCCTAGAAATTTAATACAACAAAAATCAACCCATTAATCATGTTCTTATATTTATTTAACTGATCTACAGCTTTTTATTATAAAATAAAAGTTATAATTCATTGAGAATAAAAATTGTAGATATACATATATCATCTATATATTTAATTTAAATAGTTGAACCTTATTTTTACTGAAATTAAATGTTAGTAAAGTAAAATATCAAGTATTTTGAGCTTTCCTTAGTATTGTTATGTCGTTATGTGTCACCAACTCTATATGACTTTCGAGAAGTCGATATAGATGTGTCTTCTTTATAAAAGACATTAGATAATGTGCACTTTGGACGTCAACTACAACTTATTTTGAATTCTACTAAATTTATTATGATCCTTTGTAAAATAAGTTAGTTTAATAAGAAATTTAATATTTGTGAATACTATCCATTGATAATGCATTACAATTATTAGAGCAGTGATATCCAACCTTTTTTCTTCGGCTAAGCACCAAATATAAAAGTATAAATAACCTTTTTCTTAATCTAATAACATAATTTTGTTATACATGGTAGAAATTGAACTTGTTTTTTATATTTTGACTATGTTACGTATTGAAGTACACATTGTAGCTACATACAGTGCTACATATTAGTTTGATCAGTATGCTCTTTTAAGTGCATGGGCGATATCGATATTAAATTGTTAAATTTCCAGTATGTGAACAAATATTTTCACGAATGACGGAACCAAATTAGTTCATGGATTGCAACATACGAATAACACCTTCATTACTTTTTGAGGATTGAAGCAACTAAATTCCAACCAAATTTCTCATTATTAATTATTAGTTAACGAAACACAAGCTGAAGTTTGATATTAAAAATAAGTGTAGAATATTATTGTATATTTCTTTGTTTTATAATTATTATTACTTTTATCGTTGTATTTTTGGAATATATATTTAAAAGAATTCATAAATTAATAAAAAAAAAAATTGTATTTTACTCTTTTTGAATATTTTGTTTTATTTTAAAAATTTGTAATGGGCCATATAGAATATGTTCGCGGTCAAAATGTGGCTCCTAGTCTGCCAGGCACCACTGCTTTAGAAAATCAACATGATAGTTGTAATTGGCGTTGTTATGCAGTATGTACCGTTTATAGCAACTCATTGAAGGAAGACAGCTGTTGACATCCTTTTCTCATCAGCAACTGTTCCAAGCTATTTAACACAGTGTAAATGTTTGGATGGTCCTTAGTTTATTACCATTAAAGAGTTAATTTGAAGTGGATGTTTGGATATTTATTCCAAACAAATCTAAAAACATGAAAATTTTCTATGTACCATTAAATGTATATTATTATTAAATTATATCAAATATCTACATATTAAATTTTAATTATTTGTTGATAATAATTTAAAAGAACTGTAAATTAAAAATATTATACTACAAATTTAAATATTTTAATTTGAATATTTTAAATACTGAAGTTAAATGTACATTGTAGACATATACCAATTTATTCAATAACATAGTAAACATTCAATAGATGACTGAATACAGATTTGATTGATATTAGAAATATGTAAGTAATTAAAAGAGTATAAAAATTCCATTCCCAAAGAAGTATTCGCCCTAAATATGCTTTTTAATAAAATTGTCAAAATGGAAAAATTTTATGTTTTTACAATAATAATTGAACAATAATATTTGAAATTGAAATAAATTATAGTCATAAAATAAATGCTGATGTTGGTGTCACCGTTTGTATAACTTTTAGGGAATTTTATGTATCTATGTTGGTACAGCTGGTCAGTTTTCGGATTTTTTTCTTTTATCAATTTTGTGAAAGTGCCTGATGAGTGATGACCCTATTCACAATAGCAGTAATTACTAATTAGTATTTACTATTTTAAATTAATTTAACTATATAATTGAATTTCACTTAGATGGAGATGAATGATTATTTTACTAATGATACAAATAGCACAGAAGAAGAAGAATCATCATTATTGAAACGTTTAATTGCTCTAAAAAGTATGTATTCATTTAATTTTATTTTCCTTATGTATCTTGTATTGTATAATTTTAATTATAATACTTCTTAATCCTTAAACCTCACCTTTCCGATGGAACAACAATACGTCTTTATAAATTAATTTACTATCTAAATTCTAAATAAGCTTAGAATTTATATGTCACCTACAACCCACTAGTTTTTTTTTGGTGATAACTAGGGTTCGGGACTTATTGCACACAAGTTGTAGTAAATATGCATGCACATATGCACTTAAAATAACCGAAATATGCGCAAAAATATGCAACTAAATATTTTTTTAAATAAAATTAAAAAATTTGATTTATTCATTTAAATTTAGACAATTTTTTGTAATTAGTTATTTTTGGACAGCAAAAACACTATATCAACATTATATTATTGAATTCGACTGATGTTCGATTTCATTTTCTTCCTCTTCTCCTACAATAAAAAAAAGGTTTGGTTTTTCTTTAATATATTAAATTATTATTGCGGAGAGCAAGGTATTACACAAATCATGGTTAAAAGAACTTTTTTTAGAAGTCATAGCAGTACCAACTAGTTGTTGTGATTTATTTTTCATTTGATCTTGCTTACGTTTTTCGGCAGATTTATGCTTTTCCGTCTTCAAATGTTGAGTAACCAAATATCGCCGATCTGTATTTATTTTCGTTTCACAAAATTTACAAAATAAAATGGTTCCATCACTTGAAAAAACTTTTTCTCCAAACTCGGTGATATATTGTCTAATACGCGTATTGTTCGTTATTTTCGGCATCTTTAAAATTACGAAAGCTACAAGAATAACGATTTTAAAAGCCACGACGCACGAAACCAAACTGAATTCTTATTTTCCTTTTACATAGTATTACCTTAGACGATTTACGATAAACGATAGTATACGCAGAAATAATTAGGTATTTCCCTAGTTGCCAAATCCAGTTAATAATGTAATTATCTCATCTTTATTAATAAACCGAGCTATACGGAGAAACTGATTACTGAAAACTGATTACTGTCTATACCTATTGAACAACACATGAAAGTAAAAAAACATTATAGTTAATCTTTAAAATAAATGTACTTAACATAAAACAAAAACTGCGTAAATATGCTATAAATAACAATTAAACTGCCAAAAATTGGCAAATATGCATTTTGCTCAGAAAATGGCAAAATATGCGAAAATATGCAATTAAAATTTTTGTATTTCAACCTGTTATGACTTAAAACAAATTTAAATCTTACTTAGACTATTCTGCAGTCATTATTAAGCAATATGCAAATGCAACAAGTCCCGAACCCTAGTGATAACATAAGTACCTTATTAATAATGATTATTGATTACTTATCATTGAGTTTAGAAGACTTCAATTCTTAGCTTTACAAATAGTTTGGTATAGGACATAAGTACAAATGTTTTATCGTGATTCGTGTTCTAATTGTATTATCTTAAAATGTTGTAAAAATTATGTTTTCCTTAAACATTTACAATTCTTAACTTAAAATATATTTGATTAGTTTGGAAATAGTTAACTATTTTATAGTATTGATTCATTAGATTAGGTATCTAAACATTTAAAACATGAAGATACATATTCAATTCTTGTGAATAACATGTGTGAAATATTTATGACCTATTACAATTATGTTTTTATTTTTTAGAACAATTAGACGACGATGAACCAAAGTTGCATACAACTCTTAATAATTCTAAAGAAAATGTCACAACTAACAAAAATGTTATTTCATTATCAAAATTCAAGTATCGTAAAATGAATAACCATAATGTTCAAAAATTTCTTTCAACAAAAATTGATAATCGTAATCTTATAAAGAACCAAAGTAAAAGTAAACAAAATAATTTGTTTATTAAAACTAATAATTCGTTGTCCAAGGTATATTTGAAATCAAATTCTTTACTAGCAACACCTATTAGAACTGTTATCAGTAAAAAAAAACCTGAAATAGTAAAAAATATTCAAAATATAAATGAGTATAATTTGGAAATTAATGAAATTGTGAAAAATAGTCATATCGAGAAGTGTAAGACGTTAAAAAAGAATGACATTTTTGATGTTTCACAAACATTACTTAATATTGATAAATATATGTCAAATGTTCAAGTTTATTTAAGTTCATCTAAATATGTTGTGAATAAAGAAGAAGTGTGCTCTTCATTAAATAATGAAATGAGTAATCATTCTAAAAATGTTCATGTCAATAAAAAATTTCAAAACCAAATAATCACTAGTAGTTTGTTAAATTCAAACTTAAAAAATACATCAAATTCATTAGTCCCACATAAGAAGCCAACAAATATTATTAAGAAAAAACATGTAAAGAAGTTATCTGGAAAAATAACAGAATCACCCCATCTTGTAAAAATAGGTAGTACAAAATTAGTACGCCAATCTTTATTTAGAAATAAATGGAAAATCAACAATAAACAGAACAACATTGAAAATAATTTGGTTGAACGTACACCACTCTCAACTTTACAGTGTCCAACATTGAACACATTATTATCATCTTATAATCAAACTAAATGTACCAACATTACTAATCCAACACCTGCTGTTAAATCTAAATTATCAAATTCTAATAGTACCAATAAATTAAAATGGACAAGACCAAGTATATTATTGGTTAATAATGTGAAAAACAATAATCATCCCATAGTACCAAAATCTGACAAATTAATTTTATTTGGAAAAAATAAAATTATTAGACAATCGTTAATAAGCTCAACTCAATCTAAAACTAATAACTATTTGCTCAAACATTTTTCACATAGATTTGCTTTAGTGAGAAAATTACAACAAAAAAGTAGCATCCCTAAATTAAAAAGCATTACTACCAATATTGAACCACAGAATATTTTGTTAAAAAAAACTGTTAACAGACCAGTTGAAATTAAAAGAAATGGAAAGAGATCATATTCTATGTATTCATATGTTAATCCAATTCTGAGGTTTGTTCTTTAACTTAAAAATATACTTTTTCTGTATCAATTAATCATATTTTTTAGGTCAAAAACTAATAATAATTGTAATTTGGTGAAAACTGAATCTTCTGATATTAAGATACCTGGTTTATGTACTATATATAATAATAAATCACAGCAAAGCTTAAAAACTATAAATAATGATAAAAATAAAATTCAAAATGTCAGCGTATCAAACAATAAGACCCTTAGGTGAGTATACTTTTTATTTCCTTTCTTTAATTTTACTTTTATAATTTTATTATTAATATTTATTTTCAGAAGTAAAAAAGTGTTTACCAAACAACTTTGTCTAGTTTTTAATCGCTATGGGATTTGTTCAAAATTGGATCAAGGAAAATGTGATAAACGCCATTACAAAAAATTCATCAAATTGTGCACAAAGTTGGCTTACTCTAATACCCATTATCTATTATGTAAGTTTTCTGTATAAACTTATTTTATTTTTTAAAGGTATTTAACAGGAGAATGTTCCAAAGAAAAGTGTTCATTGTCACACAATATTGTTGAAGAAAAAATTCCATTTTGTAAACACTATTTAAATAGTGTTTGTGTTCAATTAAATTGTCCATATTTACATGAATATAGAGATAAAAGTTTGCCTATTTGTAAAAATTTTCTCCATGGTTACTGTACTCTTGGCAAAAAAGTAAGTTAAAATATTCATTGTATTGTAAGAAAAACTGTATATTTGCTTTTATTTTTAAAACACATGATTTGAGGAAATATTCATACAGTTATTTTTTTCACCATAATTTTAAGTGTCCTAAAAAACACTTGAATCTATGTCCAATTTTTGAAACAAAGAATAAGTGTCCACATGGTCAAAATTGTCTGTACCCTCATATTCAAAGTGAAGAAAAAAAAATTGTTGATGTTGAAATCAATGAACCTAGATACTTTGAAATAACTATATCTAAAAATGAAGATTCAAATGAAAATGAGTCCATTCATATTGTACCCAAACGACGTGCACCCTTAACAGATTTACCATCATATATACCTTTAAAATAATAGTAAGTAAATATATTTATAAATATTCATTATATAGGGTTACTTTTTTTTCTTCTATTTATTTAATCAGCGGCTGGGCATTACCTGCTTGTTCAATGCTTCCGCCCTGTCTATACAAGGCTACTTACACTAGAGATCAGCACGGGCCGGGCCAGCCCGACCCATACCGGGCTTGGTCCGGGCCGGGCCATAATTTAAATATTACAGGTTGGTTATAGGTGGGATCGTAATATTCATTGGGTCGGGTCGGTCAAAAATAAAAATAATTAATTTAATTTGTAACATTATTTATATGTATTCTTTATCTATAAATAATTTTATTACTAGACTGTATGGTATTTATAAATATATGTTAATCATTTTATTATTTTGTCGACTGGCAAGACATAACAATAAATTAAGACACATTACACGCTGAACAGTGAACACTTGAACAGTTCTCGCGGTCCGGTCTAGAATGTCAGGTTTATTGTCTTTATGAAATGTTTTTGTCTACTAAGTCAATACTGAAAGAAAATAAAGTTGATGTATATTTTTATTTACAAACGAGCATGGTCGGGTTGGACTTTGAAAAAAAAATTACAAACGGGCCTGGTCGGGCTGGACTTAAAAAAATAAAATATGGACCGGGCCTGGACAACGACAGTTTATAAGTTTAATTTTTGGGCCGGATCGGGCCGAAAAAAATCGGCCCATGCTGATCTCTAACTTACACCAAAACAAATATACAATAATTTAGAAATTATTATTTTTATTTGAAAATAATATCGCTTACATTTTTCAATTTGAATATTTTATTATTATTTTCTGAGACAAAAAATAAAAAATAAAATGTTATCTTTAAATTAAATACATGTACTTAAACATATTCATGGTTATTTTATTTCTAAATATACATTTATGCGGTTTTATATGGTTTTATAGATGTATGATAAATACACTGTATAATATATACCATTTACATATGTAAATTTATTTGAAAATTATTTGTATGCAGAGTGAAAATTTCTATGATTTTGTTAATGATCAATAGTCATAACTCATAATTCATAGTACAGAATCATAGAAATTATGTTTATGGCCATGAAATTATAATTTTTTTGTTTCAGATAAATTGTCTACAAATATGTACATTTTATTGTTGGATAAAATTGAATATCTTGGAATCTGGTATGTAAGGTGTTATTTATTTTAATATATACATGTGTATGGATTACATTCATAAGTATCCAATTGGTAAATATATTTTTCATACACATATATACATATATATATATATATATATATATACAATAAAAGACTGGTATGTTTGTGTTATGTATTATAAAATGTAAGCTATATTTAAAAAAAAAAAAATACAAGTTACAATCAAATTATTTTTCTTAAATTATAAATATATGTATACCTATTTTTTTTATTAGCCATCATAAATTGTTAAGTTGGTATTAAATATTATATTATCCACCTAATACATTCAATACATTATAAAATCTCTGAAGTAAGATTTAATAAAAAATTTCTTATATTGAACTAATGTATTTGTATTTTGTAATTACATTGAATAATATATGACAATTTTTTTGTTTTCAGAGATTTTGCATTAAGATACAACATTTTAATGTTAAAATTCTGCGTAAAATTAAAGTTGAAATTACTATGTAAAGATGTTCAAAATTATGAAAACTAATCTACAGTTAGTTGACGAAAACTACCAACCATATGATGGTGACTGTGGTTTGTCAACGCTGATACTCGTCCTTGTCTTGCCCCTTCACTAAACATATCCTCTTTAACTGACATTTTTTCACTTTTTAGAACTTGTTCTCGGTTTTCTAACAATTCTTGTTTCCATAAATCTATCATTATTTGTTTAAATAAATAAATTGTTGATTATGAAATTATGTGTATTAAAAATTAATTTACCTATCATTTTTGACATTTCCATTTCTCCACCGTATTCTTTAGGCAGCAATGATTGATCAATATATGCATGGCTCTCCTTGATTGAACTAAATATCTGGAATAAAAAAAAGTATGTGCTATACAAAGTAATAATGTTTAATATTGATCAATATTTTTACTTTTACGCGACTTCTAATTTTTTCAGATACCAAAGACATTCCAAAATCTAACGCAAATTTTAAACTTAGTGGTAGATTTACTCCATATATTTCTTTGTGTCGCATTGGAAGTGTTTTCTAGAAAATTTTATATATTATTTAACAAATGTTTATTATTCTTGTTTATATAGTAATACAGGAAGATAAATAGTGAAGCAAATTATAAGTTAAAGAAATTATAAGGATATTCCATACAGAATTATGATTGTATTTTGATTTGACAAAATTTAACAATTGTAATGTAATAAAAAATGTTTTCATGAATAAATAAAGTAATTTTGCCGATGACAAATTTTAATTTCTTAATTCCAAAACTACCTCTCCATTTTTGACAATCCGAATTGCTTCTCTTGGTGTAAATAATGTCATTTGTTGTAAGCACATACCAGCTGCATCTGCATAGTGTACAAAACCACGAATTTGGTTTTCTTGGTCTTCCATCAATGTCTCATATGTAATCGCATGCATTCGAGTCATTTCTCTATTGCACCATTTTGATGGATTGAAGACTCCTATAAAAATATTTAACTTTCAAGTAATCAATCTATTTTAGATTCTGAGTGACACAGTATTGGTTTTATCATTAAATGTGTTTTTTTTTTTTTTGTGCATAAACAATATCAACCAGAAAGATTGCTTTGATGTATACAAATTTTTCTGAAGAGAAGGTTATTGTTTTCTCAACAATTTTCCGAATAATTGAGAAAATATTTCAAAAACCTTCAACCGAGGTCGAGAATATAATTTCAACACGCATTATCCACTTGTTTATTTTTCATGAAATCGACCTGAAATATGCTTATATTATCGATACATTTAAAAGAAATTTCATAATTTTCGAAACTTTTTTTTTTTAAAGTTCCATCTATCTTCAAATCAAAGAAATATGATTTTATTACTAAATCAAATTTAGAAATATAAAAAGATCCACCCGACCTCTTTCACAAAGAATAGTTTTTACGAGAACAATGCTAGGTACTCTACATTTGGTTTCAAGTTTAAAAGAACCGTCTCTATGTCCCACCCAACCTAGATAGAAGTTTCGTCCGTTTTTATTCATATAATTCTGAAATATCTAACAAGTAAACGAAAAATGTTATGTACAATGGACATAAAAAAATACTATTTCTTGGTGCTACGATACTTACCGGTAGTTCCAGTCAAAAAAAAAAACTATTCTGAAGTATCATGAAATAATAATAAAATCAAATTATTAATATATGTAGGTACATACACGATAATCTTTTAAATCTTATATGTAATTTTTGTTATTTAGTTTTTGTCATTTTACCTGGTCTTGTTATAATGATTCGACGACCATTCTTGTCTCGCTTCGGAACAACAAATATATACCTATAATCATAAATATTAATTTTAATTATTCCTCTAGATTTTAGAATATCAGATTTTAAAATTGTTTTTAATCACCCCAATGACAGAAGCTCTTCAAGTCGTGGACATGTAATGTCTAGTTCATTAAAACCAATTTGCCAAAAAAATGTTTGTCGTAATAATAAATACCGCTCTAAAGCTTCTTGAGCTAATGGTAAGCTGAATTTTTTGACTCGAAGAAATCTTAATAAAAAACTGTCATCTTAAAATTTAAAGGTAAAAAAATTAAACTATTAGTTACAATGCATTTCTTATAATTATAATACTTTACATTACAGGCCTAATTACCTACTTAAAAGTAAATTTATTTAAAAAATAAAATCTTATTTAACAATTAATGATATTTGCAATTTAATTGTGCATTTTACCATTGATTTATAATACTAGTATTTATAATCAATGATATTAGTTACACAAATATAGGTACATAAAAATGTATTAATTATTAGCGATATTATTAAATTACTGCCTATAGAAGCTGTTATTTTGTGTCATATTGCGAAATAGAACAATTTTAAGACCCGAAAATATGGAGACATTACATGAAAACAAAAAGTATACTAATATACTGTAAGTTGACTAATTACAATTTTAAAAATTTCCATTTTAGAACGCATTTTTCTGAAGGAAAAAAAAATTGTATGCTAATAAAAATTAAAAATACAGTAGTTGCAATACATTGTGTAACCATTCATTTAAAATTAAATTAGTTGTTTAAAAAACTTAAATCATCAAGGTATCTGACTAACTAAATCTCAATAACCAAGAAATAATGACATTGCAAATTATTTTACCTTGGGACTCGAAATAGGTAAGAATGTATTAATCGGTAGTTAAAACTTAAAAACTATATCCGTTTATATACTGTAATACGAGTATACATATCCATTATTATAGATATCAAACTAATCAAACATACGAGTATAGGTAAGAATTAGGTATTACCATGTACAAATCCGGAATGCATCGAAAAATTTGGACCTTTATTTTAAACCTCAAGAGGAACGCAACATACCTATATAATTTATTTCAAACACCCAAACTGTCGGGAAACAGTCCTCCAAAGAAGTTTCAAAACTTATAATATTTCTTAAATATAAGATATTTTTATATAATTATTATTTTTATTTATTTTTTTAAATTTTTTAGAACATAATTATGATTTTAATAATAAGATTTTATTTATAGCGAATAGAGTACAGCAAATAAAGTTGTTTTAAAATGAGATTTATGGTAATTAGTATTAAATTTTTTTTAAGTAATATTTTTTGAATGACTAATATATTACAAAATTATTTATACTTATACTGTTTATTATATTTTGAACTCTTCATTTTTTTTATTGCCCTAATGGTCACGAGCCGAAGTTTCATTTCGCCGAAACGTCCGCACCAAAACGTCCTAGAACGTCTTCCGTAACATACCTATCCACCTACATCACATATGTAATTCATTTAATTTGGTTTTGTTTTAAGTGCGAGTGTCGAAGATATTTTTTAATTATTTTACACACAACTATTTTTACAAGTAAGTATTATTTAAACTTTAAACTAAGCTTTAGAGATTTTTGTTTAATTATAAGTTACTATAAATAATGAAGAAAAAATTATGTTATGGTACTACGTCCTACGTACATGTCTTATATTGTACTTCTATGTTATTGTAAGATTGATCAAATAATATACGTTCACTTTGAGTTTTGGCAAATACTGAAATACCTATTGTTTATAAATATTATACTATTGTACTATTATTGTAGGTACCTAAAATCAACGATGATAATGTATGAATATTAAAAATAAATAAATTTGTAACAACATGAATTCACCTTTAGCAATGGTAATCGGCCTATATTGTCACATCATTGCATTTAATATATTTTGTGTTTACCCAAAATGTAATTTTATATTAATAAATAGTTAATACTTTAAGTCTTTAAAATACTTTATGGTTATTTCAGTTATTTTTTATTACCATATGGGTATAAGTACTATTATTATTTCGGTTATAATAAATTGAAACTTTTAAATACCTAGTCATGTTTAGTAATGATCGTTAATGGCAAAATTACTTTGTAAACAACGAAAATCAAGGGATAATATCGTTAAAAAATCATTCTAGAATACTTAATCTCTACAATTAGCTATTTAAGTAATAATATTAAGGATTCACATAAATAATAATTACTGATAATTGCCTTGCAACTTAGTCGCACCATTTTTCATTGAACCGAAAAATCATACTCGGCAGAATAAGCCAATAAATTGTATTCTTTACCAAAACGAATAAATAAAAATTGAAAGATATATTGATAATAATTTATAAATTATAGAACTTAATTTATAAACGTTAAACATAATATGGCAGTATAATATTTACCACTGCGAGAATATATGATTTTATTATTTTGCTTCAACCATAACCGCATTTGTGCTAAAGCATTATTCCGTGTTGCCTCATCTTCTCGGAGTTCTTCTTTTGCTATTCTCAGTGTATCAATACTTAATTTCTGTTCCATTTTTTCTGAATATAAAAAAACACTTTTTATAATTAATCATATTTTTAATGATAATTTCTAAAATATATTTCAAAATAATAATCTTAGGAATATAGTTTAGCTTATAAAACAAAAAACAGATCGTCATTTAATTATTCTACATCTTTATAAATAGTAATATTATCTATTTGAAAATTTGATATTTGTATATTTTATTGTCCACATTTGATATTTACTTAGATCTTAAGTCTATACTAAACTTATTAGTTATTAGTAACCTACTATAAAACTTTATAGAAACTAGAAACGTATATTAATATATATATTAACATATATGGTATCAACATTATAATAATATTTAACATATACATATAATATATATATATTAACAATAATTAATAATTATAGTATAGGTTTAGTATAATAATAAAAATGTTTTTTTCAATTTATTATATAAATTAAATAAAAACTATTGATTATATAAAAGAACATCATATGAAAAATGATTTATGTTAAAATAAAGTCAAACCACAACAACTAGAGTAGATAATATTTTTACTAAAAATTGAAATAAGCTGAATAGTGTTGCGAGAAAATCGTACAATGTTGATATTTAAAAAAAGTAAAGACTTAAAATATTATAACAAAAATAATAATAATTTTGTGTATAAAATTATTATTATATTACTAAAATTATTATTATTATTATTATTATTATTATTAAAATTTTAAAGTACAAAAGACTTCAAACTGTATAAAAACATTTTTTTCGACAACACAGAATGATTAAGGGAAATTCTGTTACGTTAAACTTGAAATATCCTGTGTATGTAAATCTAATACCTATACATTATATTTACGTATATTTTCATTCATATTTATATAAGCATACATATACCTATAAATATGATAACAGCCTAGCCTAACCTAACCTATTGATAAGGTATGCAGTTTTCATGGTCATGTAGCAAAAAATTCGAATTTAAAAAATATAACTTTATTTTTTTATTTTTAAAACTCACCGATTGATAATTTAAGTTAACTAAATTTTATGATTTAAATATTAAGATCTAAAAAAAAATATACATAAGAAATTTTGAAGTCCAATACGTATTTGTTTACATTTGAAAAAATAATCATCGACTTTTTTAATTGAACAAATTGAAAAAAAGATAACTTGAAATTTGCAGAAAATATGAATATTGTGCCTATTTTTATATCTACTAATTAATATATTATATTCATACAGTATGTTATTTAGACATATAGGCACATAATACATAATTTATAATTTTTAGACGAATAAATTATGTTGAGTGTTTACTTACTATGTACTTCACCGTCAATACGAGTTCACGATCAACTCGGTGAATGTCTCAAACAACTAAGGAGTTAATGTCGTGTATGCTCCATTATAATGGTTTTAGGTATGGGTGTATACAAAGAATACTTTTCCCACTTAACTATAATATATTAACTTAAGAATAACGCATATTGAAGATATGTATGTATACATATATTAAATTGATACGGTATTATTATACTATTTTTTTTATAGTTTCTACGTTTTTAATGTTTTAAAAATTATTTAAACTACATATAAATACTATATAATAATCTAATTATAATTTTTTTTTGGTAAACATTAATTTAGGTAGAGTTTTCTATTTTATAGTACTTAATAGACAAAAAGATAAACAGGAACTAGGAAGCAATTATAGGACTGCACGTACTGACTGAAAAACAGATTAACAAAAAATAAATTTCCATAGACACTAGCCTTTTTTTCATAGACTTTGAAAAGGTATTCAATAACGTTAACTGGAATAAAATATTTCTCAAATTTCAAGAAATAAGTTTTGATTAATATTTATTTATTTAATTTATAAACGGGCCAGGCCCATTGATATCCATTAGATAATTATAACAATCGTTCGTAAATAATAATATAAAAACAATGAAATACAATAAACAAATTATATAATATAATTATCTCACTATGAGTTAACAAGTATTAAATTACAATACATTTTTAATAAGTCAAATTTTGATGTTATGGACAAATCGTTAGATTATTTTTTATAATTTATTTATAGTTTTCATAATTCTATTTTTTTTTCTAATTGCTAGCATAATCAGTTACTTCTATGTTAAGATAAAATATATTTTTAGACCGGGTATTACGAGTAGGAGAAACGAATTAAGTACTCAGGACAGTCAATTTTTCCAGTGAAACACTTTTTTTGTAAGCATACCTACATATAATGAGTACCTGTTTAAATGTCTATAAGTTTTTACAAATTGTAGCAAATTTACCTATTATAACAGTTACTGCAGAAAAGTAATTTTTGACATTGTGACGATTAAAAACCTATTTCAGAAACACCATGTTAGATAACTAGATAATTGGATTAGCTCATCTAAATGTTTATAGGAAAATTTTAATTAACCTAGGAGAAGTGTTGAATGAACTGAATGAAAAATTGATTTGGAATTGTAATTAGGTAATAACTATTTTAACTCCGGCAATTTGGCCAAGCTACGTATTTCATAATTAATGCATAAATTTAAAGATTTTTGTTTATCTATTTATTCATACTTAAATTGTAAAATGTAATAAAACAATGAAAGATATGTTAAGATATAAGACTATTTTTTTGTTAAAAATTTTTTTTTTTTGTTTCATCGAAGAAATCCTTCTGATTAAATTATTAAAATCATGTTAACTAAATAAATAAAAAAAACCATTATCATGATAAAACCAAAAAAATATTGGGTGTCAAATTGTACGTTGCCCCGGGACTTTATGCGACACTACACATGGGAAGGTGAGCAATCACTAGAATGAAGAATTCCAGTAGTGGCTGCAAAAAAAACCTGATATTTAAATCAGGTTTTTTTTATGCAATAGATAATTATTAGGTTTACATATTATCGTATTATATATATATATATATATATATATATATATATGTTAACTTGTATATACACATCCAAGATGAAAGCAAGTTAAAACATTGGTGAAAGAGAAACTCAAAATTGTTTTCATACGAATAAACGTAATAACTTTAATAACGGTAGGTAATATTAATAATGGTTAGCCATAATTTATAAAACTATAACAATCGCAACAGAAATAATTGTAATAACAATTTTAATAATAATCTATATTTCTCTAGTATCTTTATTTATATATATTTTATATACAATGTTTTAAATGTAATTGTAAGTTAATAAATGACTTCATTTTGCTAATCAATGTAAATCGAATCAATTCCAACGCTCCAACCAAAGAATACCAAATAATAATGGATAATATAATAATATCAGTTATAATAAACAACCTCCTAATAATCGCAACAGCAATAACTTTAAGAATAAATTCCAATAAAATAATTACACACGACCTTCAACTAATTATAATACACGAAATTCTACATGAAGTTACTGCAATAAAATAGGTCATGATATATCCGCATGTTTTAAAAAGCAAAATTATGAACGTAACAATTTGGGAAACGGTCGTACGGAGAAGCACGTGGACCTCGACCGTAAATCAAATACCAACCGCAGAGGAAACATACACCGATGTTTCCATAATATCGTATCAACAATAACCAATAATCAAATAAAATTTACCTCAACCGCAACTAAATTAAAAGAACTAGAATTATTATTGTTAGACACAGGTAGCGATATAAATATTATAAAAATTGATTACTTATATTTACTTATAGGAGAATTAATTATAAATGAAACGAAAAGAACATTAATACGCGGAATAAGTATTGAATTAATCCAAACAATCGGAACAATTATAATACCAATTATGATAAAAAACATTGAATTAATAATTGAAATTCACGTTGTAGGCTCAAGAGTACCTTTAATAAAACACGGAATATTGGGTCGCTCATTTTACGCGATAGTAAAGCAGTCTTCGATATTGCAAATAACACATTGCTCATGGACCAACCAAAAATTAATACTACTATTAAAAATTGTTATAAATTAAAAGCAAGGTCAGAAACAGTAATTTCCATACCGATTTCGAATAAATACGTGGAAAATAATAATATTATAATAGAAAAAGGGAATTAATAAAAGATGTGTACTGTGGAGAATCATTTTCATAAAAATGGCAAGGTATTAATTAGCGTAATGAATATAGCTGAACGCGAAAAATAAATAAGTGATGAACACATAAATAAAATATTATACAATAACGAGGTAGATTTTGACACACGATACATAAATCATGAGAATAAACAACAATAATCGGATAAATAAAATAAGACAACTAATTTAATCAGATCATATGAATGAATTAGAAAAAGATTCAATTTTTAAAATTTGGGAACAATATTCAGAAATATTTTACTTAGAAGGGGATGAATTAACATTTACAAATTCCATTGAACATACAATTAAATTAAAACCAAATATCCAACCCATTATTAAAGACCATATAGGTTACCTTTTAGTCAACAAGAAGAAATTAATAAATAAGTTTAAGAATGGAAAACTATGAGATTATTCAACCTTCATTGATCTTTTGGAATGCACCTTTATTAATATAAAAGATTAAAGAAAAAAATTTGATAATTCTGGTATTCAGAAATACAGAATAGTAGTCGATTTTAGAAAATGAAATGAAGTTACTTTAAACGAATTTCACCCTTCATCAATAACAGAAATTCTAGATAGACTAGGCACCGTTGCACCTTGTTTTCAATAATTGATTTAACACAAGGATTTTACCAAATCCCGTTATCAAAACTATCTAAGGAATATACAGCTTTCAGTACTTTAGTAGGTCATTGGGAATTTAAACGACCAACAATGGAAATTGGAAATTACACTAAATCCATCACTATTTTCAAAATTAATGTAAATTGTTTAATCAGGATAAATCGGATTGAAATGTTTAGTATATTTAGACGACATAATACTTTTCGGGAAAAATTTAGAAGACCATAATTATAACTTAATCAATATATTCTAAATATGACGGCAAAATAATTTAAAAATTGAACCAAATAAATGCAACTTGCTGAGAAAAGAAGGTCTATACTTAGGACATTGGACATATAATAAACGAACACGGAACTAAACCAGATATCAGTAAAATAAAATCTGTTCTTGAATATCCAACTCCCAAAAAACGTGAAAACATAAAATCATTTATAGGATTGTCGGGATATTATAGAAAATTCATAAAATCGTATAGTTTGATTGCAAAACCACTAAGGCACTAACTAATCTATTACAAAAAGACATTAAATTCGAATGGACCGACGAATGTCAAAAGTCATTCGATGCCCTGAGAAACGCTTTATGCACTGAACCATTATTACCATACCAACATTTTGATAAACATTTTATTTTAACACTTGATGCTTTAGGAAAAGCACTCGGTTCAATTTTATCACAATACTGCAATGATAAAGATTTATAGCATGCGCAAGTAGAACTTTAAATAAAGCCGAAAATAATTATTCAACAACAGAACCATAATGTTTAGCCATAGAATTTGGTGTAAAACAATTTTGACCATATTTATACGGACGTAAATTTACAATCGTAACTGATCAGTGATCGCCAACCCTTACAATGGTTATTTAACTTAAAAGATTTACTATCGAAATTAGCACGATGGAGAATATTTCTATAACAATACGATTATGATATAATTTATAAACCAGGAGTATTAAATGGTAACGTCGATGCGTTATCAAGAATGTACACTTTTAACAAAATTAAAGAAAATAATTACGAAACTTTTAGAAAAGATTTAATGACAAAATTAATTGAAAAAAAAAATATTAAAGAAACAATCGAAAAATAAATCGAAACACAAACAAAATATAGTATCAGAAATTGCAAGGCAATACAATTTTAAATCAGGAATAAATTACGAATTAAAACAAAACTTTGGAAACAATTTATTATTAGCAGAGAGCAAAGTAATAGGAAATATTCAACATTATAAACACGATAATCAATATATAATTTTTATAATCAAAGAATCACGAATAAAGATAAATTATAACTACATTTTTATAGCAACATGAAAAAATACTTACGTAGCGTTAATGAATTTAAAACATTTTTGCATAGAAAATAATATTAACTAATTAGCTATGAATAAATTAGGTCAACTTGATTATTTAAAGTGGGACACAATTAGAGCAATCCGATATATTTTTTGCAATGCAGACATTGAAATAATCATATGTAGCGGCATAGAATATACAGAGGAGGATAAATTAATCTTACGGGACATCTAGGTATTGATAAAACAGTAAAAAGAATGAAACAACAATTTACTTGCCCAATTGTGAAACATGATGTTAAACAATTTGTCAAAAGAATAAAATAACTAATAAGAAAGTTAAAATGCCAATGGTAATATCAACTTCAAAACTACCCTTTGGAAAAATATTTTTATATATAGTAGGACCATTAATAGCTACATTATCCGAAAATAATTTCATATTAACAATGCAGGACGATCAAACTAAATGTTCACTAGTAGTATGCATTCCTAATCATACAGGTAACACAATAGCAGAGGTTTTTGTGGTACAATTCGTGTGTATGTACGGAATTCTGGGTATAATTTTAACAGATTAATCGCAAGTTTTTTTAAGTAAAACATTTGCGGAAGTCTGCAAATTATTAAAAATAAACAAAATAAATACTAGTCATTTTCATCCACAAACAAACGGAAGTTTAGAAAGAAGTCATAGGACTTTAGCAGAATATCTATAACATTATGTTAACAAAAAATTAAATAACTAGGATCACCTATTACCTCACGCATTTTTCGTATATAATTCTACAAAACATTCTTCAACTAATTATCAACCATATGTATTAATTTATGGGAAAACATTAGTAATACTTGTTAAACTAAAATCAGAACCTGAACCTAGATATAATTACGATGATTATAATATATACATGAACTAAAACAAAATTTACATGTCACATCAAATCGCTAGAGCGAGACCAATTAAAAATAAAATAAAAAGCAAAAAAGGATATGATTTAAAAGTAAAGCCAATTGATATAGACGAGAAATATTTAGTTTTATTAAGAGATGACACATAAAAAACTAAATTAAATCTACTATGGTTAGGAGTTTAGGACTTTTTGAAGTACTTAAGATTATAATTTATAAGTAACGAAAATATTCTAATTCAAAAAGGAAGACGACAAGTAACTGTTCTCAAAAATAATGTTAAACTATACCATACCAAATAAATAATTAACAATTGTTTTTTTTTTATTTTACAGATAAAGAAAAAATATTTTACGATGAGGCAATTTGGGAGGA
This sequence comes from Periphyllus acericola, assembly GCA_949715065.1. Lineage (NCBI taxonomy): Eukaryota > Metazoa > Arthropoda > Insecta > Hemiptera > Aphididae > Periphyllus > Periphyllus acericola. The sequence continues at coordinate 9,397,323 of OX454268.1, forward strand.
AAAATCCTACCCTTTATTATGAAAATTATGGGCCAACTAAATTTGTTGGAGGACATTATAGATTTATTACATATTAATCGTTAGAAGAATAAAGTACAAAATACGAAACATTAGGTGACAGAAATAAAAATTTAGAACTAACATGCCAATTATATAAAAATCATTTTTATGTGCAAAATATCAAGATGTATTAACACACATACTAAACGAAATCACAGATCAAAGAAATAAGTTATACTTATCATTGGGCAGATTGAAAAGCAAATTAACACCGAAGAAAATAATCCAAAAATAAAGAAAATAGGACTCATAAACTTCATGGGCACAGCCGCACAGGGATGCATTATTTATTCAATGTATGTGATGATGATTGCATAACAAAAGCAAATAATTCTATTGAACAAATAGAAAAAAACGGGGAAAATATAACAAAACAACAAACTACAGTAATCAAAACAGCAATGAAAAAATAACGAAAACCTTAGAAGAAACACAACATTTATCAAAGAAATAAAATATACCGAAACAGGGATTATAGATAACATAAAAGCTATAGATCTCTCTACGGAAGACATTGGGAAACTACTAAATACAAACGCATTACAATACATCTATACACAATACACTTCTTACCAATCAATATGCATATGAAACAGAAACACTAAAAATCAAATCGTACATCAGCAAGAGCAGTAGTCATACACCATTACACTAAAACCTATTTACAACAACTGAAATTGCAAATGCAATAAAAGGTATTAAAACAAAGCTAAACAGAAATAATTTGGAAATACCAATGGGAACAAAACCTTCAGAAGTGTATGAACTTTTCAAAATAATAAAAATATCAGTATATTATGACAACAATAAAATTATTTTTGTCACAAAAATACCTTTCACAATAGTCACAATAGATGTCATGAATACATACAACATAATAATACCAATACCAGTCGAACATATTACATATAATTATAACGAAGTTATACAATTGATAGACATAGAAACACCTTATGTTGCAATCACAAAAGATAGATCACAATATACTCCATTTTTAACCGATCAAATGAACAGATGCAAAGATACAAACATATTCAAAATATGTGATATGATATTACCCGAATTTATAAACAACAAAAGTTCACCATGCGAGGTCATACTTTTCAACGAAACTTTAAGGACTAATGTAAATGATACATGATGCAAAATAAAGACAGGAATGTTAACAAGAAATCTATTTGAAAAACTGAAATATTCAAATGATTGGTTATACAGAGTAAAAGAAATAAACTAATAATAACGTGTACATCCATGGAACAACCGCAATTAAGGACAATCGAAGGAGAAGGAATTATACACATAAAAAGTAAGGAATGTCAAATACGTACAAACAATGCAATATTGATACCAGATAAAGAGTTGACAACAAAAACTTACATCGACTTCATACCAAGAAATTGATATGTTCAATTTATTTGAAAACTTTAAGAACAATTCAACATTCCTAAAGTTGAAACATCTGAATATACACTAACATATCAAATTTACGGACATAATAAAGAAACAAAATCCCTGATGACATACAGAACATGATAGAAGAAAAATAATATTGAGAGAATAATATAGAAAAATCCAAATACCACTCATATTTATTATACACAACTATCATTTTAGCCATAATTGCAATAATATTAATTTTTACAATTTCAATAATAATTGTTTATTGTTATGATATTTGGTTATGAGAATATTACATTTTATATACTTTATTATTCAGATATATTGTATCAATTATTATTGTTTAGAAAAGCATTAGGATACAATTTTATAGTAATAAATTAATTGTAAACGGTACACGGTTTCGAAAACAAACAATATACTACAGCAGTTTTCCTCGATTTAACACAAGCCTTTGATAAGGTCTGGCATCGTGGACTTGAAATAAAACTAAAAGCACTTAATCTTCCTATGTACCTATTAAAAACCATCACATCTTTCATAACAGACAGAACATTCCAAGTGAGAATAGACACAGACTTATCTCTACAACACAAAATCAAATCTGGAGTTCCACAAGGATCAGTATTGGGACCAACTCTTTTTAACATTTACTGCCATGACATCCCCAATCCTTCTAACTCTCAACTGGCAATGTTCGCAGACGATACAACAATCCTCACGCAAGATAGCGTGTTGGACTTGTCAATCGGAAAACTTCAGTCCTCATTGGACGAAATTATCTCCTGGTTCAAAAAATGGAAGCTGAAACTAAATCCGACTAAAAATGTGGCTAAAATATTCACCTTAAAAACATATAACGATCCAAGAAATATTAATATAAACAACCAGATCATACAATGGAATAGGAAAGATGACTCAGTCAAATACATTGGTGTTTTTCTCGACGAAAAACTCACATGGAATATTCACATAAAAAAAAAACTCACTCAGGGATATGCCAGGATGAGAATTCTCTACCCCTTAGTGAATTACAAATCAACTCTTCAATTGAAATCATCTCTCCTCCTCTACACCACAAAAATTAGACCACTGATAACTTACGCCTGTCCTGTATGGGCTGCTGCCTCAAAAACTAAAATAAATAAAATCCAAATCCTACAAAATAAATTCTTAAGGATATGTCTCAAAGCACCGTGGTTCATGAGAAATCGACAGATCCACAATGACACAGGAATACCTCTGATAAATAAATACATGGATTAAAACCCAATTTAAAAATTTCCATGCCAAACTAAAAAACTTGGACAGTGCACGTCATTACAAAATAGGAAAAAAACGCTCAATAGACGACTGCAGCCTAGACTTCCCCAAGACATTCTCTTAACAGACATTTCTATAACAGACTCATCATCAGAAAATGAAGATTATTAATATACTAAACCTTATATTTATTATTATATTCATATATGTTATCAAATTATTATCACCCTCACTGTTAATAATTGTGTCATTTTTTAACTTATAATTATTTAAATTTATAACAAACATATAGTAAAAAATTGAAAAAGTTGTAATAGCACTAAATGTGCTGAAACATTTTATAATTATAATAAATGAAAAAAAATTGTAAACGGTGTAAGGATAAATTTGTATTAATTATAATTATTTTTAGATTTAATAACAGGTTAATAATATAATTATTTTTAATTAAACAGAAAAATACACCCTTGAAGAAACTGATGTAAAATCAAGCATACTTAACGCACGGAATCTTTGAATTATATCATATTATAATAATTAATAAGCAATAAAAAGTTCGCAAGAATACGCAAGATCCTGAATCAGAATAATAAAATTATATAATTTTTATGTTACACACGTGATATGAAAAAGCGTGTGGCCATCTAGATTAAATTTACATTTATATTAATTAACCACGAGACCTTCAAATTGCGAAAACAATAGATTTCACAAAAGACGAACCGGAAGGGGATCAGTTCAAACGGCTCTGAATCGACACCAAAGTCAGACGTATCCAGCCATCAAGTAGAGAAGCTCTGCCAAGTTACTATTAACGTCTATTTACTATGTTTTTCTATTTTTATTTGATTATTAAGTGTTAATAAATCGTAATACTTGACTAATTGTGTGACTTGAAGTTTGGAAATAAATAAAATAATTTTCATGAGATTTTCTTCGAAGCTAACAAAAAAAATAAAAATATTTTTACAATCGTCAGAAAAAGAAATTTTTATACTATATCAACCATAGTTATTTGGTTATTAATTATTTTTTTTTAAAATGTTAATTGTATCGTCAAGAAACATTTACTGAATACTTATATTAGCATCTAATAGCTATTTCATTATTTTCGAAATACTTTAATTAAATTTGTGCTCGTTATAGGTATTTTAAATTTTAATTGAAAGTTAAACCAACCTTATTAAGAATTTTGTTTCTGCTATTATACCAAACATTTTTAGAAATATAAACTAATCCACCTGATCTCTTTCACTCGTCACTCAGAAAAGTTTTTTTAAATGCAATGGCACATTCTGTGGTCCCAGTATATCACGCGACCGTGGAGTCTCATTCATTTTAAAATTATATACGATATAATAATTTACATCGAATTTATACTTTACATTCTAGAGAATAATAATATAATAGTCACTATACTGTAAAATTTCATGTTTCAAAAATAAATTTATTTTTATTTATAATAGAAGAAGTAAGAACAACTTACAAGTACTGGCACTGCCATACTCTATAAATGCTATTCTAGATAACATTAAAATAAGTTTTAATATAAAAACCAAACCGGATAATCTGAATTCAAATTTTATGCAATTTTTTTTTCTTATTTAAATATATGTGATAATAAATTATAGAATTGTAAATATTGAAAACAGTTCATGGTGGGAATCTATCATGCCCCTCCACCCGTTTGACCACCATTGTTAACAGATTCGTTCCGCATATATAGCCAATAACATGTTTCATTATAAAAGTGATAATCTACAGAATTGTATAATGGCAATTTCTACTTCACTTGTACTGAGTTATTTATTGTACGGTTCATATTTTGTTTGGCCGTAATAAATGAAAGGAAAAAATCAAGCGTGTTATAATATTTTTAAGATGATGTAAAATGTAAATTATGTAATTCCTCATTCTACTTTATTTCAACTGTGCAATTCATTTACTTTTACTACCTACATGGTATACAAAATGAAATAGTGAAGTGTAAAGGTATTTATTAATATCATTGGTTATATATATTTGATTATATTTTTACAATCAATGGTTATAATGAAAATGTATCGGGTCTATAGGGTCTAATGACACAAGAGATATAATAGTGATCTGTACAATAACTGATTATGAAAATACCGTCCTGCATATAGTAAAAACTAAAAACCCAAATAATTATAATAATGTGTTTGCAACTTTCATTTCTGTGTGCGTAAAATGTGTCATATATGTATTGATGGCTGATCCATTCAACGTACTAACCTATTCCAACTACAGAACCAAACGTCCACACTAATTTTCCCAGTCAATGTCTTCACGACTTCACGCGATTATTGATGCAATTATTGCGACTTATGTATTATTCATTTATCCTCCCACAATAAAAATAATTATTTTTCCTTCTTTCAGTAATTAATTTTTGCACAATATGACATAAGATCGATAGAGATATTTATAAAATAAGTTTGACCTACTTCTAATAAGTATTAGACCATTTTTTGATTTTCTCTGCAGTAGATTTCTTATAGAAACGTCGAAAAACGTTGGATTTATTTTGTATTCACTAATATTATATCAAAATAATAATTTTGACATGAACATTTAATTTGCCTACCTTCAAGTCATTTATTGGAATAAGATTATGTTGCCAAAGAATGATTATGGCTTAAATTAAATTTAGTATATTGTATTATGATAGATATAACTATAAATTTAATATTAGAATTAACCATGCCATAATCATTTATAGACTGCTTTCCAGTTGCCATCTATACTTTTGCCCAAGGTTATTAGGTAATGTATGTATGATTCAGACTGCACGTTTTTAGATTTTCAGGGTCAGTGCACACTTTGTGTCAGGATATGGTGTTTAAAATATTTTAGGTCTTGGGTTCCACAAATAAAAATTATTGATACCTATAAAAGTTCTATAATAGTATAATACTGAAAAATATATTTTTTTATGTCATTAAAAAACTTATTTTCTGAGCCAGAGCCAAAATCATAACAAGAGTAACAAAAACCGAATGAGCCTGCGAATTATCAAATTGTGGGCTTATAAGAAGAACCAAACATGTATAGTATAAATTAACTTAGGTATTTTAATTTAAGTTATTTATCTATGTCAGTGGCGTAGCCAGGATTTTTTTTCGGGGGGCTGATCAATTTTTTACACAGCGGTAGCTTAGTAATATACAATAAATTATTTTACCTGTGTTATTTATTTAAAAAAAAACAATAAGAAATAGTAACCAATTTTCTTTTCAATTGGACATAATTTAGTATACTAACATTTTATATAATAAAACAAACTCAAATTTAATAAATATGAATATAATGTGATGAATAAGAAAAAATTAACAATATTTATTTACAAAAAATTAAAGTGACAATTTTAATTTTTAACCTTCGAGCTTTTCCGCTGTTAGCAAATTTGTCCAATATTTGATCATCTGAAATGTCAATATCTCTATGAATGGATAGTAGTGCGAGACCGGCAAGTCTTGACTCTGAAGTTGAATTTCTAAGGTAAGTTTTTAGTCTTCTCAAAGAAGAAAAACTCCTTTCTGCAGTAGCAGTCGATACAGCCATACAGGTAGTACTGATATTAATTTTGCGGAGTAGTGAAAAAATGCACAACATTCTGATACAGTTCCAAAAGCATTTCGAATATCTTGAACCTTAGAAGCGTCAGTCTAACAAAGATTCAAAGAATGCGATATGCAATGAATGTATAACGCTTTAGGATATTTTTTTCTCACAATTGCCTGTACACCATTAAAAGCACCCGACATGGTCGCCGCCCCATCATAGCCTTGACCACTCATTTTTTCTAAATTTAAACCAAGGTTTTTCAATGTTTCTAATAAAGTATTAGCTAAACCTTCTCCTGTTACATCCTGAACAGGAATAAATGCTAAAAAGTTTTCCCGAACTATCATTGATTCTTCATCTAGGTATCTTATGCACACTGAAAATTGTTCGATTTGACTAATATCAGTTGTCTCGTCGGCGAGAACAGAAAAAAAACTGGATTTTGATATTTGTTTAACTATTTCAGATTGAATTAGTTCTCCAAAAATAGTGATTATTTCATTTTGAATTTGAGGACTTGTATACATAGCATTCAAATCACTCATTTCTAGATGCTCTTTTAAAACTATATCACCATTATTAGCTCTAAATCGTAGGAGACAACGAAAATTTCCATCATTCTCAGTAGGTTCATTCATTTCAATTCGTCCAGAGTCTGTATGCCCTCTTAATGCAATCTGTTGCCTTCCGCACAATCGAATAGTCTGAATAATAGGTTTCAAAGATGAACGATTTTTTAAAATGTCTTGCTTTTTCTTAGTATTTAATTGCACATATACATTATCCTGTTCCTTGTTATGAATTTTAATTACATTATCGGCATTTAACATTGCAGTTTTATGGACATTTAAGTCGGCATGATTTTTTAAAGATTCTAATGCATCTTTTAATTTAATAAGAGGTTTGGATACAAGTTTGCATAGCTCTACGTGAGAACCTTTACCAACATTTGTTTGATGCAAGAAAAGTACACAATACATACAAAAGGCTCCTTCTTCAGTTTTGAATAAGCCAACCAATTAAATGTGTTAAGCCATTTCAACTGAAACGTACGTTTAAACTTGCCATTATCTTGGGCTGGAAATTTATAATTTACATCAGGCACCCATAAATTATGTAAAATTAAAATTTTTTCTGTATTGGTTAGAGGTTTTGAACAATTTATATAAATACCTATATCAAATTTAGAATCAGATTCTGTCTGTAACTCTGAGATATCAATTTGTTTTTTTTCTTCTGAAGATGAAACATTCTGAGTACTTACATTTTTTGTTTTTTTTGTGAAAAAATTCAATAAAGTTTGATTTTTTCTTTTCTCTGCCATTTTCTCTGATTATTTTAGTTGAAAAATTAAAATTATGTACAGTATCCACGTTGCACAACCAAAATATCAAAATGATAAAATATTATGTTCTGCATTTACAACGAAACTCCCCGTTACCATAGATTAAATATACATAGATAGCTCATGTCGTGTTAAAATTTGGCAACCAAATAAAAAATGTGTATTACAGAAATATAAAATGTTATGTCTTTAAAGTAAAGGCCCGTTTCATAGCCACACGTATGAACATACGATACGCGCGCGTACCGTACGAGTAGCTGTGAAACAGGTCTATATAACAAGTGAAAAAGTGTTTGAAATTATTTCACGCGGGAAAGCATTCTTTGTAGCCCTAACAAAAAACGGCCACCGGGAGCGTGACAGTCAAGCTTCTAGTTTCGCTGGCCGCACTATAGTATTTATAATAGTATTTATAATCAATGATTATACGATTAAAGTCGTAAAGATAAGAACAATCGTTGCCCGTTGGGCGCGGGTGTCTGACACTAATCGCTTACAAATATTTATTTATAGATTTTACTATGAAACCGACCTATACACAATGTTATATTATAATAATATATGCAATTAACAACCTACTAGCACGGCCGAAGCTATAGAAAACTAACAAAATAAAGATGACAATTCAAAATTAGTAAAATACAATTTAAGAATTTTGTGAGCAAATATCATAAACCATTAAAATAATTTTTAAATTTTCTTAACATTTCGGGGGGGGGGGGCTACAGCCCCCTCAGCCCCCCCTGGCTACGCCACTGATCTATGTGTAAATCAGCGATTCAACTTTTTGTTAGAGAAACATGAGTATGAATGACGGCTTTGGGATTTCATGAAACTTTGATATTCCGACTCAGTTCGTCACTATTAATTAAATATGTAGTATATTTTGTGCTTCCAGTAGTTCTCAATCTTTTTAGAATGCTGACCCAAATTTTTCCCCAAAAATCTACTGCGACCCACAGGGTTTTACATTAACAGGATAAAAAATTCGTTCTAAGAAACCAAAATTTGGTTATAACTTACAAATTTTTAAGTTTACTTGGAGCATAAGTTTATTATAAATAATAATTTTAAAACCCTTCGGTAATTGTCGGGTTTATAATATTTTATACATTTATGTTTATACAAGTTTAAAAGAAACTATGTTTCTTGATAACTAAATATTAAAAAATAACTCTTTGTGACCCACTAAAAACTGACTCACGGCCTAAAGTTTGAGAAACACTAATGTAATTGTTTTATGTTGGACTTTTTGTATTCTTTGTCTAATTGTAGGCATATAACGATTTATGGACTATGCCATTATGGTTATTATATTCCTTAATGAGGTATTAATTAATAATATCATTTTTCCTGTTATTGTCTCGCTGTTATATTTTAAAGTACCCCAACACCCTTTATGGTCAGTTATATATTTTTTTTAATTTATTTCATTGACACTTAAAGGTATAAATATCTGCCTTTCATTTGTTGTTCTATTTTATATATTCAGAAAAATGATTGCTGTATATTATTTTTATAATACACAAATTATTTATTATAGTAGGTATTAAATGTTAATCGTCTTTTACATTTTAAAGAACACAGCCTGTATTAAATAATGAATAATTACCTTGAGGGTTGAATAATATATTAGCGGGCAATATTTTAAATCATTTGGTATCTTTGACAGTAGTACCAACAAATAGTCAATACCAGTAACTTATTTTCACTTCTATTTCTGTGTTATCTATGTTATTGTTATAATCATTTGCTTTTACAAGGTCGACAAAACAGGACATCCATATATCGTAATAGTATACGTAATTAGTAAGTTTCAAAATATTGTGCAAATCTTCACTACTCAACTTTTTTTGTAAGTCAGTAGAGTAACATTAACTTTTTTATGAATTTTTAGAAATAATTTACTTGATAAACGACAAACGATTTTCAGGTAAATGGCATTAAGTCGTGCATGGTACCATTTTAAACGCAATTTAATTAGTGCAACATTTCCCATAATTTCGTTTACTGCAATTTACGCCGATTACACCCGTACATTAAACTGGAAAAAAACACAAAACACAAAAGCTTAAAGTAAGATATAATAAAACTTTGATCGTAATGTATAGAAATTATTAACTGTGAGGTTCATGTAGTGTAGATAAGTATATTATACATTTTAAATTACCATGTATTAAAATATTTTTATAATATAATATAACCCCTAAAAATGACCCCAATGAAATACCGCTGTAAAAATGGGGTATTGAAAACAAAACTTAGTATCACCACTGGGCATGAAAAAAAAAAATTTTAGAAAACAGTTTTAATGGTTTCTTGAACATTGAAAAAAAATAAAGTTTATGGCCAAAAAGTAGGTGAGCAAGTCTAAAAAATCTCCTTTTTATAGGAATTTTAATTAAAACTATTTATTAAAATAAAAGTCTAAACCACCAAACCAAAATAAAATATAGGTTGCAGTGATAGCATATCATATAAAAACGGGATTGAATTATTTAGGTAATTATTAAAGTAGATATAAATAAATATTAATGTGTAATCTAAGAAAAATTATCTGTGGGCCATTAAGAAAGAAAAATGAGCTAGCATTAATGTTTGCTGCACCTGACCTGAAACTCTGCGAATGCTTATTATTATTAGTAACCAAAGTGTTAAATATACTACTGTTTATTTACATTCTTAAGCATATTTTCTTTAATTAATAATTTGTAAAAGAAAAAAATATTTACATTTTATTATTTAGTAGTACTTATATTTATTACATTATATTAAAATATATTTGTGTCATTTTTTATTATAAACTATTAAAATTTATTTTTAGGTGTATTTTACAATGGCAGCCAAACATGCATTATTCGGATTAACCTGGGACTATTTCATTGTCGCTATCCCACTATCAGTTGGAGCTCTATTTGGAAAATTTTTAGATGACAAAGAAACGGAGAGGATGTCACTGTTTAGGGATAAAAGTGCATTATATGGTGGAATGGTAAAGAATGGAGAAAAACCTTCTTGGCCATAGATGATGTGTATTAATTGATACTATTAGTTTGTATTAATTGTAATACTGTTAGCAATTTTAAAATAATATGTGATTAAAAATTATTACAGCTTAACTTCAAAAAATGTAATTCAGGCATTTTTACTAAAGTAATTTTTCAATGTTATATAAAATGTTTATTTTATTTATTAATAAGTACAATATACCTAAAAATCTGAATAGTTATGTTTAAAATATGATGTAGAGTTTTTGTTTACTTCACTTACTTATAAATAAAATATCATTGAATATGATTAGTTGTATTTTAATAATTCTGTATTATAATTGCTTAACTGTATAGTTATTTATTTCTTCAATAATATATATTATTCAATAATTATATTTATATAATGATGCAATATAAATCGCATAAATCGCAGTTGCCTTTTGGTATTAACATTTACAAAAAAAAATATATTTTAAATTAAATATTATATGATATGCTGTAAGTAAGAACAAAAAAAGGAAATTGGAAAAATGAATAACCTAAAAGGGGCTGAAGCATTAAAATTCCTAGATTCCTTGGTCAATTTGTGCTATACAAAAATGATATTTATTATATGTATCATGTAATAATACATTGCAGTAATTTCTGGTACAATATTTTACCTAACTACTGTTTTAACTATTATTATCTTTTATTTTTAATGGCCTTACATCTTTTACAATTTATCTTTACATCTTACTGGTGTCTTACTTTTTATGATGTATCACTCATTAATCTGACATTTCTTTCTACTGAAGTCTTTATCTATTTAATTGTAAACAATTCATGTGTCATTCAATAAATTATGGAGTTACATTCCTATACAATCCTTACTTAATATAATTAATAAACAATTTAGTATCAAAGTTATTCAAAAATAATTTAGTATCAAAGTTATTCAAAAATAATTAATTTACAATGATTATTTAACCAGAGTTATAAATAATAACTTCTGAATATTACTTAGATTCAACCACGGATTAAGTTAGGTTAGGATTGCATTATCGGATGCAAAATGTAAAATCCATGGTTAATTTAGTTTTTGTATTTTAGGTTTCAATATTATGAACATTATAAAAATGAATGAACAACATTTTCATAGTCACTTACCAGTTACTATAATAACTAATTTCATAGAGTATCTATAAATATCTTAGACCCAGGGTGGAACATTTTCTAATGTTTATATCAAAACATTGGATTTTATTATTTTTTTAAATTATCAAAAATATAAGCTTATATAAATGAAAAAAAATACATAAATATTGAAATCCAAAAATTGTATTTATACAGTAAACAAATGATAATGTACCTAGTATGGTCTCATAATCTTATATTATAAGTAAAATGTAATACAATAAATATTTTAATTTTTTGTATTACCATACTATTGTTTTACTTATTTTATCTATCATATAATAATAATTTGACAATAAAAATTCTATTGAACTATAAGGTCTATAATAAATAAATTCTGTGTCAATATCAATTAACTAAAAATTGTACATTTAATTTAATCAGCTATGCTTATATCTATATTTAAATATGGACATTGGTATATCTGAGATCAACAGGTTCAAACAAATACAACCGGACCGTTTCTTGCGAAGTGGTCCGCATTGTCCAGAAAAGGTCTGGAAGTATATTTGGTACCTAACATTGATGAAATAAAAACAGTTATTATTAGAGATAGGATTTATTATGATTTTACATATTTGTTTCTAGTGTATGCAGTTAAATGGGAGTAAGATATCTTTACGATTCATAGGAAAAAATTTATTTTGCATAAAAAAGTGTATTTTAGGGGTTAGAGAATATTTGAGAATATTTTTGTAATATCGGCATTCTGATAAGTACAATATTCAATAAACGATTTATTTCTGGGTTCAGAAATGTGTCCAAATGTGAACAAATTAATCAGTAATATTAAAAAAGTATTTTTAAAAGCGCCATATCATGTCCAGGTGTATTAAGAAATATTGCCCAATGTACCATTACCCCAAGAAACTGTGTTAACTAGGTGAGGAACTTGGCTGGAAGCTAGTTTTTAATTGTGATCATCTTAAGGGTTTGAAAAATGTTAGACAAATTAAGTGAAAAAAAGTTGTCAGTCAGTATTGAAAAATGCAAAAACATGTTATACCTACGGTCTGTAAAAAATGATCTAATTTTTATTAAAACTAATTTTCTTCAAATTGCTACAACTATCAAAAATTTGGAAAAATCAAATACGCCCTTAATTGATTTGATAAATATTATCGAAAACACTTTTACACAACTTGAGCAGATACCATGAAAAAAAGGAGAAGTAGTAAAACAAAAATATTGCAACTTCTAATAAAAAAACAAAAGGATATATGTACATTTTTGAAAAATATTGGACAAGTTCTTAGTGGAAATAACAAAATATAACTTCTTGAAAATTATTCTTTGACTATGATAGCTAACTTATATTCTCCAGTGACATCCTTCAGCGTAACAAAAATATTCTTACAAATCGGCGTACTAAAATTATACCAGAACACTGAACAATATATAGTTATTAATTGTTATTGTAAAATTAATAAAATTATATAAATGAAAAACCAAATTAATTAATAATAAATTAAAACTGAATTATTTTTTTTTTAAATATTAAAAGAATATTTTTCCTATTTAAAGACATAAAACATTATATATCTGGTATTTTAAAAGAATCTTAAGAGATTATTTTGTCTATTTTAAGCGACATAAGAACATCATATTTTAAGGATTTTAAGAGAATATAAATCCGACCTCTAGTCATAAGTTATTAATTATTATTATAATTTGATACTTTGCTAGCTTGGCTCAGATTTCTTCAAGTTGTATTTATTTATCTTTAAAAATGTATTGTAATGTGGTAACTGGAATCAATAAATAAAAAAATTTAAATGTTAATCGTGGGAGAAATATTGACTCGCGTTAAATATTAAAGCTAGTATAACACGCTAAATGTTAGCATTAGTTTAAATTAATTTGAGTGAGTTCAATTTAATTAATAATTATACATATAGCGAATGAAAATATGAAAAAGTCAAATATATATTATTTATACATATATATACATATATAAAAGATAAGGTGACACTTTTTATAGTTTTCGGTTGCTGTATAAATTATAAATTGTAAAACAAGTAAATGTAAAGCCACTAGGTGTCTCTAATGTGAGATTTCCTACCATGTCATCATTAGTTCTTAGTTGCTCTTCACCATAATTATTACTTATTGTACACCTGTATAGATTGTAATATTCTAAAATAAAGCCATATATTTTTATAAAAAAAAAAAGTTTTCGTTTACGGCAGTTTTTGAGTACAAATTCATCGTACAGGCAGCGCCACCATTCGCCAGCAGACAGGTTTTTATTTTCTCTACATAAGTTGCCAAAATAATGTAATTCCTTATCACTTTGATAAGGATTCATTCGGATTCAGTTTATTCTGTAGAAGTGTAGACTGTAGTTCCGTTTTGAGTTATCTGTACTAACACTATATAGTCGCTGCTGTATAACATTGCTACTATGAGTAATAACTACAGTATGTAATAAGTACTTATGTTCCACGGAAACTGAATAGGTTTATAGTTAGTTATACACAATATGGTGCTAGATGCCATTACTTCAAGTATTATATGATTTACAAGTTTTAGTTTATGGTTTTTGTAAACTAGTTGTTTTCGTGTTGCATGTAAAATTTAATTAAAAACCAAATAATATTTTAAAATTGTCTACTGACTACTTCATAATATATAAAGTAAAAATGGAAGTGAATCCTATGCAAGTTGCCTTAAATACTGTCAGAACTTTGAGGTTGGAATTAATGCAACTCATTATTGAAATTGGTGAAGGAGTTAAAGACGATGGAACACAAACCGATTCCAAAGATAATCGTTATATGTATTCTATGAATGAAATGGTTGGAAAACTTGGACTTCACATGAGGTATTATCTATTGTAAATTATACTAATATTTATTTTCAACTATATAATCTGTACATTTTGTTATTAGAGATCTTGAACAAGTTGTTGGATCATTATCTTGCCCTCCTGGAGCTATGCTATTGTATAATACCTCATTTTTAACACAAGAAAGTACATCTGATAGACAAGCATTATATACTCCACTGGTGTCTTCTCATAAATGGCTTGATAAAGTATTAAATAATAATTATATTTTTCACATAATTAATAAAATATATGATTAATGACTTAGTTTTATTTTAGGTACATAAATTTAGTTCAAATGCAATACAAATTTTAAGTCAAAATTCATTAAAAAAATCATATTATAACTCCAGTACAAGTAAAAAAAAGCGACAACAGTCCAGCATGCATAATATTTCACCTCAGTAAAGGCCATTTTTATTATCAATATTTGATTTATATTTAACTATGTATTTGATTAAAAATTTATTTTTAGAGCTGTAGATGGATTGTTAACTAACATCGATAGAATGTTTCCTGATATGAATATTTCAATAACAAGACCTTGTGCATCTAATGTAGTTTTATTGGTAATAATATTTTCTATTACTTACTTAGATATTTTATAAATGTAATTTCATTTTTTTCTTCTTCTAGCCTTTCTAAACTTTATAGTTTTTTCTGCCATCACAATATCCCTCTACTTTTATTGATCCTAAACTATTTCTCTGCATTCTTATATTTCCATACTATCTAGGTATCTTCTTCCACTACAACCAGCTGTATTTTTCTGATGCAGCTCTTATATTATAGACTATTATAATTTAAAATAATATATTATTTTAAAATAAGAATATTAAATTAATGTAAGTGTATTAAAAAATAAATAAAATTTAGTTTTATAATTTCCAAAACAGCTGCTTATTTACACAATTAATCTTCATAGTATATAATCTATATAATGAATAATGTTACTATATAGATACTATTCTTGAATCTCAAAAAATAATATAAAAAGTATTTTAGGATAAATATAATAATATACTATATTGTATACTATAAAGATTAATTATGTAACTAAGCAGTTATTTTGGGATTTATAATACTAAACTTTAATTATTTTTTAGTACTTTTACTCTACTTATTTTTTTTTTTATTTAGTAAATCTTAAAATATCTTAAAAGCTGGGCGAAGAAAAATATTAAAAAAATTGGCATATTGTTTTTCTGTTTTTACTATTAAACTAAATAAATAAGTAACAGCTTGTAGTTCTCTGGTATTATAATTTCTTAGTTGGTATCTGTACAAGAATGAAATTGAATTATAAAATATATTATTTTTATGAAACTAATATTTTATTATAAATATAAATTGATTTATTTATGATTTTTCATCTTTAGGTTGGTTTAAGTAGAGTTTTACAAGCCATAATATCATTTAAAGGCGTTATGATTGAATGGGTTATTATAAAAGGATTTAATGAGCCTATAAACCCAAATAATTTACAACAAGAACTTTGGCAGGAATCAAGGTATCATGTTTTTCGAAAGATAACTGATCATGCTAATGCAGCTATGTTACATTTCTCTTCCCCAACTTTGCCTGATCTTTCAGTTCGATCTTTCATGGTAATTGTATAAAAACATTAAGATAATTGATACTTATTTAATAATGTATATTTTATTTTCAGACTTGGCTCAACAGTTATATGACATTATTCAATTCTGTATGTAAAGCATGTGGCAATCGTTTGGTTAATGCATATCCGCCAACTTGGAGGGATCTAAGATCTTTAGATACATATCATTATGAATGTAAACCATAAATTATTTTTACTTAAAATGTCTTTTTAAATGTTGTAAAATATGTTTTTATGTATAAATTGTAACACCTAAATATTTTAATTGCTCCTTATTTTTACACTTACAAATCATGTCAACAGTTTATTTATCCATACAACGCTAGAATAAACTATTTGTTTTATTTTATATCAAATTATCAATTTATTTCAGATTTTCTTTAGCTAATCAAGGATAATTGTATTTTTAAAATATTTGATTTGATGTAAGTGCCGTGGAAAAAAAAATTTTAGTGTTTGACGTAATTATTCTTATTTTTTTCTTAAAATAAACTGAATATTATTGATTTATTATATTATATTTATAAGAATTATTATTAAAGGATAAAATTAATCTGGAAATTAATCGTTAACACACATCTCTAAAAAACTAATTGTAAGAATCATATGATCAAAAATTTGCAATTTGTTGATAATTTTAATACGTTTAACAATTATAAAAATAAGAAAAGTTAATATAAAATATAAATATTTTATAAGAACTTGGAAATACATTTTACAGATGAAAATTCAGGTTTGTAATTATTAATTATCTATTATGTATAGTCTATTCAAAATTAGATGTATAGATATTGATAAAAATAATATTCTATTGATTTCTATAATTCCATCATAAATTATGTTTTTTTTTTATTATATTAGAAAATACAGTACTTGTAGTATTGTCAGCTAGTTTTTTATAAGCATTTGAGAAGTTGAAAAATAAAAAAATGGACGAAACTCCTGGGTCGAGTGGGAGTCCACGGCCAGGTGATGTGTAGAGGTAGGTCTTCATACTTGAAACAGTTGAAACCAATATACCATTGTTCTCGAAAAAAAAAACTTTTCTTAGTTAAAGAAGTTGGTTGGATCAATTCATATTTCTAATGATTGGCGATTTAATTGTAATAGTATAACCAAATTTCTTAATAAGGTCGGTTGAACTTTTAATGTTATAACTTTTGCAGAAAAAAATGTTTCGAAAGTGAAGAAATTTCTATAAAACGCTAATAACCATATGCAGAAAATCTTATGAAAATAAACAAGTGAATGGGGCTTGTTGAAAATTCTAGAAGGTATCGTTCGATTCTCGGTTGAAGTTTTTTGCAACTTTTTCTGTTTTTTTCAATTATTCAGAAAACTGTTCACCTCCTGGTCGAAATCGTGTAAACAGAAACAGATACAACATGTTCATCACTATACAACTAATAACACGTTAATGAATGTGATTTCTGTCGATAAAGGTCATTCGGACAATATGTT
Organism: Periphyllus acericola; assembly: GCA_949715065.1. Lineage (NCBI taxonomy): Eukaryota > Metazoa > Arthropoda > Insecta > Hemiptera > Aphididae > Periphyllus > Periphyllus acericola. The sequence continues at coordinate 9,415,049 of OX454268.1, forward strand.
TAGACATATCTCGGATTTCAAAGATATCACAGAAAACAGTTATCCCGTATCTGTGACTCATCATTATATCAATAAATCACAATTCTTAATTCTAGATAGAGTCCAAAATTATGACTCAATTTCACGACTGATGATTGATAATTATTATATTTACAATGAATCAATCTTCAATCGTAGAGTGAACTGTGTAAGTGTTATATGATTTCAAATATATATGTTATATCTTATGATCGTGATGTTTCATAAATAACATTATAATATTAGATTTTTAGATATACTGAAAAAATATTGAATATTGAAAATTTGACATGGTGCCAATTTCCAAATGTTGGTAAATGGTAATTCTTAATTCTTATCTATCGATAACACATTGTTAATTTTATTGTTATCATTCAAGTTTCTTGTACATAGCATCATGAATGTATCAATGTTCATATTTTCTTGTTTCTTGATAATATTTGATACTATACATTTTCATCGTTTCATTTTTTAATTTTTTCTTCTTCTAATAAGTAATATGTGTTCTTTTGTATTGTGTTGTGTTGTGTAAGTTTGACAGTTGCATTATAACTTTCGTTTGAGTATTTACAAAAGTTTCACGGTGTGATAATTAAAATTACCTACTCGATTTCACTGTCGCCCATATATCTATATGTAAGTTTCATTGTTCATTGCAAAATTATGTAATAACTAATAGGTAACCTAATAATGAAACATTAATTAGAATTCAATATGAACTTCTGAAACATCTTTTATATTATAATTGATCTATATTATATTTGTCATGCAAATTATTTTTTTAACCATACACAGATTTACACTAATTTATAGTTTATGAAATTATCTTATCATTGTTTCATACATAAAAATAACCAATTACTGCATACTAATCTATAAAAAAAAATATGCTATTAATTTACACTCGTTGCATACCTAAGTAGAAATTTTATTTTTCTCAAGTCAATCGGTGTTCATTGTAATAGTTTTTATTATATATTTATTTAGAACTCAATTTATTACTCATAAAAATTAAGTAAGTTTATTGAATTATTAGTTAATTAAATATTGTTATGTTTATATGTTCCAGGAATTAAGAAGATCAATTAATAATAATACAAAATGATTCGAGTCGAAGAAAGTCGTATAAAATCCTATTTGACTATGGTAAGAATAAAATTAAATATGATAATTTATTGATGATTGATGGTTCTTTGATTCTTTCATATTTTTTAATTTTGTCTGTCGCTTTATATCCATAAATAATTTCAACACACATTTATATTAGCTTAATCTTGATTACATAAACTATATCTGTATATAATCATTTTTGAATAATATGTAACTTAATACTATTATACAGTTTTTTATGAATATAAATGTGATCCATTCATTTTATATTACTTAATTTGTGTCTATACTTTAAAAATTATCAAGACTGATTGATTTAAGGTTTATATATTTTGTTGTAAAAATATACAATAAGTTTTAAATGTAGTGTCAGTTAAACAATTGCAAATAAACCATATTTATCTTAATCACATATAGTTGTACAATATTTAGATTATGCTTTTGTGTATTATTTCTTGTACTCTTGATTTGTTCATGTTTTAATTATTTTCGTTTAATTTCAGTATAAATTTCCTGAACAAATAAAAAAAGAAATTGTAAAAACATTAAATTTTTATCACGGGCTCATTTGTAATTTTGAAACATTTCGTAAGTCACTTTTAATATTTTTATAGTTTTTTTATTTATATGTTTTTTATTAACATTTTGTTTTATTAACAGTATTTTCAAACAGAATAGAAAAAAAGTTAGTTAATTTGAGTGGTACTATCCCAGTGACTTTTAAAGGTAATTTGAATGTGTAAATATTTTAAAAACATGTATTTTTAATTTCTATATTATTTTTAGGTACTACTTATCACATTCCAATTTGTATCTGGCTTATGGATACACATCCAAATAATGCACCAATTTGTTATGTTAAACCTACTGCGGATATGCGTATTAAAATGTCAATGTATGTTGATCATAATGGAAAAATTTATCTACCATATTTACACAATTGGACTCCAGTAATATACTTAAATATTATTTAATACAATTAATTTAAATGACATAAGAATGTTTCATTTTTAGACTACGTCCAATCTTCTTGATTTAATTGGAGTAATGACTATTACTTTCTCGGAAACACCTCCTGTTTATTCTGTTACTCGAACTGAACAACCAGTAAATACTGTTTATCCTTCACCAATGCGTAAGTTTCATGTTATAATTATTTTGTACTATTTAATTTTTTGTCATGGACACATGATCAATGAAATAAAAATTCAAGTTGTTTTTATAATAATCGCTATAATTATTACTTTTATGTATTTAATTAGCGTATGGTGGAACTGGTTCAAATGTAATGCTGCCATATCCTTCAATACCTACACAATCTGCAGCTACCTCAAATCCTTCATCAACATTTCACGGAAACTCTAATACTCCTTATCCCTTGTATAATAATCAATTTCCATCTCCATCATATCCAACTGGTTCATCGAATACATCAAATTTTTCACCTTATTCTCCCCCATATCCCACTCAAAATTGTGCATACCCTCAACAACCTGCTCCAATTAGACCAGAATATCCTCCTTACCCATCAGCTATTAGTACTTCTCCTAATACTACAACAACTGGGGTAATCTTTTTCTTTTAATAATTATAAAAATATTATTCTGATGAATTTATAATTTTTAAGTTTGATGTTTTGTTTTTTGTGTTAAGGGTAATGATGGTGGTACAATAACTGAAGAACATATTAAAGCATCTCTTTTATCTGCTATTGAAGATAAAGTAAGGCGACGTTTTAATGAACAAATGGCACAGAATAAAGCCGAATTAGATATACTGCAACAGTCTCAACGAGAATTATCAGTGGGAAAAACCAAATTAGACGCTATTTTAACAAGTCTTAATAAAGAAAAGGTAAACTCAAAGTAACTTAAAACTTAATTTTGAAATTTGATTTTTATTCATCAAAATATTTTATTTTAGTCTGAATTAGAACAAAACATTCAGGTATTGCGTGATAAAGAATTAGAACTTGAAATGGCTATTTCTAAACTATCTAAAGAAGATAATATTGAAATTGATGATGCTGTCACAACTACTGCACCACTTTATAAACAGTAAGTAAATAAAATATATTTAGGTACAATGCTTTTTTTTTTGTTTATATTTGTATTTAAACCTTGAAAAATTATCGAATAAACTCTGTACAAATAATCATGATATTCAATTAAATTTCTTTTGTCTTGATGACATTTTAAAAATATAATATAATTTACATTCTACTAACTTAACACTCCATTAGTCGCGTCACTCAGAATAACATTAGTAGTCACCTAGTATCTGTGGGATACACGATTAACTTTTTATAATTATCTCTAATAACATTAAGTATTGTAGCAATGTAGCGGATAAGAACAATAAAGGACGTGTATAACACATATTTTAATCAAAATATGACAAATTTAAAAACAGTGGACCTGGATGGGAAGCTAAAGAAACAGGTTCCTCCATATCACTTATATCACAGCCATCAAAAAGAATTTCGTGAATTTTTTCAACATCAATATGACGATTGATATTATATGTCTCCATTTTAACCTATAGCATGCAATTTATAGAACATTTTTAAACATATACATTCATAAAATCCAAATAAACAAAAAAAACAGTTGTAAGAACAATACATTCATCTCAGAATCAACGAAATTAGTCGCATTGTTATTGTGAGATACATAGGCGTGTTTTTCAACCAATTACACTTGTAACTTACAAGTTTTAAGTAAAATAAACATAACTGGAACACATAATTAGAACTACAAAAGATAAAATAGAGTTAAAAATAAAAAAAAATTAAAATGTACCTACTTAATAATAAAGTCGCGTGGTATCTGGAAGATACAGTAAAGTTTTAAACACATACACGTGACACGATCAAGGTCGCCAGACAAATGACACATACTTCGTACCTAGTATGTGGAATAGATGAAAGGAAAACTCGATAAATTTAATGGCGATAATATTATTACGATAATAATGAGCCTTGTATCTGAGAGATTTGACGGAGTGTTAATAAATATTATTTTTGTTTGTATGTAAAATTTTTTTTTTTTACATTTATCATTATTATATTATTTATAGAATATTGAATGCATTTGCTGAAGAAGCCGCAACTGAAGATGCAATTTACTATATGGGAGAAGCATTACGAAGAGGTGTAATTGATCTAGAAGTGTTTCTGAAACAAGTACGATCCTTATCTCGTAAACAATTTATGTTACGAGCTTTAATGCAACGATGCAGACATAAGGCTGGATTAGTGGCTTGATGGCATTTTATTTAAAAAAAGAAATAAATGTTGAACTTGTATAATATACACAACATTTACAGATTATAGGTTTAATTTCTACATTTCATAAAATAGGGTAATACAATTTAATATGTAGCATATATATATTCTGTTATTTGTTTGCATTTCTGTTATCTAATACAGCAGAAATAAAGAATGTGCTAAAATCTTCGTTAGTCGCATATAATATATTTTCATTTTTTGATTTATACAATAAATATTATTTTATTTCAAATTCTTTTCTAGTATTGCTTTATATACATATACATATTTATATATCATTCTTGCAGGTTAAATAGAACTTTATACAATTTTGAATTTTATACTGAATTTTTATTAGCTTTTAATCTCAAAAAAATTGTAGTATCTTATGCAACAATTTTATTTGTAATATAATTTAAGTTAATGATAAGATATGATAAGATATATTTATGTAGTAGAGTTAAAATCTTGAATAATACAACACAAATAATTGAAAATTGATTCATAATACATACTCTTAAATTAATATTTGTGTATTAAAATGTTATTTAGATTATTACTATTAATATAAAAATATGCGACTAACGAAGTAACAAATGATAAAATAAAACAAACTTTAAAGCCAAAGAGGAAAACCCGAAGAAATCAATTTTTATTAAACTATACTACCTTCCTTATAACATTGATTATTGTTCTAAAAAAATTGTCAATAGTATTAAATTTCAACAAATATTGTATTGTCTATCCAATATACACAAAGAGTATGATAATAATTCAAGCCACTCAAGACCCTATTATATTTTTAGTTAGATTATTATAATTTTCTACTTATAAACTAATATTAAGTTATTCTTATAATATAATTTTAATACTATTGTTATATATTATGCTTTAATAACTTATATAATTATGTGTTATGTTTATTATATAGAAAAATAAACTAATTTTTTTTTTCTTGACTAATTTAGAATTTTTTCAAACATCCTTACTTCCCAGGCTTAAAATCTGCCACGGGGGAATTTATTTACTAATTAATAATATAATAACTCATTTGGTAGTACGGTTAAAACAATCACCAATTTCATTCTAATATTGATACATAATATAAAACCAAATATGTTTTTCAAAATTAACTAATTAAAAATATTCTCAATTTTAAACCATTCTTAAGTTTATATTATATTGTTCTGCCTTACTACCTTTTGATAATATTTTTGGTGGTGGTAAAAGCACCAAATAGATAAAAAAAAAGTTTAGTTATTAGATACTGCTTTGAGTAAAAAAAAATTTTTAAATCAATAACTATTGATTTTAAGACATTTTAAAATATTTACAGAAACAGAAATAAAATTATTTTTCTTAAACTTTTATTTAAAATAAATAATACACATACAATCTTGTATTATAAACAAAGTGTTTGATATGTATAAAATGTACATTTTCCAAAAAATATTTTTATAATTCAAAGAAAATTTATCAAAACCTTGTAAGAAAAAACATCTATTTAATATTTTAAACAATGTTTGTAGTAGTATTTGTAAAAAATGGTTTTAAATGATAACTGGTATAAATAGTTTTTTAATTAGTATGATATACATGCAAAAAAAAATCAATAATTTATGCATATTTTGTGTGCAATAATATATATTTTGTTTAATGGCGTTTAATAACTCAAAATAATGTCTTTAATTAAAGTTATCCAAAAAAAAAAAAAAAACAAATAACCCATTACACATATATTCCAACCCATAGTAATAGGAACAATAGACCAAAACCAGTAAATAAAGCAGCAACAAAAGATATGGTCAGTTCTTTTTTCAAATTTCTGGTATACTTTGTACCAGTCACTTCATAGACGAAAAACCAAGCAGTGAAAAATACACCAATACTGAGCAATAATAAAGTGAGGTGTGGATAAACCGCTGGGCTAACTGGAGACACATATCGCTTGTATAACGTCATTTTGCTGAAAAAAAAAAATTAAAAATAGCAAATTAAACAACTATAGTTTAAAGTAATATACCCTTGAAATTATAAAATACTAAATATTTCTGAATTTGTTATTTCAATTATTTTCTTTCTACTGTTTAATTTATGGGACACTATAAAAATACCAAACTTATTGAAAGAAAAGATTTTTACTCAGTTCATCAAGAGAATAGGACTACAAAGAGCATGTTATAACAGAAATACTATCAGCAAATAAAGGGGTGGATTGATGCGGAATGGTATGAGGAGTTTTGGTTTCTGTGCAGTCCTATCTCTTATTGAACCAAATAAATGAAGAATATTAAAAATATTGTACTATATCATTGTTTTTAATAAAAAATAATTTACTTATAATAGATGCCTCATAAATCAATAGATTGACTATTTGTTGATTGCAACAAAGTAAAAGTCAAAACTATAGGCCCTGAACAAATAGCATTCAAATTGTATAGGCTATATAAATAAATAATTAGTTGTACACTCAAAGTTTATGTAATTCATATTTTTTTAAGCAAATAGTACACAAAATATTGAAGAGCTTTGCCCTACAGTATCATATTCTTATATTATGGAACAATTCATCTTAGAAATATTTAATTTAATTGGTATTCTAAAAATATTTCAAATAGAAATATTATCTGTGGTATATCCATTTTCAGAGTTTAAATTTTACTCTACTAGATGTATAGTATTTAAAATGTCCATGGATTACAATGAAATTGAAAAAATAAACGCTTTTAATTTTATTTAATTCCTAAAAATAATTTTGAATACTTATGCAGTACCATAAATAGAACCTTACAATCTTTGAAAATAAAATCTCGCGACAATAATACAATATATTGAATACGTCTTACTTAGTAGAAATGTAAATGCACACAAGCCTACAAAACATTGAATAATTAAAGACTAGGAACTGGAAGTAATAAAAAACAAAAAAAAACTTAATACTTATGAATCAATAATAAATCTACATTTTATTTAAAAAATATACAGCTGGTGAACTATACAATCACAGTTTAAAATAATGATATAATTCATAATTGTACAACAATTAATTATTAAAATATAAGGCGTTATTGTTTTATTAAAAAAAAAATATGATTATGACATGCTGATAAAAGTAAATTTAAGTGCAACAAAATGAATAAACAAAATTTCATTTTTATAAATAACTACCTTAAAATATATTTATCGTTTAAAATATCGACTAAAAGCTGTTTATCCTGTAATACATCATCCACTTCATTTTTATCCCAAAGTAAGATTACTTTAGACAATCTATTCATACTCTGTCCTTGTATCTTTATTATTCCTCTTGTTTCTATTAATGAACACATGGTAATAAATTCACTAAGATCTCTGACTTGAATGTTTCTTTTTGTACATATTGTTTTGAAGACATCAAATAGTCTTCCTATGGTTATTACTTGACTTTTTTTACTTGAAGACAACAATAGTAATAATGCACATACTACTAATTCTTGCTGTAAAGGTAACTTTTCAGAATTGTCATCATCATTATCAAGTGCTCCTGAAGTAGAATACACATTATTCAACACAGCTATCACATCATTTAATTCTATTTTTTTATCAGATTTTTCATCAGCTATTTCTATAACTCGTCTGGTAACATCTAATGCATAACGAACATCACCACGAAAAGAAGCAATTTTTGCGGCCAACAACTGAATGGCGTTAGCAGGAAATACTTGTGCAATTCCTGCATTTTCTAATCTATGGGTTATGATATTGATCAGTTCTGTTTTGGTATAAGGTGGAAAATTGAGTAATTGTGGTTGTAATGATATTTTAGTTTTTAGCATCGGTAACAGTCGATCAGTAAGATCCAAAGAATTTGCAATACCAATGACAATCACTTTTGATTGAGGAATAGTTGGCCATTCGAATAATTGATATAATATAGATTGATTTTTTGAAGATAATTGATCAATTTCATCCAATACTAAAAGAATGGATTTGTGCTTAGTTTTTAAATACTGTTCAATAGCTAATATGCATTCTCTCTGAACACTGCAGCCGAGTTTTAATATTTCAGCAATCTTAGCATACACACGATTAGCAGATTTGATCATACTACAGTTCACATATACTACAGTGAAATTTTTAGTGACTATATCGCTAACAAATAATGAGTGCAATGACACAGTCTTTCCGGTACCCGGGGGTCCGGACACATACATGGAAGTGGAAACATGGTCCTTGGTGTGTTTCTCCAACAAAGATTTCACACATTTGATTTGTTCTTCTCTGCCGGGCAGTGAATCCGTGTAACCGCTGTGCAAATTCAACAATGCTGCGCTAAAATACGATTTTTGACTGCAAGTCATTATTCCGCGAAATGGATGCCGCTGAAATTCGACGGGGCTTCGACAAAACGTTACAGACGAACAATTATAATACAATTTACGAGTATTAAAAACTTAAAAGTAGAGTACTGCAGACAACATGGGCATATGAACATATGGCAGACACCAACTATCGCCAATCGAGGACATAAATAAATAGGAAATACCGATTCGGCAATTCGGTGTTAGTAACTGGCTAAATAGACTTAATCAATATTACGAGATAAAAAGCGTGGACAATGCGAGTACAATGACCGAGCACCGACTAAACACGTAAATCCTATGTACCGTTAAGGAACTTAAAAACTGGGCGGACCGGCGCTAGGACAAAAAACAGAAATTTGATTTACCTCGTAGACTCCGGTAGCGACTGCTGAACGACGTTTTTTTTATAATATTTCAAGGGGTGCAAGTCTTCTATTGTCGTCGGTGTCGGCGTTTCGGCGGTATTTCCCCTGCTTTACTGTGTACGTATGTAATATCAATAATATCAGTATTCAGCGATCAGCTGCAGTTGGCAACGAAATCGTTCGTGCGTTGTACAAACATGAACGTAGAGCCGGTCATATGGCCATTCGTTTATTTGGTAAACAAAATAAACTGAACGTAAAAATATAAATTTCGTACACAATGCCTATAATATTATTATTATTATTGTTGTAATTTATAATTTACCTATCATTATTATACTGATATTTTATCATCATATATTTTACTCACTACACAGTTACATACTCACACTCACACACACGCACGCGCACACACACATACACACACAAATACATACGAAGACAAGAGTTGGATAAAAAATTTAATTAGTACGGTAGGTATCGCGGTCGACACTTGAGTAGTTGAGTGTGGCGTTTGGTTAAGGCTGCGTGATAATCGTCCCCGTTCTCTATTATTTATATGCGTTCGCGTGGTTGAATTTCGGTCTTCGGACGTTTTTTTTTTTCTGCCGATGCACGATGGCCTACATACCGAAACGCTGACATCTGCAATAAGTTTCGAGGTACACCCAAATCGATTTGTACCTAAGTACTTGAACGTTATACCAATATTATTGCAGCGCGGGAGAAATGTGTATCGGTAATACAACCGTGTTGTTGTTTTTTGGTGTATAGAATCAGAATTCCGAGGACGATAGTAGTCGGACAGTGCAAAACGGCCATGAGAAACATTCCTCAGTGTGATGAATGAAGACGAGATAGCCGATAAGGTATACGAGGAGAGAGAAAGAATAGTTGATTTGTACAAGAATGGGCCGGGAGATGGAACTATTATAGACCCTGATGATGATCCTGCTTCCATCGACTACCACAATCTTGACAGATTTGGTTTCATATGGTGAGTGATCATTCTGATTCTGAATAAACTGCCAATTTATTTTTCTAAAATTTTTTGGTTTCAGTGATGTGACCAAATTGAAAAAAGAAGATCCTCAAGAAATCAAAATCGAAAGAATCAGAGAACAAAAATGGATAAAAATGATCAACAACTGGAACAGTGTGTCTTCAGAAAAGCTCAAAAAACGTGTATACAAAGGCATTCCAAATTCGTTACGTGGTACGGTATGGGCAAAACTATTACGTGTTGATCAACTTACTGATGATCAGAAAAATAAATACAAAGTAATTATCTATTTCATAATTATTTTGTATAGGTAAATATTATTATCTATATTTATATAAGTGGTATGAAATTAATTAAAATCTGTTTTTACTAGTAACATTTTTGTTGTTTCTTTTAAAATTGAACTGTTCCTTTAAAAGGCAAAACATTAAAAAATTTAAGACAGTGACGTCCATCCTTACCACTTTATGTAAAGGCCACTAAATCTTATAAAATGTATCAGAGGGTAGGGTAACTATTATGTTAAAATATTAATATAAAATTATAGTTGCTTTATGCTTATTATTATAGCTGGAAAAAGAAGTAATATAATTTATCCATATACACAAATATGAAGGGAAGAAAATGTAGACTATTGACTGCAATAGTTTTAATGATATAGGTTGGTGGGTTCAAAAAAAATCCTTTTGCTACACCATTTATACTTGTGTATTACTAGTTCTAGATATATATTATCATTTTTAATCTGAACTAATTTGTTTTCTGTTTGTAAGATTATTTTTAATTTATTTATCACAAACTACAGAATTTCCTACAAAATTATTCCTGGCAATGTTTATTGTAGACCATAAAATGGTTCATATCCACAATAGAAATAATAAATTAAAAAGATAAAGTATTGAATAAATCTAGCAATTACACTTATATATGTTGCCATGTGGAATTTAATTATCTGGAGCTCAGTTCCTTAAATTGTTGCATGTTATTAATTTTATGTTGCTTTATTCATTTAAAATAAATAGATTATGAATAATTAAATTATAAATTTGTTATTAATTATGTTTTACTCAGACAATGTGTGAGCTAGCACGGAAGCATTCACCTGATGTCAGACAAATTGATCTAGATGTTAATCGTACATACCGAGAACACATAAATTTTCGTAAACGTTATAATCTTAAACAACGAGAACTATTCAACATATTGTCAGCATATAGTATTTATAATTTAGATATTGGTTATACCCAGGGCATGTCACAAATTGCTGCTTTGTTATTAATGTATTTAACTGAAGACGAAGCTTTTTGGGCTTTATCCACTCTTATTTCCGATAGCAAGTATAATATGCATGGTAAGTTAAATTATAATAACTATAGAATTTCAATACAATCCAGTATTCCAATTTTTTTTTTAACAACAATTTTAATTTGCAACGAGTAATTTTCATTATTTAAGTATGATTTATTGAATCCATATGGAAATAAATTATAAGAATATCTACTTATATAAATAATGGTTACTTATAAATTGAAATATTTCAGGTTTTTTTATACCGGGTTTTCCTAAATTAATAAGATTTCAAGATCATCATGATAAAGTTATGAATAAACTATTACCAAAATTGAAAAGACATTTGGATAGAAATGGAGTTGAAACTGGATTATACACTCTGAAATGGTTTTTCCAATGTTTTTTGGATAGAGTAAGTTCATCAGTTTAATTTGTGTTGGGTACTGTTTATTAATTATGTATTCTATTTAATGTGTAGATACCATTTAAATTAACTTTGAGAGTATGGGATATATTTTTGTTAGAAGGTGACAAAATATTATCTGCTATGGCATATTGCTTACTAAAATTACATCGCAGACAGCTATATGCTTTAGGAATGGATGATATACTTAATTTCTTACAGGTTAGTTTGGAGTTTATTATAAATTATGTTTGATCTAAAATATTATTGCTTTTATCAAATTATTTAAACTCTTTAGATTCTTGGTTATAACAAAGGATATATTTGTTTTTATTTTAACAGTGTATACTTATATACTTGCCAGCAATTTTTCTTTGATTTGATCAAGTAATTCTGTTTAATCAGCTTATGATTTTATATTTATACACTGGCTAATTAATTATTCTATTTTTATAGAAAATTTTTAAGTATTTAATTAAATTAAAAAATAAACATATTATTTTATAGTTAAGATATGGCATATTATATGCTTAATAAGTATTTTAGTATTCATAATTATTAATAGTTTATGGAACTTGCATATTAGATAATTTTTAAAATCTCTTTTTTAGTAAAATTTGTCAAATATCATTATTTAGGTGAAATTGGAACAAAATTATCAACATTCAGCAGATCACACTATTGAAAAACTTCAAGAATGTCTTACTGAATTGAAAAAAAATAAACTTGACAGTGCTGGACCACCTTCTCCTAATGAACAGTTGAAAAGGGAACTAGGAATATTTAATCCTGAAGATATCCCTGTTAGGAAGGTAATTTAAATACCATTATTATAAATGTTATGATCGTCCTAAAATTATACAATTTATCAGAAATATAAAAATAATTGTAAAGTAGTTATTGGTGTTAAAATAGAATTTGAAAAAGATAGGATGTACAGTTATTATATTTTTATCATTTTTCTCTAAATAAAGAGTAAAATATTACTCTTTCACTCCTTCTGCAAATGAATGACATTCATTTAACTTACAATAGTTATAGTTTTATGGGCAAATTAAATACTGAGTTAAGAACATTTTTGGTTAATCATTCTCAGTAAACAACCAAAACGGATTACAGAAGTTTACTTAGTATTATAGTCAATACTCAATACTGAATGGTAAACATCACAATTAATCAAGTTATAGTATCTAGTATCTACTTTTATTTATTTAAATAAATATTAATATAATAATTATTTTATTTATTTTTTATTTACCATTATGGGAATAATTTTAATAAAATTTTAGTAATATATTTTGAGTTTTGAGTCTATAACTAAAAATAATAATTGATTCTTCCTTATAGTAGTATTCAACTGTAATATCTAACAATTATAAATTAAATATATGATTTGTATCAATCATTATAGGATTTCTTTCTTTTCTAAAATGTATTTTAATAACATTTTTTTGACATAAAGTTTGAAAACTTTATTGAAGATAAACGTACAATTAAAATGTTATCAAATAATAAGTATTTCTGGCTTTTATTGATAAATGCATTACTAAACTTAATTAAATTAAATATGTATATCTAAATCAATTATTTTATTTTAGCCTCAAACCAATGGAGTGGAAAAAATTAGAAAACCTTTAAATAATGACCGAATTAATAGTTCACCCGATCAGGATTCTCAATGCCAAGGTGAGTGGACTAGATTGTGAACACATGCCTGATGATATAATTAAACTATGGTGGCTATAGAAACTAGTCTTCTATTTTATTTTAAAGCACAGTCATAATATAATTTATGCATTTATTATTATCTTTATAATAATAACTTAGAAAAAAAGAAACTACTGCCTTGCAAATTTTTATTTATTTATCTATTTATTAACCATTCTATTTAATACGGCATCAATATGTTGTGATAGTTATTTATTTGTAGTCATTTTTAAGTTATTTTTTTATTATTATTTTTTGAAAATTATACATATTTTGTTAAATACTACCTATAGTTTTTGTTATTTTTAGTTTGAAATTATTATACTTTATATTAAAATAAATTGTGTATACAATATTTTGTTAGCCTTATTTAATTCAAATGCATTTATGTCTAGTAATCTGAATAATTTTCAGAAGTTTTATTGTTCCATAGAATAAATAAATTTTAAAATCATGTTTACCAATAATCTTAAAGTATTTATTTTATGCATGTAAATTAAGAAGTCTAAAATCTGATTTGATGAAAGTAATTTTTTCGTCAGACAAAAATGTTGCTGTTATTAGTTGTAAATTGAGTGGAAATATACAACAAATCAGTTTTCTTTGCTTATTCTCTAGATTCTTTGGCTTATCCATTTCCTGTAAATTTATGAATAAAACAATACTCTAAATTTTTATTTTCTATCTAAGTTTTATTAATAAAATAGTATTTTTAAATTGTTTGTTGTGTTTTAATGTATGTGTCTTGTATTCATAATTGGCTAAAATATTTCATCATAGAAATGTAGACTAATTTGAATTATTGTTTCATTGTATAGCACAGATAAGTTTACATTCAATATAAATTGTCATAATTTTATTTTTATTGTATACAATTAATTAACTCATATAGACTTCTGAAGAAATTAAACTATTACATAAATTATAATAGCACAAATATGTTTTAATTAGTAGATATGTTTGCCAGGAGTAGTCATGTTAATATGTGAAAAAAATTACTATGAGTTGCACGTAGAAATTGTTAATGTAAAAATTGATTGTTTATTTTGGTTATCTCATTATCCTTATACAAGGTAAGACACAAATTAAAAAATGTTTTTGAATTTGTTCTGTAACTAATTAAACAATTGTATGTTCTTACTAATAACTAAAGATAAAAACAATAATTAATGACTAACAAATAAATTAAATATTTATACTATTGATTGTTGATAAAAGTTAATTAAATATATATTTATAATATACTTTAATTAATTTTTGATAATTTTCTAGGTTCAATAACCACTAATGGTAAAAATAGTATGGATGACGTTAGTTCGATTGTTGGAGATAGTTCTAGACGTTCACTATTAGATACTAGTGTAACTTCAGCAGCCACCACTACTGTGTCTCCACAAAGTTTACAAAATGATGATGCTGGATCAGATGTTACCTGTGTTAGCCCACAACCTGACGTACTTCGTATTTATGTGCCATACGATACTCCAACAAGAAAATCTCCTACTTCTATTTCAAACAAAATAACAACAATACAGGTGGTGGATGAGATGGTCACCCCTACCGTTGAAACGGACGGTATGTTTAAAGTGGTGTCTACTATAAACTAATAACTAATTGCGCTAGAACATTGATTATATATACATGTATATTTAATCAATGGCTAGAATATATATTAGAGACATACTAATTTGGCTGTGATTGAATATGGTTGGTGTCTACTCAGGTACTACCAGCAGTACTACTTTCCATGTAAATTAGTTTATAATTTTTATATTGTTGTTTATGGTATACAATCTTTTTTATTTATCAAGACTTTTAAGCAAAATTAGAATTATCCCTCACACATATTTTACTTGTATGTAGTTTAAATGTAATAAGTGAAAATATTACATAATAACTAAGTATTTTATAAGTTATAGCCCAACAAGTCATTAAATATAAATTACATAGTATTATGGGTCTCAAATGATATATTTTTGAACATTGATATTGAAGTGATTACCAAATATATATTATTATTTATTACAATACTGAGAACATTATTTTCATGTCAATATGATAAAATGTACCTGCCAAATTTAACAAGATAAAAATAATTGTATTTAGAAATAAAGAATAAAATAAATAACTTGTATGTAATGTATTAATGTATGACAAATAACAATTTAATAATATACACTGATAAACTTAAAGATTAGGTAGTAAATTTCTTCTTCTTCATACAAGAAATTGGTGTCTTATAAAATTATAAATATTAAATTGATTAATTCAATAATATAACATTTAAATAAAGAAAATTCCAATTTCATATTGAACAACTATATTTTTAATTTCATTTTTTTTTACAAATGAAAAGTAGTTTAATAAGTCATAATAAAATTACCAATTACTGGTAAATAGCTTGTATTTGTTCGCTATGTTCAAAAATAAACAGCCAAACATAAATCCGAAACATCATAAAGAATGATTTGAATTTAATTTTTCCATTACTGCAGCACTATCATAAAGTTTGGTAATTGTTATTTGTTATCTCTACATTTTTTTTTATTTTGTATTCACAATCTGTTACATATCTTGCACAATAAGTGAATTTGATGAAATATTATTTATTTAACATGAAGAAGGGATTAAATTTACCTTCCGTTGAAGGCACTTTTACAATTAAAAAAAAAAAAGTAAGTTTAAACAATGTTAATAAGAGGAAAAATTAAGAGAAAAAAAATTACAACATGAAACTTTATATTCTGGTACCGGCGTACCGCCATTTTTATCAATTCCCAAAAACCGAAGAATAGCTTTTGTTTATTGTTAATGTCTTGAACTGTTTGTCGGAAATGTTGATAATGCAGTCGTGTAATTAATCGATATTGGTAGTTTAGAACAACACATGTAGATGTGATTTTAAGTTGGTAATTTTTCCATTGTATTTGTATATTTGTAATGTTCGAAGCTTAGATGTTGTTCAAAAATGTGTTTAACCAAACAGTATTTTAATATCTCTCGGACATATCAATAAATATTTTGATAAATAATTCATATAAATACCAATGTATTAACATTTCTGTAATGGAAATTAATATTTTTTTTATATAAATATTAAATAAATTTATATTGTTTGAGACTCCTACAGCCTACAATTAGTATTGATTTGGTCAAGACCACGTATTTTAATTTGTTGTCAACACCTATATTAATAACTGTTAATTTATTATAGGTTTTTAACATTATTTTTATTTATGTATAAAAAAAAGAAAATTTCCTATATAACAACATTAAAATATATTTATTTAATTGTAATAATAAAATAAAACTTAAGTGCCTATCTTAAAATGTGATGTAGTTTTTTTTTTGTTTATAATCTTGATAGGGCCGTGAGTGCAGTAGTTTGACTCAAAAATATTCTGTACCATTATTGCAATAACTGACAATGTCGTGTTTTAATTGTTCGAATTAAAAAATTAGTATACTCATATTGCATAATTTATTTATTTTTATGTTTATATAATGTAACTTAGATTGTAATGTAAAATAACTGTTATAGCTATCATATTATTTAGCAAAACCCAAGTTTTGAAATGTTTAACGAGTATAATTTATGACTAAGCTCAAATGTATTATACATATATATGTATAATATATAAATATTAGTATTATAATTTTGTTTAAATTGAATTTGATTCCACAATTTATTATAATTTAAAGTTTAAATAGTAGCATAAGAGTAGTTTTATGATCCAAACAAAATTGTAAGTCCAGTATTAAAGTAATAAGATTGTTATACTCATAAATTAATATTGTAATAAAATGGTTAGGTAAAAATGTATTTCTAAGACAAAGCTCATAAGAACAATTAATTGTAATGGGCTGCTGTCTTCACTCTATACTATGTAACTGAAAGCTCTCTCTCTAATAAGACTAATTATTTCATTCCAGACTTGATATTTTCCACAGATGAACAATTTGTATATATAATATTTTACCAGAACTATGAATTAACGTAGATCTATACAACTATAAAATGTTCGAAAAAAGAATACTAAGCAACTATTTATTTTAACAAAACCAAAAGTTATGTACAGTATGTTATCTTGAAAACAATTGTTTTCATATTTTAATTGATCATTACTTGTAGATCATCTTATAAATTAATAAATTTTATTATTATATATTATAATCAACCACTTTTGCATTATAATAAAATTGTATTTTATGTCATTAGGTGTTACACAAAAATCAAGTGTTCAAAAATATATAAACACCTTCTACACTTAGAAATTGTTAAAATTTGTATCGTATTTTTGACGTAGTAGAAAATAGTTATAATAGATTGTAATAGTCTTATCCATTTCATATAACTGGGGGAAAGTTGCAGCTTGAACATTAATATTTATTATTTAATAAATTATTAAAAACCTGTGAATATTATAAATTATTAATATAACTTCTTTTTAAATATTCCTCTAAATAAACTAAGTATGAGACTGTAAACAAATACAATAGATTTTTAAATGTTCATTTGTTATACGCGAAAAAAAATATATGTATAATTTAAATTATTAACTAATTTTAATTAAAAAACATTGTACTATAGTTATTTAACATAATTTTAATTGATTAATAACAACTATTGAAATTTTATTTTATTTACGTGTAGTGAATGTATATTTCGTTACACTAATGACAATTGGGTGTTGTTTGTAAAGTCTTTTTGGTATCAAATGGTTGTTTTATTAAAAAATATTGTTCATTAACTTATATAATATCAACAAATGCTGGAAGTTGTTTAATAATATTCATAACTTAGGTCATATCATTGTCGAATGACAATAATTATTTAGTTATGATGATTTCCTGAAACATGTGGTAACCAAGTTATATTGTAAAGTCATCACTCATCAGTGTAACGAGATTGTAAAAGTTCATATTGGTAAACATTGAATAAAAATTCGACAATTTGTACTATCTTACAACTTTACAATTTTCTGTAGAAAAATAATTATGTATAATTGATAAGAATTAAGTTATGTTACAATTGAATATTATTTATTTAATACTATGTTGGTTTGTTGTCATTATTAACTAAAGGAATAAAAATAATGATTCAAGACATATTTTATACAGTAGTTTAATATTAAGGATAACAACAACTTTACCAACTAATGGTTCGGTCATAAAAATTTATGTTTCTATCTCTAATTAGGTCAGTAGTGAGTTAAGAAAAATATATGGTTAACTAATTTAACTATTGTTTTATACAAAAATATAGTTTTTGTTATAATAGTGATTATTATTAACTATAATAATTTAAAGTTATTGAGAAAAGTATACAAGTAGGAATTTTATGTTTAAATTTGATTGTTAAAAATTAAAATTAATTCTATTATATAGTCAATTATCTCTTAAGCTTATTGTACCACGAGTACAGATCGTTTAATATTCTTAATTAAAAAAAAAAAAATTTGATTGAAGTCCTAAAATGTTTTCAAACAATAAATAAATTTGTCAAAAAGGCATTTAATCACAAAAATTAATTACAAAATTTGAAACCATATGATTAATAGATATTAGCTTTATACATACTAATAGAGAAAATGGAAAAAAAAAAACAATTATTTTCCTAGTCTATTCATAAATATTCCATATATCATTCTAGTGATGAAATACTAATTATAGTATTAAAAGTACCAGAAAATATTTAACAAAATATTACACAGTACAGAAAATCTAATTAAAGGCGTTATCAAACCAACGATAATGAAAATAAAACTAGAACATTTTTAAATTAATACTCGCATACAGTATATAACTGTAATTAATGAGTAGATAGGTAATTTACAAAAATTAAAATGTAATAAATCACTTACAAACCCACAACAATTTAAAACGTAAGATGTATATATATATATATATGTATGTATGTAAATTGTAATAGTTTTAATATGGTGACGATAGTATGTAATAGTTTAAAATGGTCAAACAATTTCTCAATTCTATACAATTTACTCAAAATTAATCTACTTTACAATTACATTAAATCGGAGAAAAATCTGTTCAACAATTGATGGGCAGCAAATGTTTAAAATATCCTACAGCTAAGTTCTAAATTACATATAAATGAAGTTGAATCTGAAAAAGATATAAACAAATTTAATAAAATTAACTTTTGAATTTTATACAGAAATTACCTTCCAAGAGCTTGTGGTAATGAGGAAATAATAGATCCATATCCTTGTGAGTTATCAAACAGCTCAAACAAAGGGGCTGCCACCAATTTGTAATTTTTCGGCACAGCAAACAATGCTAAAGAACAATTAAATTATCACATAATTTAAAAACAGAAAGTTTTAATACATCATTTTATTGAATTTACAAACAAATAAATCAATTTTAATACAAAGAATAGTACACTTTAATATGAATAAACAAAATATACCTAAATATAATAATATACAATCATTTTTAATGTTTGTTTAAAAACAGTTGTAATCAGAACAAATGTACACAATAACATTAAGGATAATTGGTGAATATTGAGTGACAACTTTGTACAACAGATCTTAAATTGTATGTTAAAATGGAATTTTTTGAAATAATAAAATGAAATGCTTAAAAATAATATAACATTGGAAATAATACATTATTTGAACTGCCAACCAAATTACTAAATTTAATATACTTGCTTATGACATTTTTTAACAAACATATATGCCCACAACGGCTAGATAAAAAATATAAATGCTTTGATATATTAAAATTTAACGACCATATATGATTTCGAAAAAAATACTATTAAATTGAAAAATTGAAAAATAATTTATTTAAGTAAATAATCTTAAATGTAATAATTTTATTTAAAACATTACAAATGTTAAATACATAGATATTTTAAAATAATTTAATGACAAAATAAACCCCCAATCATTTATTAGTACATCAATATCAATACATATTAATTTTTGTTTTAATAATTAATACATATTATACTACTCTTTACTTATTAAATTAATTATTAACCATTTTAACATATAGTTCATAAAGGGAAATTAGAACATTATATAAATAGTTTTAATTGAAACAAAAATAATAAGTTAACTACTAAAACATAAATCGTCAAAACGAAATACACAATAATCATAAAAAAATTGTTAGTATTGTTTTTC
The DNA here is from genome assembly GCA_949715065.1 of Periphyllus acericola. Classification (NCBI taxonomy): domain Eukaryota; kingdom Metazoa; phylum Arthropoda; class Insecta; order Hemiptera; family Aphididae; genus Periphyllus; species Periphyllus acericola. The sequence continues at coordinate 9,435,716 of OX454268.1, forward strand.
GTCAGAATCTAATAACATGCTTTCTTAATATTCTAAACGGAATAGTCTATCTATACATAAAAAGACGTGACATACTTATTCTTACCGTTTATGTTTACTATAAGTAATATTATCAATTATTTTTTCTATATAATCAAAATACTAGGTTCATTATAGTTATTGAATTCTTGTCATTTTATCAAAATATCAAGTCCTCTAGTAATTGGAAGTTTAATATACATTTAATTTATGAAACAATTGTTTTGAATTAAGTTTATTTTTTAATTAAAATATTAGTGTCAGATTTAAAAATAAAAAATAGCATAATACTGATTATATATCAAAACCTAGCAATATATTAAGGTCAACTCTTAGATTTCTATTAAAATTTACTAAATCTTACAAATAATAAACAAAAACAATTCAGTACATCACAATCTCTTAGAGACCTTTAAAATTTCAGAAATGGAAAATTTTCACTGCTAATGTTTATAATATTTTTCTCAAACTAAGTCAATCCACCAACAATTAAATTTGTATACAAATAAAGTTACAGGGTGTCAATATAGAATATTTATAGCAATTTATGAGAATTAAATAAAATATTTCTTTATTTTTAAAGAAAAAACCTTAAAGATATATTTTAGAAGAAATGTGATATTTTAAATACAAAAGTTACATTTTAATTTTTGGTAGCAATTTATAAAAATAGGTACTTGACATATAATTTAAACGCATACAAACCAAAATTATTTATACTTGAATATCTAATGATTAATGACACCCTGTATTTCAAGAAAAAATTTTTATATCCTTGAGAATTGAAGGATTTTCTTAAAAAAATGTACAATGCATATATCTCAATCAGAAATTGCAAATGTTCATTTGCTATGATCTTAAAATTAATAAAACCCCTTCTTTCCATACTGTTTAAGTCGATTCAAAATCAGTTGTTAACTACACCACGGTGATAAGAACAATAATCTTATGAGGAAATCCTATCATGAATTTTCCCTAGACAATTTTTATAAAAAAAAATACATGTCTTGTACGTGAAGTTTTACAATCAACCAGGATGATCCTTTCTGAACCAGCAAATCATGTTGCCATTGTAAACTGTGAAATATAAAATAATATAATGTAATTTAACACACATCTTAGGTGGTGTAACATACACGTAAGTTATAAATAACAAATGCATAAATTTTAACTTCAGAGCATGTTGCTAATTATGACCCAAAACAAAAAATAATAAATTTAGAAAAAAAAACCTTAGGGAAAATAAAAATAATAAACCTTTAAATTATTTTAGCCTTACATATACTAATAAATAAAATAAAACTGACTATACTTGTACTCACAAATGCTGAAGTTACGATTCACTAATATTTTATCTTACCTTTATCGGGTAATTGAACTAAGAAAAGTCTTTTATGCTCTTTAGGTTTAGTTATGTGTGGTGGTATGTACGGATACGTTGGAGGTTCAAAGTTGGGTCTCCACCAATTTCCAATTGTGTCTTCAACAGTCCATTCTGGTTGAACACCATCCTGTCTACCTAGAGTCTGGAAAAAATAATATTAATAGTACAAATATAAGCTGTATTTTTAATTAACTTTAAGTATAAATAATTTGAACAGAAAATAGTTAATACACATAGTATTCATAGTTACTTCAGTTAGTAATCTTTTTAGTCCTTCAACTTCATCTTCTGCTGGGTTTAATTCTCCACCTGGCCTGAAAAATAACATAGATGATTTGTGTAATAGAAATAATCTTAGTAATTTTTTTAATTCAAATTTAAAATGTATATTCTAAGTAAATTTATCAAACTTCCATATCTATATTTTAAGTAATTGATGATCATCGATATAATGTAGACCACCAGTAGTAATTTATTTAAAATCAAATCATTCATTTTAACTTACAGTTTAAAAAATGTTGTGCCTAGTTGTAACAGTAACACATGAGGTAACCCATGCTTATGAACAATTAAGACACCTTCTACACTACGACGCATGCCAATTTTTTCAAATTCATCACGCATTCGTTGAAATCTAGCTGGTACAGATGGATCTTTTTCAAATAAAGGTTCTTTTGTACCAAATTTATAATTTGAAAGAGGGTACCTGAAACAAAAATATTATTAATGCATTAAGTATGTTTAATAGAAATTTAAATTAAGTGTTAAATTAAGTTCTAAGTATTTTTATAATATATTTTCTTTTAAAAGAGAAAGAGAGACTTGTAGAACCAATTTAATCAGCATATTTGGCAGTATTATAATTTGGGAACAGTAGATTATATCCAAAGTATAGTATCATTATTTTCTGTACCATGACACATGAAAAATTTGAGGAAAATGTGTTTATCTACCTAAAAAACAAAATAACAGTTGTGATTCTTAATTTTTAGAAATGTGTGTTATCCTTGTCGTTTAATTTTAATAATTATTTTTACAAATATTTTACTTTTAAGTTTATGCCCTTTTAATAAAAGCTCCTTTTTTTTTAAAAAAAAAAAAAGTTTATGCCCTAGTAAAAAATGATTTAATACCAATGGCATGCCATTATCTTATTTGTAAAAGGGTGTTATGTCAATTAAGTTTCTAATAATAATAAAAATAATAATATACTAGGGATGGTAGTAGAAGCAATTCTTTCTCAGCAGTAATCTACTTAGTGAGAGGGGCTTATTAGAAGAAATATATACAATTTAACAAAATAAGCATTAAAAATTACTACTAAATAGTTAGTATAATATTGATAAATATTTTATTAGTCAGAATAAAGAATAGTAAAACCACTTGATTTTAAAGTTATGTAGTCGCCACAATAAATAATGAAATACATAATATCAAGTTTTATGGTACCAATAAAGGAGGGGAAGGAAGGATTAAAAACCTTAATTAAATAAAATTGCGTGTGGTGTTTTTAGTAAAGATTTTTTAACGGACATATTTTTTATAATGAATCCCAGATTGTATCCATTGACACATTATTTCACGTTTTACTCACTGAATGAAATTAAGATAAAATAGTTATTAAAACTATTTAGGTAAAAATATTAATATTAATCACCTAGTTAATCCCATATCCAACATGTTGTGGATCGAATTTGTAAGTTTCTGAGATTGCAACAACATGGGAATGGTTATTTATGCCAAAAACCTACATGAGAATGTACTCAACGACTTCCTAAAGTTTTATGGCAATGAGATGAATAGTGTAGGAATTAAAAACGACAAACAAACAATACATTTGCTTTAATATATTTATAAATAAATGCTATACCTTTATATGTAATGAAACATTTATACCATTATATATAAGCTTTAACACCGCACAATAAAAATACTTAAACTTCGTAGTTAAACATGTTAAATATTAAAGACAAAGTATAGTCTTTACAGAGTTAGATATACTTCAAAATTTGTTGAAAAATAAATAATAAGTCGATCGTTGGATCATTATAACTGATTTGACCATTAAGGACAAATGTGTATAAACTATGTTACGTTATTTTTAAAAGTAGATAAGAAAGTTTTAACTATCTGAAAGATTGTAATTAATAAATTATACCAACTTAATTTAAAACTTGATAAAAATGATGTCATTAGTACGAAAACTTCACTCAATAAAATGCTTTACTGAACGAGCAGTATAATGCTATGATGATCAACGAGCAGTTCATGGAAATTATGTTTGATAGGACGATTTTGCTACAAATATGAAATTAATGAAAATTGCTGTTTGTAAAACAGTACTAGTTTATGACTACAGTCGGAAAATAAAATTACTGTGAAATATTAGGTAAAATAAATTAGTCAATCCAAACTTCCTAGGACTTTAAAGTTTTTAACGGATACTCACAAATTAATATGTCTGTTTAACGACGGGCACGTTGATGACTTAACTGGTGCGGTTCGCCTAGGCCACCCAGTGCCCGGCGACGATTGGACATTATTTTGTACCGGTTGGCTGGTGCTCAACGCCATTTCGGAAACCGTGTTGGTCGACAGCTTGACGATTCGATAATAACCACGAAGAATTTATAATGGCAGTCAGCATGAAATTTTAACGCATTGTCTTAAACGAATATTATTATTTAATTACAGTACGATGTAAACGCGTATCAGTTTAAGGTGAGTCTTACGTTATAACACAAGACACAACTCGTTGGTACGGGATAGTCGTCGGTCAGAACTCAGAACACAACGCCGTCTCATGTAAGAAACACATACAAAATGGCGGATAGTGTTTGTTTTCGTGCGATAAACATGATCATAGCGACGTTTTAGCCGGGGATTGTTTGACAACCACAATACCACATGGCAAAACGTTCCGTGATAATACAGTGCCGACTGTAGTGATAACAATTTTTTTTTATTTAGAATAAATAATTCAAAACTGTATATAGTCGTGTTAAATGTTAATTACGGTTTCAGATAGTTAATAATGATTTTAAATATTTATATACTTTTTCCGTGTTATATACAGCATTACAGCTGCTAGTGTTACTACGATATTCTTGTAAAACGGATTTTAATAATATATTGACAATAGAATAAAAATCCTGTGTGCTGAAATGCTACAAAATATGCACTAAAAATGTATTTAAAATGTTAATTAAAAACATTTTATTTTATTACTTAGGTTAGACAAGCACAAGTTATTATATAATTATGTATTACAATGAAAAAAAAGGGTACAAGAAAATGTTTTCATTTGTTCAAGTTGTTATTTACCAAGTTATTGTCAACAAAATTGCCTTTGTTGTGGGCTGCTCATAAAAAAAAAAAGAATTTGACTATCTCTATTAACACGGAAGATATACATAGATATTGCTCTGTGTGAATTCCGGTGGGATATTCTGTATATTATAAACGATAATATGTAGTAGTATATATATAACTATTTGTCATTATTGATTGATATATTTTGTTCAAAAATTTCAAACTTGAAAAAGTTAACTCACTTTCCCAAGTTGGACAGAAAAAATAAATTAGACGATGAGTAATGTCTCATAGATTCATAGGGTTTTTTTTTTTATTTTACATGCATGCTTTCAAAATTCTGAAGTAATCTTAAATAATAAATCATACTGTTATTATTTCCAGTCCTAAAGTCATTTTATACAGATCAAAGTTTTCAATGATGGTGTAATTAATGTTTATGGCAATTAATCTATAATCCTAAAAAGATTAGGTAACTGGATGATATACTCTGGTCTAGATAATCATAACAAAAATAAATAAATTGTGCTCAAACAAATTACTATTATATAGTAGCTACTAGCTAATAGGTATACCAGTATGTAAATATGTATAAGGATATTGATGTATATAAATGTAATATTACTTCATGAGCAATGGACACCAGATAACTTGAATTCTGAAAATGTACCCTCATAGCTCTGTAATCATAATATATAAGACCTATTTTTGGACTCCAATTTCTAACCATGTCACAACTTGAATTACACTCTGCTAGTTTTAAATACGATAATTGTCAAGAGTCCTCTGTTTATTTTTTATTCAGTAGTTACAGAAAATTAGTATTATTCTAAAATTATGGTTTTTTGTATAGATAAATAAAAAAAAGATTGTTTTCATTCATAGTTAATACAAATCAAACAATTATGAGTTACATCATAATATAGAAATTAGAATAACCACCATTCACTTAAAAACCCACCTAATAAAATCTTTATCAATTCAAGGGCTTTAAATGTAATTCCATACTCATTATTTTTTAAATTCTTCATAAATACCTCATACCCGCATACATTATCTCTGTCGTCCTACAACATATAACATAGCAAATCTGTGTTCCGTAGAAGCTATTTTGTTTAGTAAGCTATAACGTATGATTAAGTAAAACATTACTATTTTAAAAAGCTTCTAACTAGCTTAGAAATTAAAACCTTGGTGAAGTTACGGATAATGTCCTTCCATTTTAATTCAATAATTGGTCAGTATACTTTAAAATTAAAAAGCTAACCACACAAAATTGGTTCCATCAAACTTAGATTTGCTATGTTGTATATTTGTAAGACAGAGGACAACACATGTGGGTGTGGCATCCTCTTAATACTTATTTCTTATAAATTGCTTTTTCCTTATGATCTAATAAGTGAAGAAATAAAAATCACCACCTTAAATTAATTAAATTTAATATTTGCCCAAGATTCAGAAGTTAAAAACCATGATTTAGTTATTAAGTAATATTCTAAGAGAACATTTTAGAATTCATAATAATATTCAACGGATATACAAATATTTTGTTATTAAATATTAACATATTTTTCATACTTTTTCAGACATTTATTGGAGATAAAAATATAAATCCCCTAATATGAATAATATATTTATATAAGTTAATAATAACTTAAATTATTTGTTATTAGATCACAGTCTGATTAGTCCGAGTATAAGAAATAATTAAAAATACAATTACAAAGAGTACAGAAATATAGGCTTATTCTATATTTTTAATGTACATCCAATATATGGTACACAAAGAGCATTGGCTCATATACACTGATCTACAGTAATAATTAATTGTTAGAATTAAGTGTTTAATACGGGTTTTAAATATATTATATGAATGTATGAGAATATAGTAATATAGGTTTATATATATATATATTATACATACATATATATATATATATATATATTGTATATTATATATAAACAGTACAAGTGCTTTGGGCATAGTAAAAAAAAAATAATAATAATAATAAAATTAATAAAGGATGAGAAACAACTTAAACAAATTTGTGTAATTGATTGATATACAAAAATAATAGATACACCTCCACTGAGAAAATAAACATTGTTATTTACAGTCATGGATATAGATTTACATAATATTCTGGGGAATAACGTTAATATAAAATTATATCTAATAAGTAATATTTATAACAAATTGTATATTTATAAATTTAATATGAGTAAAATATAAATTATATTTAGGTCTATACACTGTCGTTGTGATTAATACAGAATACAGTTTTGAAACAACAATAATATTCATGTTTATAAAAATTAAAATCGGCGAATTATGAAATTCAAATAAATTTGTACTATCCGCCATTTTAATGACCTGAGAATACACACATCAAATTATATATATTATGACTTAACTAAACTGGGTAAGCAGACAACAACCCTGATATCTCCCATGTTCTTCATAACATTAAATCAAACTGCTTCATAATTATTTTCATTTACACCTAAAAACAAAAATGTATATACATTAATGATAATAATAAACTATAAACATAGATTTTGTGTTGTTTCACAAATATATTATGAAATAAAAAATCAAAACAATTTATAAGTTTTTTGTAGATTAATGTATTGATATTTATAATATAATAAAGATTTGTATGTTTTATAACTATGGAATTTTTAATCAATTTAACTATTAATATTTTGAACCTAATACAATTAATTAAAGATAAAATTAATAATAGGAACAAAAAAAAATACATCAGAATCATGGATTTAATACATTATTATAAAGGTGATAATAAAATTGTATGCATTTTCTCTTACTTTGGCCTTTGCTGTAGTTGGAGTTGAACTTTGTTTTCCAGTAACTGGTTTATTACTATTCATGCTTTTCACAGATAAATTTTGTATTTTAGGAGGTTGAGGTATTATGGTAATTTCATCATTAATTTTTAATGGCTAAATGGATGATAAAAAAGTGTTATTTATATATACAATATTACTCTATAATTTACAATTAAATATTAATCTATAATAAATATACCTTTGGTGTTGATGTTATAGAAGTTGATGAAGATGATGAAGCTACGGATTGATTAGTAACAGTTTTCTTGCTTGAGTTTTTAGCTACATTGCTATGTGCTGAGTACACATGATTTTCAAACTGTTTATACATGCCAAATGTTGCAGTGCACACAGTACATTTGTAAGATAAATGTGCTGGCTTCAATGACATGGAGTGATCACGGCTTACATGATTTAATAATTTCCATTGATACACTCGACCACAAACTGGACATCTAATTCAATCAAATTTAATATGAATATGATTTAAAACCTAAAAAAAATCAAATTCTTACCTTCCACCATCTTTGCCCTTATTTGCCGCCTCTTGCATACTAGATGTCACCAAACCATGTGATCCTAGTAAATGTCTTTCAAGACCTTGATCAGTAAAAAATCTAAACTGACATTTCTGACAGTTGAGTGGAGGTCTATTATAAATCATTTTTGGATGAATTTTAACTTTATGAATCCATTGCATATGATTACGTAATTGTTCTAGATCTTTAATGTAGCCATCACATATTTCACATATTACAAAAGTTGGTTTATTGCTACTGTTAGTTGAAGATGACGACTGAGTTGATTGTTGGGATTTGTTTTTAGATAAGGTAGATACAAAAGCTGACTGAGTGTTATTTGATGGAAATGATCGTGGCAGAGGTGTTATTGATATACTTGGTTGTTGAATAGATTTACTGTTTGAATTTTGCTAAAAAAAAAATAACAAAAATAAGACAACTATGGATACAAATACATAAAACTAATGTTTACTGAATGTTGGGCAGAGAACACAAAGGATGAGAACACTAACATTAATTAATGTAATTACTAGGAAGGATAGAATAAAGAATGATTAAATAATGGATGATTTAGGAATGGTATTACCCACGAAGAAAATGAAAGATCAGGTTTAGATCATTCAGGAATGTTATGAGGAAAGATGTTGTAAAGACAGTAAGAGATATCATGAACAAGAGTAGCTGGTGAGTACAAGCTAGAGGTAGGAGACTGGACAATGATTATGGCAGGTGCCAATCTCATAAAGTAGGAAAAGAAGATATAAAATACTTAAAAATGAATTATATTATATGATTACCTGATATGTGTGGTTGTTTATTGAATAAGGTGTAGGCACAATCATTGATTGATTAATTGGTTTAATACTTGTATTTTTAAGCAAAATTCCTACAAACAAAATGTTTACAAAATATAAAATAACTTAAATAATTAATATTAATAATTTAAAATGTTAACACTAAGCAATCCATTGAATTATTAGATGGTTTTCAATACAGAAAAAAATGTATTTTAGAAGGTAATGAGAAGAAAACTAACTCAATATAATTATTTAAGATTATTATTTGTATTGTGCCATAAATGTTCAGATTTTTTTACCAATAACTTATTTTATATAAATATTATATGTATATTTCCTTTTAAATTAAGAAATCGAAAAAAGAAAAATGTTAAATACAAATTTTATAACATGATTAAGAGAAAGTAATACACCTGTAATTTAAGCATTGAATATGTATTACACAGGATAAAACTATTCAGAAAATTAATTGTAGTAAGTAGAGGCTCCTTTTTTATTTTGTTTAAAAAAAAACATTATCTGTGATGTGGCGTTTTATTTATTCACTCATAAAAATGGTTTTAAACTTCTATATAAAATTTTATGTTTTTTGTTTAGTTAAAAAAAAATATTGAATTAAGTTTTCAAAAAAATTAAAACGTTATATTATAGATGTTCTCTTCTAAAAAAAGGAGCCTTTACTATGACTACACTAAATGGTTTTGTCCAGCAAAATATAGTTTTTCCACCTAAAAATCATAGAGAAATTATTATTTTTTTTATAAACAGACACAATCAAAATTAATTTGCATTTATTCCCCTTACTAAAGCCCATATTTATGTCTGTCTATAGAGCATTTACAACCCTGATACGTTTTTGAGTATCATATTCTCTGAACTTCAATTGTTCCTATTACAATTTCTATGATATGTATGAAAGATGGATCAGAAATCAATAGTAGCGTCAACTAAATTCAATATGTTTCATCAAAACAAATACCTTAGTAGTTTTTAATTTAAATATTTGTTTTGAAATAATAAATATAAACCTTATGAAACTGAATTAGTAAGTACTTAATACATGGTACAAACAATTAAATGATAAATAATTTTATATAATTAGCAAATTTTATCTTTGAACTATCATACCTCCAGAAGTTTGATTTGGCAGTGTTGTTGGAAAAGAAGGCACCATTCCTGGAAAACGCTGGCCTGGTAAAACAGTTCGGCCACGAGCTCTAGCCCCTGATGCAAGAACCATTTTGTTATATTGTTGTTGCTGTAATTGCAACATATTAGGATTGGGAAATTGTTTAAATCCAGACATGGCTGCTTGGTATACTGCATTGCCAGGACTCATTGAAGGTTTATTTCGCAGTACTCTAGGTATTTTTGCTGGAGGTTCCCAATCTAATGGAGGTGCCTAAAAGAATAAACAATTAAAATTAAAATCAATAATATAATTATATAATAATTAATTCAAAACAAAATAAACAATATATTTTATAATATACTGATATATATAATTACCTGATTAATTTCTGGACGATACTTTTTCGAACAAGAAATCAAGTGTCTGGTTAATTTACCCTTATAGCTATCTTCAAAAGGACAACTAGGGCATTGATGTAACGCTGGACCTCTCTCTAAACGTCCTCTGATAGTATGTGTATCCATGTGCTGTAATATTTCATGAGGACTTCGTACTTGGAAAGTACAAAAATTACATCTGTAGCAGTAATTAGCTGTCATATGAGGAGTTTCTAAATGATGTGCCATCACTAAGCTTGATTCAGATTTAAAATTACATAATTCACACTTTTTTAAACCAAATTGGAATGGATCATTATTCTCTTTACTAAACTCTAAAGTTTTAATTAGAGAACTAATAGCCATGTGAACTTCTTCAGGACATTTATCACCTTCACGATCTCTTTTTCTTCTTTGAGTACGTAATAGATCTAGTTGCACATGTTCTTGCACAAGGTTTACACCTATTTGCATAAAAAATTTTCCCAGTGGATTTTCAAAGTAATTGGGACTTGGAATCTTTGGTTTATCTTTAACTTCAATTTTCTTTTCATCAGAGTCAACAGTGAGATCGGTAATGCTGTCGCTTTTAGTAAAATCTGTTGATTCAGACAAGCTTATAGATTTAGAATTATCTTTTTTAGTAATATTTGATTCATCAATTAACATTTGTTCACCTTCATTTTCTATATTTTTAGAGTTATCTTTTTCTTCTGATTTTTTCTTTCCACTTGACACTAAATTTTCTGGTTCATCAACATCCATCTTTTCAATAGTATCAGATTTTTTCAATTTTTCTATCTGATTATTTTTATTTTTCTTACTTGTAGATGCATTGTCTTCTTCAACTTGATTTTCATCTACTTCACCTTTAGAATCCTTTATTTTGTCTTCAATTTTTTCAACAAATTCTTTTAATGGTTTTTTGGGAGGCTTTTCATAAACATATGGTACAATAAAAGATGGTGCTTCGACAACAAACATATCATCAGTAAGAGTAGGTAAAATAATTGGTGGTTTGGAAACAATTGGTGGAGCAACAACAGGAGTTGGTGTAGTAGTTAATATAAAAGGCTTGATAGTAGCTTGTGATTGTTGAACACGGTTAAAGGAATTTTGAATAGTTTTACTAGTCTGTGAAACATTAACAGCATTATTTTGGATATTAGATTGCACAGATACAGCATGAGGTAAACTACTTCTTCCTGACAACATATTTGTATCAATGATTACTAAAGTAGGTTCTTTTTTATTACTTTTTTGTTTTGTTCCAGCAGCAATTTCTACTAATTTTTTAGTATCATTAACAACAATAGGTTTGGTAACCATTGGTGATTTTAGAGGTACAATTTTAACACTATCATCAGTTTCTACATCTTTCTTCTCATCATCTTTATCATTAAAACTTTTGAGTCTATTTAAATTGCGTGTACTTCTACGAGGAGTTAAGGTAATATCAGGGAAGCTTTTTACTTTTTTTTTGCCACTATTACTAGAAGATTGCTTTGGATCTGGAACTTTAACAATAGTTACAGATTTATCAAGATTGATTCTAGAGTCTTCTAATGATTTTTTTATCTCATTTGACCTATTTTCAGTATCATTTTGATCATTTATTCTATTGTCTTCCTCATCGTCTTCATCATCCATTTGTTCATCATCTTCTACTTTTTGTTCTTCGAATGTATCAACTTCCATTTGTTCTTCACTATTATTTCTAGTAATTTCTTTGGTACCATTACAACTGTTTTCTACATCACACAAATCATCACTAATCGTTGTTGTATTTTCATTATCAAGTATCTGATCATCTTCGATAAGTCTATTCACCGGTTTATAGTCTTTGTTATTAATGTGATTATCATCACTATCGCTATCATTATCTTCATCGTTTATTTCACAATAATCATCTTCACCATCATTACTACAGTCGGACAAAGATTTACTATTTTCCATAAAACTTTTATCAGTATTTCTAATAGAATCATGGTTCTGTTCATTTTTATCAATTAGTTTATTGGTTTTTCGTGCTTCACTAGATTGTTTGAGGTGTTCATTATTGGCACAAATATTACCATTTAATTTGACACCTAGATAAACAAAATAGATATAGTTTTTTAACCATAACTATATAAAGATTTAAAAATGAATTTAATATTAAATAAACATGTCTTACTTAAATCTGTTTCTTTTAACTGTTCAACTTCTGTATCAGCCATTTCTGAGTTAATCCAATGAACATGAACCTGAAAATTGTTGGATCCAATGTTTATTATCAAATTATAGAAATTATATATCATGTCTAAGATTTAGTTCTATTAAAACACATTTCTATTATTGAGACGACCAAGTTTCATTATTTGGTATACCATTTTATTTGTTTTTATTAGAACCAAGTTATTGTTGGAATTAATATTTTGGTTAAATATAAACTGCAAAGAGTGAAATAAAATGTAGACGTAGCAATTAACTGCAACACTTTCATAAAAATTAAAAAGCTAAATTTTAATATACTTAATAATGGAATATGTTTTAATAATCAGTTGACGATCAGTATACTTAATATTAATAGTAGCTGTAGAACTACTTTAAATGTATTTATCAAATGGTTTAAGACATACTATGTAGTTTAATAAGTAATATAAATGTAATAACTTAGAAATTATTAATTATAAATTTTGAGATCATAAATTTAATTTTTAATCAGAAGAATATATGGATAGTGTTAAGTTGTAAATAGTAAATTGTTATAGCGAAGTTGAAGATAATTACTAATAAAATTATTTAATATATATTTAAATAAACGAAGTATGAATATAAGTAAATACAATTTAATAAATCAAAAAAATGTCCTACTTACAAGCTAAATTCATTATATTCGTAATTGACCGGTTAGGTTATTATCAACAAAATGAAAAATTGGACAAAATATTAGTGCACATCAACACAAAAATGTACAATTAATTCAAATACATCAGAAATTTAAATTATTCAAATCATATTATTGGGAAATTCAATATCATCGAGTTGACTTTCAATAACGTTTTCGTATAGGTAGACGTTTAATAGCCAAAGTTTGTATGATGATAAGATTTTGATTATAATTGTCTATGGCTGAACAGAAGCTGAAAACATAACCTACAACGGCTACAAGCCTACAACTGTAAACGAACGATTGTCGATTATAGACAAGCGAACACTACAAAACTATGATAGAAATTTTATGTTTTCGACCGCAATCATTATCACAGTCTTAAAACACGTCTTTTTCGACGACAATCAGAACCAAAATAATGTTCAAAACAATAACAATCTGAATTAGAACAAGAATACAATTTAAAAACGAAAACGAAAACTGCCAAACACCGATGAAAATATTCACTGTAAAATGTTAATATACAATGAGAAATTAATACATTAATAACACTCACGTTTCAATGCGATCGTCGATCGATCGATGGTGGAGAGGCATAAAAATGTAGGGGTAGCCGTCCGTAGTTGTTTACGCCGCTGTAGCAAAAAAACCGATGCACTCATAACTTCACACCACAGACATGTTTCGAATTAACGCGCGTATAAATCGATTATGGAAATCATTTTCACAGTATATTATCTCGGAAATGACAAGAATGAAACGGTAAAAAATATATAAATAAACGTATATGCACAGCGGATAATGCAATGCGTCTCCTAACGGGCAAGACGTTTAATACATACATGCACAGTGCACACACACGCACACACACGAAACACTCGCTCTCACACACACACGCACGTACACACACTAATACAAAGCCACACGTCACGCGAACTGGGGGGAAAGCCTTTTTAGTTCAGCTATGCTGCCCGCTGTATTACCGTGTATATAGTAGTCGAGTTGAGCGAGCTGAGCATTACCAACAGAGAGCCAACAAAAATACCAAAATCAAGCAAGATGGCGCTGCCGGTCACGTGATCACAAAATTCTGACGCGTAGCGCAGGAAGAAGGAAGTGGCGGAACAGCAGAGAGAGAGCACGCAATCGGAAGGAAAGATAGATCGGAAAAGTCGAAAATTATCACTTAGTTTCATAACCACGATTCACAAAACGAACATTATGTGTTAGCGCCACTAGGCTCTAGGTCACTGGTGAACTAGTCACTAGTGGGTTTCACCAAAACATGGGCAGTGGGTACAGTAAATCTAAAAGCGAGCATCAAAATTGTCAATTACACATTTGATTGACAAGAAAATTTGTCAATTTTCACGCAATTAATATGCTGAACGTTTGGGTCATTTTTAATCGTTCAGTAGCCAAAAAATGATGAGGACATTTTTTCTAAAATAAGACACCGTTGATGTTGTCATCACGAAAATGTAATTAGAAAAATCAACCCAAATTGAACTGTGTAGAACCGTCAGAGTAAAATACGTGACATTTGTCAAATCATTTACATTTTTTAAACCGAGTACAACAACAAATTGTGTGTGAAGCAAAAGAAAAATAATTAAACGGCGTCATATTATAATTATAATGATGGCGTATTAGGTCTAGACCACATAATAACTATGGAACACGAAGCAACGGAGGGGAGAAGGGAGAAGTCTATGTTCTCAAGTTGCACGTTTAGGTTGGCCAACCTGATTTATGTATGGTACTTGGCCCCTGTATTTTATGTATGCGTAGAAAAGCGATGGCGCGCCCAGAAATGTTAAGGTGGGGGGAAAATATATTTTTGTGCTACACTGGGATCTACAGTCAGGGAAGGTAGTTAGGTAGTATGGGGAGAGAGCGGGACAATTTTTTGAAATTCAACAACATTTGAACAGCCTTTGAACCATCCTGAAAGTTCTTAAACATTGTCAAAAAAGTGTTTAAAAATATCAATAGGAAATCTATAGTAAATTTCCTCTGCCTATTAATATTGTTGAAGGTATTTTATGAAATAAACGTACTTCAAAGAAATATTTATTACAGAGAAAATTACACTTGTAATTCCCCAAAAATAACAATATTATGAAATTATAAATAAATTGAGTGAAAAACCAAACATGACAATATTTTTTTGGTTGTGGACGGGTCTTGTAAAATTAACCTGATTGTTATGGAATGTACAATTAATATTTATGTCAGGTATACAGGGATCAAAAAATTTAAAATTGGTAAATAAATAAAAAAATAATTTTATTATGAGTGAAAAACATAATATGATGTGGAAACAAAATAAATCACCATTTTTGACTTAAGTTAATACTTAAGATTAGAAGTATTAACATTGATTTAGTAACTGAAATTTAAATATCAATGGTATTAAGAATAAAATAAAAAATGTAAATAACTAAAATAACTGTCAAATTATATGATTTTAAAACAATTTTTTCACATGAAAAAATCTAATATTTTTAAACTGCATATATGTGTATATTTTACATGTCCATGTTTGGTTTTATATGAGTATATGTTATAGAATATAAATTATTCAAGCAACTTAATAAAAATATCCTAAACTCTTTAAATATATAATATAGTTTAAATATAGCAAACAATGTAAATTAATAAATTACTTAACCATTTTTACAGAAAGTTGATCATATGGTATATTTTATTTTGGTCATAGGTTATTTTCATGAATTAGGTTTTAACACCTACATTATTGCAATCTTATGGTAATGTAAAGAATGTGATAATCATATAATTATCTCATGAAACATGAGAAGACTAAGTAGTTAAATCATATGCTTATGAGTTATGATACAAAACACTAAATTTTGTAAAACATAAAATAGGATTATAGATACCTACCAGATATCTAGATAGTTTCATTCAGAAAATTAAACTTAAGCTTTTAATTACATATCTAACAAGGATTTATCAAAAAAATAAAAATAAATTATAATTTTTCAGTATAAATCAAAAAATCAAACTTTTAAAATGTGTATTACTGATAGGTACAGATTTTATTATTTTTGATAATTATTTTAATATGCCGTTATCCTAGCATAATTCATATTATATTGTTTACATAGATAGAAACAATTTTAAAATATTCATACTTTATATATTTCAAACTAATAATCCTAACAAATAAGCAAAAGGAAAAATCTTTTGCCAGCACTTTAAGCAATAGAAACCAAATGATGTTCAGGACAATAGACTTTTTTAATATAATAATTAACAACAAACTTATTTAACTGAAACTACTGTAAATAATTGGTTATGAAAATTAATTAATACTCTTTTTATGAAATCTAGTAATATGAACTTATAGATACAAACTGTTATGAAATACAATAATTAAAATTAATAAAAAATGAAAATGATCTGTTTAAATGAATAAAAATTAACTAAAATTCTAAATGAACATATAAATACTTAAATACTCTATATTTAAGAAATAATTCAAATTAATGCAATGATGACATATTGACATCAATATTTTTTAAGTGATTTAGTGGAAATGTATTAATAAATTATCAATTACATTAAAAACAAACCTCAAATAAAATATTAAGTCTTTGTCATTAATTGGTAAACCAAACTTTTTATATTGTTTCTTTTCTTAATTTACTCTTTATTTTTCTTTAATGTTGTGATATACTTTTAGTTGAAAATGTACACTTATTTAAACAACAAGGATAGTCATTTCTTCTTTTTCTAAAAAAAAATACATTATACGTAAAAATCTTTATGCATTTTAAAAACATAATATTTATTTCTTAAATTTACAGCTCATTATAGTTTTAACTAAAAGAATCTTTCTAAAATAACCAAATTTGTAAAACATGGGATAGACAAAAAATGCAATTTATTGGTTTGAGGTTGATACATACTCAAATCCAATTTTTAAGAGATTTTTGAAGTATATCATACTAATATACTACCATAGAATTATAGCAATTAGTTAAGACAAATACAACATTGCTGTATAACAAGAACATCTTGCTTAGAAATATTTCATGCCAAATCTGCGTTTAACTATTTGAACTCAATATAATGTAAGGACTGTAGCTTAACTTTTTTTAACTCAGCTAGCAATTTTATAACAAAGGATCACCAGTATGATTCTGTCAAGCTCACCCTGTTTAATAATAAACTATAAATAAAAATAGAATAAAGTAGAAAAATGCGTCAATAAATAAAAATTATATCTGTAACTCTGAATTGAAAAAATAATAAAATTATAAAAATACAGATTTTTATGAAAAATTATAAGTTTTGTTTTATTATGAAGATGTTATATAATCATCATTTAAAAATATATATTATCATTACATGGTTTGCACGGACTGGAATTAAGCTATAGGGGGTTAATAATTGAGTTAAATACTATCATCTATTTTTTTACTAAATGTATTTTCATCAAATATATTTTGAAAACTAAAGAATTTAATACCTTATTACTTGAAAAACTTATTTTTTAATATAAAAATTGACTTTCATAACAAAATCTTAAACAACATAATGGTTGTCATTATCAAAATATGATTTGTCACCCTCGAAAATGTTGCCATTCAATTTTCTAAAAATAATGACATAATATATTGAAGTTACAATTAAGTAAAATAGTATTAAATTAAGAATATGCCTCAACAAAAACGTACTGTAGGCAGTATTGATGATATTTGTATATTTACACACCATAATCTTATGAAAATGAGTTTAAAGAGCAGAGTTATGAATATTCAATAAAATTATTAATGATGTGTATGCACATTATGATAAGTCATACAAATTGTTTATAAAAATAACTTAATTAATTAATTAATCAATTAATTAACTAAGCCATTGTTTTGTTTGAGTTCAAGCTTAATAAAATATTTTTTTTTAACTTTAACTATAATTTATTATTATAGTATATCAGATAATGGTGTAGACGTTTTACAACCAAATTAAAAATAATAAGCAGTCATTATTAGGGCCAGGATTTTTAGGCATTTGCATGATTTTTTTTAAATAGTCCAAAAAGTAGCTAAATAAGTTTCAATTATAGTTAATAAATCTGAAATACTAAGTTTTCTTTTGCATATTTTGCCATTTCTTTACATGTACTGCATATTTCTGTATCTTATGATTTTTCGTTGCATAACTATAGATGGATATGAAATGCATATTATTCATATTTTGGTTATATTTATAGTTATATTCATATAGTCCACGCCTCCATGGAGTATTGTATTTCATACACTTATATTATACCTTCACCTATGGGCACCTTCACCTTCACAAATTTGCTTATTTATTTTATTTTAATAGAATATCGTGGATAGCTGTGGATATTGCTATTCAGATTGAAATATTTCAAAAATACTATTGAAAATGTTATCAATGTAAAAACTGTTAGTATTTGTATGTAAAAATATTAAAAATAATAAAAATTGAAGACAATTTTTTTCCATATTTTCATGTTCAAAGATAAATTTAAACAAAATAGGAGCAACAATTTATATTTAATGGTGTTTTAGTATTTTTTCTTTTTAGAGCATATAAACCATATAAACTATATAAATATATAGTCGTTTTCATTTGAAAAATAATTTTCATTGAATAAAATCAAACATATAATATAGTATTTATATAGTATTATACATTTAAAAACAATATTTTAGGATAATTATAATTTATATTATTATCAAAAGATACTTAAATAATTCAACATAATTTAATCTAAATTTTTGCTCAGAATATATGAAAATTTCATCTATTCTGTACTTTGGGTGTTGCCTCATAAGTCATAATGCATTTAGTTTGGAATAAAATTTAATTATGAGTTGGATAGTGGCATAAAGCAGTTAGTTTATCATACAAATAGTATGTATTAACTATACAAAGATATAACTTATTATACCTAAAATCGAGGTTTTAACTTTTAAAGAATTATACACGGACCTGATAATTGATAAATATCATAGATTATAACTTAGTCTATAAAAGAAAATGTTTAAATTATTTTATGAATGCAGTGCAATAAGAAGAGATTTAGAAGGATAAGCCATTCAGTTGCGATTTAAACACCCCAGATTACCCCATTGATTAAAACAAATTTGTGGAAGCCAAATATTAATTTATCTTTAATTTATATAAACTCTTTATCTAAGCTCTCTAACGAAGTAACATAGGGAAAAAAATATTCATTAATATATTTAATATGCTTTTGCTATTATATACGTAAAATTATAAAAACTGTTAAGGCGTCAAGCTGTCTTGGGTCAACCACGATCTTAGAACACCTTCTAAGTACTAACTTCGAAGTTCTAAGACCGGGGTGTCAACTGTCAAGTTAACCGTGTCCGAACTCCGAGAGTAAAAATATTTCAGATTTCTTAATTAAATCGAATCTGATAATATTATATTGATATGACGCCATGACGGGTTGTACTCCACGTGTTACAAACAATATAAACTACACGGAATATGATATATGTTAATTGATATTTAGTGATAAACTATAACTAATCTATATTATCACTTGGAAAACCCACTGACCATCACCAATGACCAACGACTAAATTAATATTTTAATAATGTGAATATAATAAATTAATATTTAATAACTATACAATGAGTAATGAGAAGTAAGAACATTGAGAAATCTCAAGTGAGAACCAACACGACGGCCATAAGCACCAAATGGTATCAAAAAATGATTTTTGTCAGTGTACATTTTCTACAGCGCACCAGACTTAATATTTACCTGATGCTATATTAAGTATTAACCACGGTATTTATATTTCATTACAATGCAAAATTGCTAAAAATACCAAATAAATGTTGAATTTGAACGAGTGGTAAACAAAGTTGCATTAATATGTCAAAATAGTCAAATTAGTATAATAATTTATAAGTAATTATCTCGACTGCATGTAATCTAATAATCCTACAGTTATTATTAATATGTTTATTATTTATTTAACCTTATTATGGAGGAGATTTAGAGAAAATAATGTTATAGTATTTTCAACACAAAACAAAAAATCAAGCGAGAAAGAAGTAAGTAACAGACTCCTTAGTAAATGTAATATTTTTTGTTCGGTATCTAAATACCTATTATTTACTTCAAATGAATAATATAAAATAACATGTTATAGTTAGATTGGTACATCTTAAAAACAAATATAAAGAACAACATGCTAAAAGAACTGGAACCGTAAAAAACCAATTTACAACAAAAAGGTAACTTGAAAAAAGTAACTATTATAAATACTTACAAATTAATTGATATGAATTAATCATATAATATAAAAATAAAATACTTTAATATTATTTCATAAAATAGTATTTAAAAAAATCATTGAATTAATTAAAAAATTAAATAAATTTTGATCAATTATTGTGCTCAATGAGTACACATTTTAAAAATATATAAATATTTTTATTTATGGCTTCACTAAGATTAACATTTTGTAGGCACCGAGAAGATGAAAACTATAAACCTAGGTGAAGTTCAGGGGAGATTGGTGGATTGTTCCTCCTGTGATTTTTATTATTACTATACATTATTATTTATTACCTCAACTTAATACTTAAAAAAAGGATGTAGCTATATAGGTAGAAGGTACATTAAATCATATGATTTTGATAATTTTTTATTTTATGCCAGTCTTGACCACATTGTAATCAATAATAATGAATAAAAATAATTATTATTCTATAATTGTAACTTGTAATAAACAACCTTTGAACATTTTATACATCTTAACTCTCTATGATTTGAAATATTGATATATAGATAAGTGGAAGCAGTGTTGCTTATAAGCCGGCGTAATTTTTCGCATTCACATGCCATTTTTTTTTATTGTTATAAATTATTAACTGTTCTGACTGTTGTTTTGTAGGTACCCTTTTTATCTTAATCTGTGATACTAAACATTTAAAGTATTACATTTTTCTAATATTTAGTTTTTAACATTATTTTAATCTGTTGAAATATAAAATAAATTCATATTTTATGACAGTTAGTGCTGATCAAAATATGCATAAACTTTTAACGTCAATTAGTAAGAGAAACTCGAAAAGTAACAAATACAACAATCAAGTCATGTGGAATAAATATTTTTAATAAAAAAATGTGTAGTAAAATTAGTTACATCGATAATTGTTAAATTTTTGTATCTTATATATATATATACATATATATATATACATATATATATATATATATATATATATATCTTATATATATATATATACATATATATATATATATATATATATATATATATATCTTATATATATATATACATTGTACATACTTTAAATGAGAAATACTCATGCATCAACTGCCGGGGCAGATCCAGAATTTTTTTACGATGGGGACATAGTCTTTTACACAAATAGGATAAGTAAATTGTAACTCAAGTTTTTCTTTAGAAAATCCATCAATTATATTTTTAATGTTATTAATTATTATAAATTTCAATATATGTATCTTAATGATTATAAGAACCAATCCTAATAATCTTTGTTCTCCCTTTTTTGCCCCAATTCAAGTTTTAAGTAGCTGTAAAAATAAAATAAAAACTTATTGATTTTTAGGGGGGGGATATAAATAACTGTAATATATATATTGTTGATACAGGACATTTTTAAGAAACCTGTGAGCCCATAACTTAACACAATCCATATTTTGTTTCTCACCAATTCAATTTAGTCTTTATAGAAACAGCTAATTCAAATTTGTTCTGATCATAATGTACTAGACATAGCATATTGTGAATGAAATTTGCAGTTCATATTAATTTTCTGAATAATATGTGATGAAAGAATTAGGATTCATTTTAACTAATAATAATTGTTTGGTTTGAAAAATATTGATTTAAGAAACATATATATTA
This sequence comes from Periphyllus acericola, assembly GCA_949715065.1. NCBI lineage: Eukaryota > Metazoa > Arthropoda > Insecta > Hemiptera > Aphididae > Periphyllus > Periphyllus acericola. The sequence goes on from OX454268.1 coordinate 9,457,918, forward strand.
TTATCATCATATTGATGTTATAAATCTATTATAATATTCATTTTTTACCTATTATTGATTAATATTATACATTTATTCATTGTAAAAATATACATTAAATGAAACAATTAATAAAAAAAATTTAATTTTTTCAGATATTATGAAGAAGAGCAGATGGCAGCATGTGTAGATACTTTTAAAACATTGGAATATTTGGCAGATTTTCATGTTTCATAGATTTTCTTAAAAATCAATGTGTACAAGCATTATGAATTGCAATATTATCATTTTAGAAAATTATAATATAACAGAACAAACGTCATAGCAGTTGATCTTGGTGTCTTACAAAAAATATAACAAATCTGAATATAATTATAACCTTATGGCTTATGCTGTATATGCACACTGCACGGCAATATTTAATTGTAAAGTTGTTATGGAATAATTTAAAATATCAAAAAATTATTTAATAGCTTAAAAGCACTTTATGTCTAATCTTCATCTCATTTGATGAATAAAAAACCTTATAGGTATGTAAACCAAAATAAAATCTTTATCAAAAATAAGCGATACAATCATGTCAGTATACAAATTGCCAAATGGTTATAGAACTAATCAAAAATTAATGTATCAAAATTATTGTAAGGCAGAAAGAAATTGACAAAAATATTGTACAAGCAATTTATCATTTATTTTCAATTGAATATACAGTTTATAACTGTAATTAAAAATGTTTTTAGTTGTTATGATTGACGGTATTTTAAAAATTGTAAAAAAAAAATTAATTAGTCCAACTTATTTGTTATGTATGAATTTGTACATGTAAATAATTTAATTATCCCACTTTAAGAGAAAAATTCTACTCTTTCTAATGTTTCCAATTTAATTAATACAATTATTAACAATTATTAAGACACACAAAGCAAGAAATTAAATCTAATTCTGAACAATATGGAAAGAAATCCAAGAATTTAACAAAATAAATTACTTATTTATTTATATATAATAAACGGATAAACCCTTTTTTGTAGAATACAATAGTGTGAATAACAATGAGATTTAGTATTACGGTATCTTATGCCTTCATTGAAGTTAGTTGCTACATGTTATAAAATTTAAATAATTAGATTGTTTATTTTTTATCTGTATCATAGGAGAACAAATATATAGACCGAGAACTGAACCCAGTTAACATGACTTTCATCAGTAAACAATATACCAACTCTGAGGACAGGAAGAGACAGTCAAACAAAATATGATTTATATCGCAAACCGCTGGGGTAAAATACAGAGAGGCGAGTCGTTTAAAGATAATGTAAAGAAATGTGAAGGAAGTAAGGTGTGGCCCAAACAGAGGTGGGAAAATGAACTAATTACTTTACGGAATAATTTTAAGTTGCGAACCACGACTTGGATGGAATAGTGGTGTTAATATTTCTGTAACAAATTACATAGTTAGGAGAGAGATTATTGAAAAAATTGAGCCATAATGTATTGACGCAGGATTTAAGATTGAGACTGAAGTCCGACCAGGGTACCAAATTACTGGCGGGAAATTGAAAGGATGCATTGGTTTTGGCCAGGGAATTCGCAATTTCATTACTTGAGATACATGTATGGCCTGGAACCCAGGGAAATTGAATTTCAAAACCCATGTTAAAAAGAGTAAGAAGGTTCCTGATTAAAATGATAAGAGGACTAGGTGCTGAATTCCCCTACCTTGTCTAAAGACAAATAAATTGTCTGGTAAAATAGAATTAGTCTCAAGCCACCAGTCGAATCTGTTTTTAAAAATTTGTTCAATTATTTTACATAATGCAGATGACAATGCGATTGGACGAAAATAATTGATGGCGTGAGCTTTCAGAATAGAGATAACTTTAAATTCAGTCCAAGATAATGGAATTTGATTTGATGAAATTAATTTATTGAAAACTAAATGTAACTTAAATTGTTAAAATCTGAAATGTTTATAGGAAAAATGCTGTGTTGAGATGCTATTCAATCAATGAAATTGGCCATGAAATTAAAAACTTCCTTAACCGAAAACCTATCCAAATATATATCTCCAGTTGAATGTTGCCCATACAATACTCAAAAGCAGCGCAACAAGGGAGCTTTCATTTTCTGCCAAGCGCAAGATTAAAACTTAGGATCTTCAATGAAATAATCTCTGTTCCCAATTTTAGGCCTAGAAAAAGATAATACTACAACAGTTGCAACAGAAAATTGACAGACTTTCCAAAATTAATAGAAAAATAGTCTTAAGATTATAAACTATAATATTATATTTGTTTATTATTTATCCTAAATAAAAAGATTTTTTAATTATTTACTTAGTTCATAGGTAATTCATACATTTTTGTACTAATTAGTCTTAGCAAGTAAACAGTTTTATAACCTGTGTATACTTAAATATACTGGTAGTTCTTAAAATCCTTAGCCATCATCCATTATATATATAAATTTAAATTTATATATATTATCCATTATAGCCCTAGTCGAACTACTGCATGGATGTGAAAACGATCATCCTCAAACATAAATAATTGTAAGAACAATGATGTTCTCATCAATATCATAATACATTATCAATTAACTCATGAGCAACAATTTTAGCAACAACATTTTTAGTTAAGACAAATTACAATTTATAAGTATAGAAACTCACTCTTTGATATTAACTATTGAATCTCCTTTGTAGTTATGTTTTAATTTTCTCATGAAACACAGCAATTTGTGTTTTGTTATTGCAAGCAATACATTTTCTTTACAGCGTAACAAAATGTCTTGTAGAGCAATAACTCCATTAGAATTTCTTAAAAACACAGCTATTATTGTTTATGAATAACTTATCATTTGTCTAAATTGTCATTAGCTAACAGAAAATTTTAAAATTAATCAAACAATTTAAAACAAATCCACACGTAATAAACAGTTACTACTGAATTCCGAAACTTATCACATTATGTAAAAATGAAAACGCATTGATTTATGTTATAATTTTGTATGCGACATAACAGTTCGGTAAACATTTAATTTAATATTAGGTTAGTCGCATACTCGCATGTGTTGATCGTAATTCGTGGATGTAACTTGTAAGCATAGATTATACTATTATAGTACCTATTCACTAATTAACTCTGGTTGTAAGTGTTATGATTATCAAGGTAAATATTTAATAATAAATCTGAAGTTTGGGACAACATAAAATGCTATGGAATAAAAAGATATGATAAGAAAGTTTGAGCTACAAACAGATATGAGATAATATAAATTGTATATATAATTTATTAATCATGATTCGTGAATTGTGTAATAATAATTATGTATTATAATAATAAATATTATCTTTACATCGGTAATTACTAATTACTATTATTGAACGTAGTATCAAAAAATATGCGAGTAGATGATAAAAGTATTTGATTATGATATATAATATATATATATATATCGATTCATTTGATTCGATTATAACTTTCGAAGAAATGTCTACAACTCAGGATAAAAACACAAGATTTAGGAATCGCCAAAAAAATTCTTACATTTGACTTTGTACTATCTTTATCTTTTAAGTAAAATAAATATAATGTACACAATAAATTTTAACTGAAAGTTTTGGATCCAAAGATCTTAACACGATAAATGATTAAATTATACAGTTCTACTGATATTTTCAAGATTCAACTGGCGTGGAAAGTTTTATTGAAAGTTCTATTAATTACACACGTCAATAGGCAATAATCCTAAATCTGATTTTAACGAAATATATAGGAGAAGGCTATGGTTAAAAAAGTTAGATTCCAATCCAATTTCACAGGCATATTTGACATAAAAACTTTTTATAGATATTTTAAAAAACTTTTAGATACTCATGTAGTCATGTGACATTAACTTCTCAACACTTAAAAAATGCATGGTTATTGTTGAACGAATGTTTAATCTGTTTAGACTTTAGAGTACTATTAGGTATTAAGTATTAGGCACTACATTTTTAGAAGAGACTGAAAAATATAATGAAAATTTTTACTCCAGGATATTCTGCATCCAACATAACCGATTACGACGACGTTGTCTATTCTGAAATTCTTGTTTTGGCTAATCGTTGCAAAGATATTAAAAATATATTAGAAGTATTAAATGTATCAGAAACATACAGAATTATTTTGCCAACTATGAACAAGATATTAAGATTAATTTTCACAGTTCCTGTTAGTACAGTTTCCAATAAATGAGCGTTTAGTAAAGTTAATAAAAAAAATATTCTCGATTTACCATACACACTGACCGTTTACAAAGTGTAATATTACTCAATACAAAAAGGATATTTTAGATGCGATTAATAAAAAAGTGCTCGTAAAGAAGTGGTCCTATTAAGAACGCAAAACTAAAGTGTAAAAACAGTTAAAAAGTTATAAAAATATATGATTATTTAATTTTTTTAATGATACATTAGCTAATACTCTAACTGCCGCGGCCGGTAATCTGACTGGTTGGGGTTATGAAGAATTGCTATAAAAATATTATTGCTTTTTTTATTGTTCGATTACTTTATTTACACAATGATTGATGACTATCAGAAACTTACATATTTTCCTGTTTATTTATAGTGTGTTGAACGAAAATTATGATTAAGTACAAAGCACTCGATTTATATAGTGAGCCACTGAACCCTATAATATCTTCTATATATAAAAGAACTTGACCTGACTGACTGATTCATCATCGCACAGCTCAAACCACTGGTCGTATTGATCTGAAATTTGACTTACAGATAGTTATTATGACGTAGGCGTCCGCTAAGAAAGGGTTTTTCAAAAAATGGCATTTTTAAGGGTTCAAATAGTTTTTGGCTCTAGGCTGGACGTATACATTTTTCAACCTATTGGTTACCTGGGAAACGTTTTATTATTTTTTGTTGATTTTAATAATTACCGATCGAGGTATAATAAATATGAAAATGTGTTAAGTGAAAATAAATATCATTAGGTTAGTTGTGTGCTTTTTACAACCTAAATTTTTTTTACGTCGACATAAAAATTGCTCTATTCTAAAATAGTAACATATGTCACGAAACATATCAAATCTATACTAATCACCAAAAATATTAACCTTCTTTTTTAAGATAGTAGATATAAGGTAGTTATGGATGGAACGATAATATCTTATACCTCAGCAAATAGTTTAGTTACAGTCTGTGGTTCTGTGATTTTACGTATTTATTACTTATTTAATATATTTCAAACAATTAATCATATTATTTCTATATAAATTATAACTTGAATATTTTTAAAGTTAACCGAAAAACTAAATTATTACAATGACTATTAAAATTAAAATATCTAAATCAACTATAAATCTAGTTACATCTGAAAGTTATACATAAATTTTAACTATTTGCTAAGATCGTTTACAATTAAAAATGTTCATAAATCATAACCACTTTTTTTTGTTTTAAAGTTTGAGATTGTTATCCTTTTTATTCTTGTTAACATTCAATTTGGACCCAAAATCTGCAGAGAGAGAGAGAGAAAGAACTTGAGACTTCAACGGGTTACAGATAATTTCTTCAAAAGTCAAAATTAAGTATGTTAATCGGTACTCAGGAGGTGCTGTTTAAATTTTAATATTAAACATGTTAAGTTTAATTAGTATCATTAAGAATAGGTACTTCATAATAATCATTATTCATTAGGTACTATTGTTTTTTTAAATATCTACCTATACTTACTTAATCTCTTATATTATAGTTTACAGAAAAGCTTATTTGTTTTTTTTTTAGTTATAGGTACCAACTACCTAGGTATATCTTATTAATATCTTATCTTCTTATTTAATATCTTATTCAATATTCTATATAATACAATTTATCAATATATACATGTTATGTTTTATGTAGGTCGTAGGACATATGTATTATATTATGGTTATTCAGTATTCTCTAATAAAAGTTTTAAATAGTAACGAATCCGACCAATGAACGTTACTAGTGTGTTACTACTTGTACTATTAGGTACATTTTAAAATAATATTTTTATGCACTAATTCAGTTTATATCGTTTTATTCATTATTAATCATTACTGTAAGGCTTGGAAATTGTCAAAGCTAAAAATGGTAAAATATACATAAAAAAGTTGTAAGATATGAATGAAAATTGTTAAATATGCAAACAAATGTGTATATTGATCCAAAAATATTTTTTACATTTTAAAAAAAAATCATGTAAATTATTATCTACAATAAAACCAAAATGAAAAAAATGGGATAAAAAATGTATACATTTATAATATAAAAATATGGTGAAAAATTGATTGGAATTTGACATCTTATTGCACTGAAAAATCAATTTTTTTTAGCTAAAATTGACAAATCATGCAAATTGTATTCGCATTATAAATTTCTGATTTTTTAACACATCATTGTATAGCTCAGATTTATATCTTGGGAGCACATAGAACAATTTGCAATTCCTACAACTTCCTAGCCTTAATCATTACCCAGTCATTTTATTAGTCATTATTTATAAGTCAGAGTTACATACTCATGTAGGTTATCTGGCTATTTCCGGCTAAAGCATTGCATATGCGTAAATATATTGTATCTTTCTATAATACGTATCATTTTATAACGTTTACGCTTCAGTTTTTATCATTTTTGCATCGATGACTGGTAAACATGATAAACACGTCCTGGCGTTGAATGTGTTGAATAATAAATTAAGTGAAATTATGAATTATTTTCTAAAATCTTATATCCTTTTTAATTTCAATTTTTCTACTTTAAAAAGAAGTTTACCTTCTAGATTGGCGTACGCTGTTAAGTGAATGGTGCTCGGGGACTATTTCTTTTTAAAATTATAATCAAAATCACATTTTTTTCATTATTTTATTTTCCTTTTCATAATTGAAAAACAATATACTCGTATAATATTGATAAAAATATATTTTAGCCCATTGCTTATACCAGAGGTTCCTGAACTTTCAGGACAACGGCCGCGGCACCCTTGGAAAATAATTTGTTTTCAAGGAACGCTAATGACCAGGGCCTAACATTTGTCTGATACTCTGATATCAGGGTACCCAACATATATTATTTCAATTCAATATTGTTAGTATTGACAGATTTCCATAGCCCAAAATAATACACGGAATTTTCTGATCCGTAATTTCCTCACAGAGCACAGCGATAGCGAAGTATAAATTATATACTCGTATTAAAACATAGAAAAACGGTTTTTTTTTTAAAAAAATTATAATATTAAAGATATTTCTTAATATTTTTACATACCTTACGGAACCTTTGACATAGTTTCATGGAACTTCTTTGGGATAGCTGGCATATACAAAAGTAGGTAAAATACGGCTGAAAGCGACATCAAGTCTATTATATGGGATCAGAACTATATCAGGTTTGGCTGTTCTGAACATTATATTATTTACATTTATAACACGTGTGCTTAACCAATGTTATTTCAATTAAAAACAATCGTAATAAAGTATTAATTTTCTTTACAATAATTAACAATAATTCTAAAGTCATGGTAAGAAAATGCTAATAACTCTGTTTAAGATTAGTATTACATTATAGACATTAGTCTTAAGGCCTATAATATTTTATATTAATAAGGAAGAATAAGAAAGAGTCTCGAGTATATAATATTACTTGTTAAAAGTTAAATGTTTTGAAATAATGGTATGTACTAACTATGTACGTAATTAAAATTAAAATCAGTTGAATTTCTTAACAAGCTTATTAACAGAAAACAGAAATATTCTCCAAGGACAAGTACCATTATTACTAAATGCTTTTTATTATCGTTTCATACTTTTGTTTTTACTTTTTACCTATAATGTGTTATTTATGTAAAATATCTATGTATAGGTACTAACCGGTTTTTATATTATTCACCAATTATCACTTATACTATAAAAACTGCGCATTTAACTTATGTCAAGACGTTTGTTTTTGATTCCGGATAAGTTTCCAATTATTGAACAATATACTGTAATAATTTACCATCCATTCACCAAAATATAAAATAAATAGATAACGTAATAAGCTAATAACTAATAAGTCATAATAAAAATAAAAAAATACTCGATAATAATACGAACTCGAGTCTATAAATATTTCTAAGGTAGGTACTAGCTAATTAAATTATATGATTTAATCAATTTTTAGTTTTTAACTAGTTAACTGTCTTTATTTTTCTAGGTATAATATGCTTTATTGAATAATTCATAAATCATTAAACAATTGACAATTACTTTTTTCCGTAATCCCGAGCAAAGCGATTGATTAATGAGGAATTTACCAATACTACAAATAGGAGATTGGACCTGGTAAATTTATTTTTACAAACGTTCAGTTTGTTGTTATAATATTTGATTGGTATAATATAAGCATATTAACTAATTATTTTACGAGTAATGTCCTATACAATAGAGCTGATTATTTTAATTTTAATCTTTAATTAGTGGTTTTTGTGAATTTTTTTCTAAAATAAAATAAGTAGTACCCTAATTTTTTATTCCATGACCGGTAGTAATAATTCAAGCATGTAACATGTTTTTATACTAACTTCGTTATGTAATTAGATTAAATCAGATTAGATATTTAATATCTACAAATATTACCTTTGTTGGCTTTTATGGTCGTTTTATAAGTACGATCTGTCATTATTTTCAAATGTATACAAATGCGACTTAAATACGATCAACTTATCTACAATCAACACAAGGTTCGATTTGTTCAAAATATATCCCACCCCTGATCCCGTGCTCGTTGGTAACTGCAGCATCCTGTTCGAGGAGTGAATAACGGCGAAGGACAAATTATTGATTTCAGAGACTCTGAGTCTTACTGGATTTTTAAATTTATTTTTCATTGAGGTCAAACTAAGTTATTTTTAAGATTTTTTACAACATACGTATAATTATTTACGTATCAGATTATTTTTATGGTTGAAAAATGAAAAGTTACGTACATTATAATTTATTTTTCATTTGGGACTCGGGAGGAGATAATACATTTATATTTGACAAGTATATTCTGAAAAATCACATTAAACAACCAATACTTTAGACAATATTAATTAACAATATAATCCAGTTACAACTAGGTATTTACTATAAAGTACCATTGACTGCAAAGTGTACCTAATTACTCCAGCTGCGCCTGATTAGATGCAGATCACATATTTTATTTTTAATGGAAAGAATAGAAAGAAAAACGAATAATGACGACAGCTTTTACCATCGAACATTCATACAAACATTTTTAACATTATTAGAGGTATAAATGTATACCTAATCAATGTTATCAATGACGCAAGCTTAATAAAATGTTTTCATACTTTTTAAATAATTTAAATAATATTTTGGGTTTCAACTTTCAATCGCCTTATATCACTTATCGTATTAAAATAATTAATAGTTGGAAGGTGGATGGAACTGTACATTAAACAGAGACCGGTTAATACAATAAGTACAATTAGGTACTAATCGTCAATCGTTATTTTACTGTCAACCTGCTAAAAAAAAAAAGAAAGCCTTGAATAATAATAAGAACAACTATAGTCTAAACATTAACTTAGCCAAGGTGAAGCCTATCATTACTGTTTTGGTCTGTCGTAATGTTGAATTATTGGTATGCACCAAGTACGCCAATGTGGCAATGTCCAATAGTACGTACATTACCCGACTGTGCCGGTGATAGTATCGTTATAATAGTGTTTACTGTTTGTTATCGACATTCGATTTATCATTTTATTGTTATCAGGCTCAGGCATTTAGACGGTTGGCCGATTGTCGACACGACACCGCGAAACGTGAGCACAACAGCGAACTGACGTCAAAGAACATTAGTAACAACAATAATTATAATTTATAATACCTATGTAAGAAAAAAAAAAAGTGGCATTGTTGTTTAACATAAACACGTATGCGGACTGCGGAGTGCCGGAGTATAGTGCATTGCCATTAGCCGATTAGCGCATGAACTTCAGTCTCACGTCTGCGGTGTCTCAGTGTGGTGCATGTCGTTTGTGGTTGAACACCTTCCAGCTTACGTATTACTTGCGAGTACTTAAAAAATAACTTCTTAATCGAATAAAATAAAAATGTCGAACAATAAAGAGCCAGCAGACAATCAACTGGAAGTTTTTAAAAAATCTGTTAAGGTAAACTATTTTACAAAAATATTGTTTACTTAAATTTTATTTTATTTACATGCTAGGGAAATCTAAAATGAAATGTATACTTTCATTTGTTAACAAATAAAAATTATACATTTATTATATTTTGTTAGTTATATGTTTCTAATAGTTCTTATTTTATTATAATGTTTACTGGCATTATTGTTATAAATTATATTTTATAATATTTTTACACTATGATTAAGAAACATTTAAAATAGGTATAAAAACTTAAAGTACCTTAAGTACCTACCTGCATTATATATTCATTTGAAAATTCTGAAATATTTTTAATGTATTTGCTTTTACGATCTTAGCTATTTATATTTATGCGGTAATAAATTCTAACTACAACAATTTACATTTTATACGATTGTTAAATGTTATAGTGCAATTTTAGCATACAATGTAAAAAGTAAACTTCATAATTTATTGTCCTATTATTATTCAAATTAGTTTTAATCATACCAAGTTTGGATAAAAATGCTTGTGGTGCATTAGTTACTTATAAATCGTATTTACTGCAATGCTAACTATTCAGCTACTTCTTCAAGCTCAGTTCAAAAAAATGTATTTGTTTTATTAATAAAATTAAAATTAAAAATAGCTAACCTTAGAAATAAATAGTTTTAAAAATTACACATTTTATAATTCATTGATGTCTGAATGAAATTAATCGAACACCTAGATATTGGAGAAAAGAGAAATAAATTATATTAGACTTAATATTTACATTTTTTTCATCTACTCATACTCTTGTTTTTTAAAATGTTTAGTAATCTAATAATCCAAACATACTTTTATTGTTAAAAAAAAATATTCGTTAGGATATTTGAATTTAAGTTAACCTAGTAAATAAGTACCCTCAGCTGCTTCTCCTAGGTACGCCTATTTCAATAAATATTTAATTCATCATGGTATTGAAGTATAAAATATTTACCTCAAGTAAGTTATGTTAATAATTTTATTAGTTTGCAATTGTTAATAGGTACTTTTTTTAAATTTATTAATGTAATAAAATGTATATCCATACACATTAATGCTCAATTTATTTCAATATCATATTCTATGTTTAGGCATGCATTGATAATGTTATTGTCATAAGAATAAAATATTAAAATATGTGTGCATTTCTATTTCAAATTAATTTTAAAACTAAAATAATGTTTGATCTAATGGTATTTAAATATATTATATGTCATAGTATTATAAACTTATAGCGCTTTAATGTATTCATTTAGACTCTAGATAATTCATTAATCATATTTATTTTACTTATAACCTGATTCAAATTGATTTATACACATTTAAATAATATTGCTATATTTATTTCTATTGAATTAAATTTTTTTTAATATTTGTATGATTTATTTATTATCAAAATATACTTTTAATCTAAAGAATCTTCAATTTTATTGGTGTTTTATTAGTGTTTCTAACCACCTATGTAGTTTTTACTTTTAATTTATTATTTTTTAAAACTGTCTGAAGTTAAATTCTTTTTATTATTTTTTAATATGAATTTTGAAATGTGTGTCTCATAATGTCCTTCTGTAATACCTACTTAAAAATTAGACTATTTATGTGACTTAATGACCTCTTTAGTGTTGAGTCTTAACTCTTTATATGTATGAGTTCCCATACTAAACGTTTATGGATAATGAATAGAAATGGTAAAAAAGACCTTGAAATACCTTTGGTTACAAATTTGTGGTTGAACTTGCTTTTAACATTGAAAATAGTCATTCATTAATTAAAAATTAAAAATCTTGAAAATATTTTTAATGGAATATTTAATTATTCATTAGTTATTATATATGTATTTGTAATAATTCTGATTTTTAAATAAGTTTATTATTAATTTTAATTTGAAGTATATTTTGATTGTTAGTCATGATATGTCAGTTATCAACCTTGATTATTTTAAATGATACATTAGAGTAAAAGTATTTCTAGTAAATCAAGTTTAGATACTTGACCTATTGCCTCAGGACATTTATGGTCCATGTGATATGATCGTTTTTTTAAATGTTTGAAATGTTATAATATGGTTAGTATTGCTATTGATTATTAAAATATTTAAAATCATTGGTTTTGTTATAATATGTATAATTATAGATTTGATCTATTTTTCAGTATTGTATTTGTCCATATTTAAAATATAATATATTAAATAGTATAATACAGATATTGGTTAAATTGGAAAAGGAGAAATTGAAAATTTGGATTTACTATTTAAATTTCTGATTGTATTTATCCTTATAAAATATAGATGTTAAAAAGTCTTGTTATAAGGTAACATTTTAAAGTTTTGAAATAAATATCTAACAAGTAACATTGTGAGTAAATATTTCTATCATCTATATTTTAAATGGTTCTATATTTGTGAGAACAATCGGTGTCGCACTTTTGACCTATTTGAAAATTTAGATATTTAAATAAATTGTATGAGATAAATCTGCTTCTTTTAAAAACAAATTAAATGGTTTGGAATAAGTCTCATCTAAAATTTTACAGACCATTTACTAATTATTTTATTAAAAGATATATACACTTTTGCTGGACGAATTTAACCATTATTTTTCAAGTTTTTTATATCATCGAAAAATTACATGTTCATAATGAAATTTGTGTCTACTGTACTCGTATATTTTAAAAAATCGATACATTCAATTTTTTGTGAAAATGTATCCTTCTACGAGTATGTTTAATGTAATCACTGAAATTGAATCGAAAAATATCATTGTACAACCTCCAAATTCCTCACTATGCTCGGAATCTTAAAATGCTCATTATCAGGGCTAGGATTTGTATGCAATAAAAAATTGTAAAATATGCATTTTATTTACCAAAATATGCAAAAATATGCATTTTAATTTTTATAAGATAAACACAAAAATATAGTTACAAAAAAAATATTTATTTGTTGAAATACATCAGTGGTTGGCTGTTTGTCTTAATATAATATAATTGAGAAATAAAATAAAATATAATTAAATATAATATAATATAATATAAATAAATTATATCTTATCTTGGATTTTATATTGACCGAAATACTTTTATTAATTGTGTTTATCTTTCTCCATCAAACTATTCAATCTTTAATCGCATAACTATTGTACCATAGGATTGTATTTAAAAAAATAAAATTTGTGTTTGACAAAAAAACCAAGTTTTATACTTTAATCAGCAGATCTAGAATTAAATATGAAATATTAATATTAAATTATAAATATTAATTACGAAATATAGTATAAAACATGCATTTTTCGCATTCTTATAATCGAAATATGCAATAATATTCATTTTATCCAATATATGCAATAATATTCATTTTATCCAATATATGCTTTAATATGAATTTTATCCAAAATATGCAAAAACATGCAAAATAAAAACTCCACCATTTATCTCATCATGAGGTGATTCGTGGACATAACTGACAAAATCGATAATCAGAAGTCGCAAAAAAAACATGCTGTTGCATACAAATCCTAGCCCTGCTCATTATACTATAGAGTTTGAAAAGTAATCGCCATTCGATTTTTATAATTGTATTATTCATAATTTATTTGGACAAATTCTGTAGGTGATTATAAATTTAAAAATTTAAATGTAAAAATCAATTATACCGAAGTCCTAAATAAAATAATTGCTGATGGTTATATGATATAGTTGTATGTGATAGGTATCAGGTTTGAATACCCAAATTTTGTTTAGGTTTTCTATTATGGTTTCGAACTTTTAATATTATTTTTAAAATATTCATTATATATTATTTTACGATAAATCCAGTTGTAAACCTTGGGAAATAACTTGTATTCGTACTTTTCACGGGCCCAGTTCAGGGGATTACTATTTCGACATCTTATTTGCCCCTCCTTGTGCTAAGAATAATTTGGACATACTTCAAATCAATGTCTTATATAAATCAAGAGGACGGAGATATTTTAATTTTTATTTATCCTATCAGTACAAAGTTGAAACAAAGCGTACAAAAATGGTTTTAGACTCATCAAAGTTTATAGAAAATGATTGCAAAAATTGTACATTATAGTTAATAACAAATATATATGTTATACGGGAAGATTTTTATACATGCTTACCCTTTTTTGGCCATAACATTTTTAACATTTTTTTTAATTTTCAAGTTCTAAAAATTTCACGTAATTAACTATATTGTCTATAACTTTTATTTTTCATAGTTTCATACAATGTATTACTATGTCGCACGAATATTATTTAGTGGCTTTAGAAAATACGTTTGATAAAGGTTCTGCTATTTCAGAAACTTAAGTTTTTAGTTATCACTTATATCAGTTTTTTGTTATTGAGAGGAGCGAGTTTCTAAAATAACGTTCTACTGTCTCCTAAACCGTTGTTTTAAATTACGAGCAAAAGTACATTAATCGTGTTTTTTATTTGTTTTGTACGTAAATATTTAAATAAAGCAATTATGACTATTATGAATCATTAAAATTAATTTATAATGTTTATAATAAGAATAATAATTATTTCACTGTTGGAAACATACAGGATACATTCGAAAATTTAAACATTTTAAAGAATGATATACCTAATTCATATCATATAATATATATATATATATATATATATAAATTATGTAAACTAGAACTTATTATTAGTACTTAGTAGGTAGTTCTAGAATATTTGTTTATAATTTAACATTTAAACTACCTAGACCTTATTTATTTCATATAAGGGAATAATACACTCTTTTACACACTCATAATATTTTTTAAGTACATTCATTATATATTACGTTTTAATGTTTTATTGGTTTTAACATTTCATTGAATAATAACTGTAAATTTTAATTTTGGAAATAATTATGATATAATATTCTTACTAAATACCAGTTATAGATACCGAAATAATTCTAAATAATGTGTTAAGCTATTGGATAAGTATTTACGAGGTATGTAAATTATATTTGTTATTTTATAGTTGGTAACAAACGTATATTCCTTCATCTGACTTTCTCCCAATCTTGCGTCAACACATTAATAATTATCTTTGTTCCTCCTACTGGAACTATATTCCAATTCATTTCGCGGCTAAATATAAAAATATCGTTTCAAAAATTCACATTTAATACATGATTTAACAATCTTCAAATATCTAATTCAATCGCTTTCGAGTTAGTCATAAGTTATAACTTACTTCCATCTCATTCATACAAACTATCTTTAAATGATTCTCCTTTCTGCACGAAACATCCTGATGAAATGATATGTGGCCTTTCTCATATTATTTTTATATGTCCCTCCTTATCCTCAAATCATTCACTTCTCTTTAATTTTCTAAAATCTCAAAATATCCAATCAACTCTTACTTCCATTCTGAATGCTAATAACGAAATTTTCACAACACAAATAATATCTTTTATTCTTGAGACTAGTCAGTCAAAATAAAAATAAAATTTTTCTTTGTTTTTCGTTTTTTTTTCATTTTCATATAAATTGGTTAAATAATTAATTGTACATTCTATGATTGTAGAAATAAATTGTAACGATACAAAGTTTCAATAAAAAAAAAAAAACGTTAAATATATATTTTGTGATTACTTCATAAAAGTTTCATTCAACATTTTTATTAATGTGAAAAATGATTGGAAAACAAGACATCAGACTTGCTAGTTGCGTGTATATTAGTCGTATTATGTATAATAAATTCGAAAGCAAATAATAAATCATCGCATTCGAAAAATGTTTCTAAGCGAATGTCGGTGTAATATATTATAATATTATATTAGATTTTACTTAACTATCGCCCAGTTGTTTATACAAAATTGTATAAAATTTGTACAATTAAATTTGTATAAAATTTGTACAATTAAAATTGTTATTTTTATATTATAACTTGTTTATAGCTCAATTATAAAAATAAGTGTATAATTGTATAAATAATGGATACTAAGATTAATTGAACTTAATCGTTAAAATAACGATTTGTTATACATTTTAGATTAAGTTAAACTTTGATTGTAATATTTTACATTTAATGTTAAATAAACGGAAACCTTTACTCCCCACTCAAACATAAACCCCGAACCCGAGTACCTAGATAAAATAAACAATTTTCTCGACAGCCCATTGCCTATGTCCCTTTCCGCAAAGCATACCACTCCAAGCGAAGTAAAATATATAATAAAGAAATTAAAAGTAGGTAAATCACCGGGTTACGATCTAATTTCCAACAAAATGCTTAAGCACCTACCACAAAAGACACTAATCCTCCTCACATTTATCTACAACTCAATGCTAAGACTTTCTTATTTTCCTTTAACATGGAAATTCTCCATAGTAATTCTTATTCATAAACCTCTGAAACCTAAACATTTAGCATCGTCCTACAGGCCGATAAGTCTTCTTCCTACACTAGCAAAAATATTCGAAAAAATTTTACTAAAAAGAATCAGGCCCATAATTAGTTCTCATAACATAATACCTCACTCGCAATTCGGTTTTAAGAAAATTCATTCAACAACACATCAAATTCACAGACTCACAGATAAAATCGCAACTTCATTTGAGAATAAGGAATTCTGCACTGGAGTCTTTTTAGACTTTGCTCAAGCTTTCGACCGAGTTTGGCATATTAGCCTTCTTTACAAGCTGAAACTCTTTCTTCCAGCGCCCTACTATCTACTTATCCGTTCTTACCTATCAAATAGATCATTTGCAGTCAGGCAAGGAGACTCGATTTCCTCATATTACCCTATACAAGCCGGAGTCCCGCAAGGGAGTGATCTTGCCCCTGATCTATTTAACATATACATTTCGGATATTCCTAAAATAGCAAATACAATTATAGCAACTTATGCCGACGACACAGCTATACTTTCCTCTGACAAAGACCCCACACTGGCGTCTTCAGCCCTTCAAACTCATCTTGACCTAATAAATACCTGGGCAACCCAGTGGCGAATTAAAATCAACCCGGAAAAATCCTTCCATGTAATATTTACTCTGCGCAAAAAAAACTCCCCATCACTGAAACTGCAAGGAGTAGACATCCCCATAACCTCACAGGTAAAATACCTAGGACTTACCCTCGATCAACGTCTAACTTGGGGCCCCCACTTAAAATCTAAACGCAAAATACTAAATAACCGTCTACATATGCTTCGCCCTATATTAAAATCCAAATTATCAATCCACACTAAATCAATTGTATACAAATCCCTACTAAGACCTATCTGGGCTTATGGCGTGAAAAATCTGGGGCTGCGCCAAGCCATCCCAAACTCGTTCGATACAAGCCTTCCAATCTATATCTCTCCGACTTATAGCCTCAGCTCCATGGTATATTACAAACAAAGCGCTACATAGGGACTTGAAAGTGGACTCGGTAGACCAACTGGCCAGAAAGTACTACGCGAAATTTCATGCAAAACTACAACACCATCCAAACCCGCTCATAGCACACCTATCCTCACGCTCACTACCCGAAAACCCTCATCGCCGTCTGAAAAGACGATGGTGTCGTGACCTCCTTTAATTAACTAAAATTATCATGCTACGAAGGGTTCTATCAATGGATAGCCTCCCTCATCAAAATAAACCTGTTATATTATATTATTGTACAAATTTCCCTTTTTACTTATTGTGTTTTTTTTAATACAGATTGTAAATTTTCTAATAAAAATAAACAATTTAGAATTTACTTTTTTTACCAAAACACAATATTTTTTTTTTACATTTTTATTATTTATTAGGTACTTTTATTGAATAAGTTTTACTCATAAATTATGAATAATTAATGCATCTTTTTTTTTAATAATTTCAGAATACTGGCGTTATTAGGACTGGAAATGGTGCACCAGTCGATGATCATAATAATACTATTCAAGCTGGAGTAAATGGACCACTCGTAATACAAGATCATACTTTTTTGGATGAAATTTCTCATTTTGACCGAGAACGTATTCCAGAACGAGTTGTACACGCAAAAGGAGGAGGTGTTTTTACTTAATATAACTACAGTATAATATAAATTGTCTAGTTATGCAATCTAAAGCTAAAATATAATTTAGGTGCATTTGGGTACTTTGAAGTAACTCACGATATAACAAAATATTGTAAAGCTGACTTATTTTCGAGTATTGGAAAACAAACTCCTGTTGCTTTAAGATTCTCAACTGTTGGTGGAGAGAGTGGATCTGCTGATACTGTTAGGTATGATTATAGAATACCCATGTTATTATTTGTTGAGTACCTATTTATAATATTGTATGTATATTTACTAATATGGACTTATTATTACAAAGAATAGTCTAAATTTAATCTATTCTGTGTTATTTCTATTTTTATATGAGTACCTTAGTAAAATTATATCTTTGTACCTATGTGTTAAATTGTGTGTAGTATAATGTTTTTTAATCATTTGTTATGCTCAAATAAAGTTTTTTATTATTTTAATGAAAAATGATTTTTATTATTAATGTTTAATTTATTTAAATATATCTATAGATGAGTTTTATACAATTTTTAAATCTTAATAAATAGTTATTTTTGATTTTGATTTAGGGACCCAAGAGGTTTTGCTGTAAAATTTTATACTGAGAACGGAGTTTGGGATTTAGTTGGAAACAATACACCAATATTTTTTATAAGAGATCCTATGTTATTTCCAAGTTTTATTCATACACAAAAAAGAAATCCAGTCACCCATTTAAAGGTTTTTCAATTTAGCATCTTATATAGTTGGTATTTGAGGTAATTAAGTAACAATTATATTTTTTATAGGATGCAAACATGTTTTGGGACTTTTTGACTCTTCGCCCTGAGTCATTACACCAAGTGATGGTGTTATTCTCTGATCGTGGAATTCCTGATGGATATCGTCATATGAATGGTTATGGATCACATACATTTAAAATGGTCAATTCAAAAAATGAAGCTGTTTATGTTAAATTTCATTTCAAGGTATGAATATGTTTAAAATTAATAAACTAATACATTTAAAAAATTACATTTATATCAATTATTTTTAGACCGACCAAGGAATTAAAAATTTAGATACTAAAAAAGCTCGTGATCTTGCTGCTGATGATCCAGATTATTCAAACCGTGATCTTTTTAATGCAATTGAAAATGGCAATCACCCTAGTTGGTCTCTTTATATACAAGTGATGACTTTTGAAGAAGCTGCTGCTAATAAATTCAACCCTTTTGACATTACCAAAGTTTGGTCGCATGCCGACTTTCCATTAATACCAGTTGGAAAATTAGTGTTGAATCGTAACCCCACTAATTATTTTGCTGATATTGAACAGATTGCTTTTAGTCCTGCACATATGGTACCTGGTATTGAGCCCAGTCCAGATAAACTCCTTCAGGTTATTTAATTATATTATTTATTTTTATATTTTTCAGTTAGGTTTTTAACATGATATGTTTGTTTTGTTTTTTAATTTTAGGGACGCTTGTTTTCATATAGTGATACACATCGTCATCGTTTGGGTGCAAATTATTTGCAGTTGCCAGTTAATTGTCCATATCGTTCAAAAGTCACCAACTATCAACGTGATGGACCTCAAGCTTATGATAATCAAGGATCTGCACCAAATTACTTTCCCAATAGCTTTTCTGGTCCAGAACAACAATCTCAATATAAAATGTCTACATTCTGTGTTTCTGGTGATGTTGCCAAGTATGAAATTATAATAATATTTTTAAATTTCTTTGAATTTTAATATTTCATTTTCTTTAAATTTTATAAATTTTATTTTACAGATATGATTTAAGTGATGATGATAATTATTCTCAGGCCGGCTTACTTTATAGAAATGTTTTACCTAAAGATGAACAAAATAGATTGGTTGAAAACATAGTTGATAACTTAAAACATGCTGCTGATTTTCTACAAGTACTATATTATTACTTAATTTTTTGTCTTTCTTAAATTATTATTTTAAATTTTTTTCTAGGAAAAGGCTGTTTATCATTTCACTAAGATTGATAGTGACTTAGGTAAAAAACTGAGGGAAAAATTAGATTTGGTTAAGTGTTCAAAAGCAAATCTTTAATAATTCTGTAAAAAATAATACTACTTTTTTCACTGTTTTTAAATTTTATTAATTTGTAGTCTTTTAATCATTAACTGTGTATGAAAAATTATTCAATAACCGTAAACAATGTACTACTTTTATTATTACTTAGACAATTAATAATTTAAAAATATATTTATTTATATATTTATATGTTATATATTTATATAGAATCAGATACACATTGTACACACTTGAATACATATTATATTGAGTAGTTTTAAATCAAAGCAATTCAAAATAAAAACATTATTAAATATTTATAATTATACCTTTTTAGCATTATTTAATTTAAATATATATTGTTTAATATAAAAATATTTTAAAATGCCTTAATTTAAAAGTGGTAAACTTGAATAGGGTAATTTTAG
This sequence comes from Periphyllus acericola, assembly GCA_949715065.1. Taxonomy (NCBI): domain Eukaryota; kingdom Metazoa; phylum Arthropoda; class Insecta; order Hemiptera; family Aphididae; genus Periphyllus; species Periphyllus acericola. The sequence continues at coordinate 9,478,545 of OX454268.1, forward strand.
TGACAATTTAAGAATATTATTAGTTATTTGTAGGGCTCGGATTTTGTAGCAAAATAAATCCTTAAAAAAGCATTTTAAGTAGCCAAAAAAAGCATTTATTAATTTAATTCTAAAAAAGCAAATTTCAATTACACATAAAATTAAATATTAAAAAAGGAATTCACAACCATATATTTAGTCAAGTTACTTTCATTGAAACTCATTCTATTGGGTGCTAATATATTTTTATACATAGAAAAAGACCTTTCCACGTCAACCGATGTAATCGGTGCATATTTCATATAAACTAAATCATTTGAATCATACTGTTCCACATTTACGTTTAGTGCAGTGCCATTATGAATACTATTGACTTTTTGAAGTTCTGTCCATCCATTATTTTTTGAAAAAACACGATTGCACTTTTCTAAAATCAATTTCACTACTTCGCCATTAGCTTCCTCTAACTTTTGTTTTGCTTCTAACACAATACCTATACTTTTTGCCAAGGTTTCGCCTAAAAAATAATAATATATAAATACAGCAAATACTTGAAACAAAAATAAAAAATTGATTGATATTTACCGGCCAACTAAAGTATTAGCACGTGCTATAAAAATACGTAGGTATAATTCAGATAATTTTCCCTTTCCTTGAGTCGTAAATACAACTATAGATAATTGTAGATAAAACTATTTCGGCACAATAACGACAGTAATAAAAAACAATAAAAACCAGTAATAAATATATGACTGATAAATTATCAGTCATATATTTATTACTGGTTTTTTCACTGGTTTTATAATTTCTGGTAATACTAATATAGTCCAAGACGTATAATATACATAGAAATAAGCTAAGTTTTCAAGAAAAATATATAAAAATCAAGAAAAAATAACCAAATAGGGGAAAGGCAATAAAAAGCAGATTTTATGGAAAAAAGCAAAAAAAAGCAAAAAAAAGTTTACTTCATTGAAATCAGAACGATTCAAAACGTATTTATATAAAAGAATTATCTTTCTATCACACTTCCCTCAAAAGAAGCATTTGCTACAAAATATGAGCCCTAGTTATTTGTTATAAGAATGATTATTATGTGTTATTGTGTAATGATTTCTAGCTATTAAATAATCTATCAGCCAATAAGATGAAATGTATGTACTATCTTATGTTCATATAACATAATAGTCACATTTGGCAAAAGAAATTGGTAGAGAATTGAGATTAATTAATTGTAAACTGTTTGATGATCAATCATTTCATTGGCTATTGGTATCAAAAATTAACATTCTACATTATCAAACATTAAACAAAATTGGTAAAGTTTGATTAATTAATTAATTTTTTTTAGTGACAATTTTCAATGAGATAAATATAAATTATAGTTGACAGCCAAAGAGTGGAAAACAAATGCTTATGAGTTATGACAAAATAGTCTGATTTTTAGTTACCTTAGGAATGTTCACCTACAGCTACAACTACTTATAGTTTACTTTAGGTATAATCATTGATTGTAGAAAAGTATTTTTTAACCCAGTGGTATAATTATATTAATATATGAGTGTTGTATTAAAATTTCAATTATAATATACTAAATCTTAAAATGATATTAATATAAACACATAAATTATACTGTTGTAATATCTTTATAATTTTTAAATTTTAAACAAACAAATTTGTAATTTTAAGATAGAGGTAGTTAGGATAATAAAAACTATTTAAGTCTTATGACATGGAAATCTTATAAAAAAAACTAAAAGTAAAGATAAAACAAATGTAATATTAGATTCCTATTGTCGAAATAAACACCTAACCCAGATGAGCACTACTAATATTATTGGCTACCTAATGATTATTTAATAATTTTAATTGTTAAACATTTTTTACTATTTATTTTTATTGTATTGTTAAATACTTCATACAATGGTGATCGTCGAGCATTTCCAATGACAATAGTGTATTAAGTTTTTATTATTTAACGGCATTTGAGTATTTCAAACTTAAAATACTATGAGTAATAACTAATAACCCATGACTACAGCATTGGATTAGTTATCTCAGCTCAAAAATGCCTTCACCTACTAACCTACCTATTCTAGGTGTACAAAAAATTAGCAATGCCAGATCTAGTATATTTTTTACCTGGAGCAAAGTATAAAATTAGTGTCCTCTCAATTTTCATAATTCAGCCCCCTTCTATTATGCCACTGTTATACTTATGTACCAATTATTCTTAAAAAAAAAATGTGTATTAAATACAAACCATTAAATAAAAATTGTTGCTCGACTTGTTAGTTAACACATGAAAATAATTTTTATTAAATTGGTTATTGACTATAAGTAGGTATTTTAATTGAGTTGAGTAATGAGCACATATAACAAATTATCATTAAATTTTGATTTTCATTGATCTTTTGGCGGCAAAATCGTTTATAATATCGTCTTAGACAGTCTAAGACGATATTATAAACTCAGTGAGTTAGTCTACATTTTTGGATATGTACTTCATTTTCTATTGAAATAATATTAAGATGGTTGTTGTCTTGATTTGTTGAAGAGTTCAGATATTTATAGGCTTTGATTAATTGTAACTTACTCAAACTTCGTTTGTAAGATGCTGAATTCATAGTAATGGAATAATATTTACCACTTTTTATTTCACTAATTATTTCGAGATAAATTAAATTTCACACTTTTCATACTCAATTTTAAATTTCAATTACTCCGAAAGTATTGGTCCCAATTTTGACTATGTTACATCAACAATTCCAGAAAAATTAATTTGTTAATATTTTATTATTATTATTTGTTCTCATTTGAAAAATAAAATTTTATATCGTTACAGGACATAATTATGGTGGCATGAAAAAAAAAAATAGAAAACATGGTTTTTATGGTGACCTGAACATTAAAAACATTTTTTTCAAATTAAAGTATTTTAAAAGCCAAAATCTAAATATTCTAAATCATAAAATGCAAAAATAGTTAATTAGCATTCACATCAGCTATTATGAGTTATGACCAAGACTCATGAATAGTGATTATAATGAGAGAGGTAATATCGATTACCTTACCTACTTTATTTCAAGTTAGGTGAATATTATAGATACTTGGTTTAACACTCGTAACATCCAGTAGTACTTTAGCAAATTTTCTGAAGTACAAAATTTATTTTAGTACACTTTGCAAAATCACTTCTGCGGGATATCATTTTTACTGTATCTTGATTATTGATCGTTAAATAGGTACTTGAAAATCGTTCCAAATCAATTCCAAGGTCGGGGCACATGCTTTGAATTAAATATCGTTAAATAAGTTGAACAGTCAATATTGAATTTGCGATTAGATTTACTTCATCGTATTCAGTCATACCTATACTAACTTACTCTCAAGTAGTGAAAGCATTCTATAACATTCTATAGCATTCTATATTCACATGGTAGGTATAAGCATTGATTTTATAATAAACTATAAGGTAATAATAATAAGGTACCTATATCTTGTATTTTCATAATTCGTATGTGCATCAGGTTTTAAGATTACACTATAAAATACTGGCTTTTTTTTTTAATTATTTGGTAAAGGCTTCAACTTCTGCGGTTATTAGCCTGTGGTAATTACAAAATACTGGTCTCAAAACCACGGAGAATCTTTATGTTTAACATAGGTATTTTGCACAAGTGTTTTTTTTTTAATTTACATTGATTTTGCCAAGCCTATGTCCGTGAAGAAACCGTATATATTTTTCGAGTTCACCTCGCCAAGTGCTTGTTTCATTGTCAATGGATTACCGAGAATTTGTCTAGAGCTGACGAACTTGGGGCATTCCAGAATAATATGTTTGATCGTCAGTTCTTTGTCGCAGAGTTCACAGGTCGGGCAGTCTTCTTTAGTAATTAGTTATAAGATGCAAGTGAGTTAGACAGGAGTGTCCAATCCGAGACCTTTCTTTTTCAGATAACGAATAGCAATTGGGTCCGGGCTACTGATAATTCTTTCATGTATTTTGACTGAAATTCCTGTGAGTCACCATCCCTATCACAAGAGTGGTTACAGAGGTCTTGAACGGAGGGGGGGGGGGGTGATATATATAAATGAATAAAATAAATGGATAGGAATAGGCATAAGAATTGTCTCATTATTAATCGAAATAAAAATTAGTTGTGTACAGAAATGTGTCATACTATCGACAAAAATGTTGGTGATGGCTCTTATTGTTTTAAAATGCACCAACTTTTATTTTTGAATGTAAAACTGAACTAAAAATAAAATCAATATGTACCTACTAAATCATCATAAAAAAATAATTTTGATCAACTTTTAAATCTCTTTTTTTGTAAAGGGGGAGGGGGCAATTGCCTCTATTGCCCTCACTCCTTGTATCTGCCATTGAATTTTCCAAAAGCTGGTCGTTCGAATTTTGATTTCCACACATCAAATTGCCCCTATTGCCTCCCCTTTTATCCGTAATATAAAAAACACACATCACGGTAAAACCGATACTTTCCTCGTTTCACTCAGAAATAATCACACATCATGACACTACCATTATATTGCTCACTTAGAATCGAAAATACTCATTCAGTATTATTACTTAATGAATAAAAAAAAAATTGCGTTAGCTATTATATAGCTACCTAATTGTCTATGGTTGTAGCAGTTATAGGCAATAGCACAGATAACATTGATAACAATCATGTTTATTTATCGGAATTTGGATAGTATACTTTTTTTTTATTAATGATTTAAGGCTTCTACAACAATGGTAATTAGCCTACTTAAATTATACAAATAAATAGTTTAAATTACATTAAAAAGTTATACATGTTGAACTTCGAAATTATGTACATTGTGTATTGATGTATTACAATTTATTAAATATTTTAATTAAACGAAAAAAGGTGAGAACGGCTTTGGTGTTTTCTTCATTGAGGGCTTGTTGAGTTGTTGAAGGATTATTTAGGGTCCCTCGTTGCGCAGAGAATATTAGGCAGTCGATCATTATGTGTTTAATTGATAGGTTGACTCTACATGTTTCGCAAGTAGGTTTCGGTTCTTTGCTAATTAGGTATGAGTGGGTTAGGTGGGTATGTCCTATTCTCACACGGGTAATGACTACTTCTTCTCTTCTGGAAAGGTCAGGGGGATTTTTCCATTTCTTGACGTAAGGTTTTATGTTTCTAAATTTGTTTGATAAAGGTAAGCTACTCCAATTATTTTGCCACAGTTCTAATATTTTCTTTTTTATGTTGTAGATTGCATCTGATGTAGTTATTTTGTTGATTTTTGTAGAGGACGGTGATAGTATTGCTTCATTAGCCATAGGTAGTGTCTGCTTTTTCATTCCCGGGGATTCCCACATGTGAGGGAACCCACATGAAAGAAATACTTCTGTTTGTTGTAGAGAGCGATTTTTGAATTAATTGCACAAGTTCGTTCTTAGGGTAAGGGTTAATAATTGGTGTAATAGCAGTTAGCACTGAAAGAATCGCTGAGGATGATGGTATTTTCTGAATTTGAGGAAACGACAATCTTTACTGCTTCATACTATATCATATATAGCATACGTTTCAGCTGTATATATACTTGTGGAGTCTGGTAAAGAGAACATATAATTATCATTTTCAGTGATTACTGCGAATCCGGTGCTATTTATATTTTTAGAAGCGTCAGTGTATATTTGAGTATGATTTGGGTAATGCTGGGATATTATTTCACTAAACTTATTTTGTAAAGTTTATTGTTTATTTATTAGAAGTATATTGTTTATGGAGTTCTGAAAGTTGAGTATTAATATTAACTGTCCAGAGCCAAGGAGGAAGAGGGGCATGGGCGCCCATTGGGGGGGCAAGACAGGGCACTTGCCCCCCCCTGGAAAAAAATTATGAACTTGTAGCTCAATAAATATTACCACAATATTACCTTATTACCAAGGCAAATTATTTGTTGAAATCACTTTTAAGATATGAAATAAGTATAAAAATATACTCATTGTTATCGTATATTATGATGATAAAAACACCATATTAACACCATCATAGATAGGTCGTAGTCTGTAGTTCATATAGGTACCTATACGTAATATTATTATATAATAATGATTTTAAGAATGACAGTATTGCACAAAAAAGGAATTTTAAAATAGAATGGCTTAAACAATATCGATGGTTAGTTTATTCTAGACATTTAAAAGTCGGTTTATGCAAACATTGTGTTGTTTTTCGTCCTGTGGTTAAAAGAGGATTATTAGGAGCGTTCATTGTTAGTGAATTTACCAAGTATAAAAATTTTCATTTTCACGCAAAAAAACATATGCAATCTGAATGGCATAGAGATTCGGTTTCTCAATCAATCTCATTCTCAATAAGACTACTGCATCCTACAAATTTTAAAAAGTACACCATTAATGATTTCAAAGAAAAAATTAAGCTGATAAGTGATCATTATGAAATTGAAAATATGATAGAGGAATCTAATATTTGATATCAGTATTGGATTGATAAAAATTTGATTGACTCCCAGTGTGATGAAATTTCGTGCTATTTTTCAAATACTTAATATTTTTATACCACTGCCTCCGACAACGTGCACAATAGAAAGATCGTTCAGTACATTAAGACGAGTAAAAACGTGGCTTCGCTCGACTACAGGAGAAGATCGTTTAAATGGGTTGTGTATGATGAGCCTTCATCGTGAAAGAGTAAACGCAATCAAGGATAATTTCATTCAGGATGTCATTAATATGTTTGGAATAAAACGAAGAAATTGGCAGTTCTTATTTACTGATACCGAATAATATACTTAATTATATTATTTAATTTCTATTTTTTATAATCTAATATAGGTAACATGCATGTATACATTTATATGTAAAAAATAACATTAATCTTTATTATCTTACATTCGAACATTTTTTTATTTTGACCCCCCCTAAAATGTTACCTATGGGCGCCCATGAAGAGGGGATGTTACTTTGCTTAATGTTAGGTCTTGAAGATGTAGATTTTCACTAAGAATTTTAAAGTTTTCGTATTTGGTACATTGATTGGGTATTTGATTGGCAGGGAGTGTGTTGTGAAGTATGATGTTGGAGATATGATTTGGTAAACATTTAATTTTTGATATGTATTGTAGTATGCTACTTTGCCGTCTCGTTGGAGTGGTAATTCACCAGCATTGCACATAATACTATCAATAGGACTTGTCCTAAAAGCTCCTGTTGCCAATCTGATACCTTGATTATGCACTGGATCAAGTGATTTGAGCGTTTTAAAATCGGCTGAATTATATATACCTAACCGATCCGTAGTCAATTAAAGAAAGGATAAGTGCTTTGTAAATTAAAATAAGTGTCTATGTCTCTGATCCCCAAGTGTAATTTCTTAATATTTTAATTGTATTCATTCTTGTCAAGCATTCAGTTTTAAGTTTTTTTATATGGGGTTGCCATGATAATTTGTCGCCGAATATGAGACCAAGGATACGAATATTTCTTGAGAAGCTTAACTGTGTATTCATGAAGTTGAAAACTGGTTGTTGAATGTTCTTATTTTTATTGAAAATTATACTTTGAGTTTTGGAGGGAGAAAAGGAAAAACCTGTTTCTAGAGACCAGTTTGAGAGAGTGTCAAGTGCTTGTTGTAAAAACTGTGTCGTTGATACGATTTGAGAACTGCTGCAGTAGATATTACAGTCGTCTACAAAAAGAATATATTTGACCGGTTTGGGGAGATTTTTACATATTTCGTTTATGGCTACTAGAAAAAGAGTAACACTAATTACGGATCCTTGAGGGAGACCGTTAACAGTGTTGTGGATTGGTGGCTTCGGTTAGTTAGAAAATTTCGGATAAAAGAGAAAAGATTTCCATTAATACCCCAGTTTTGAAGTATAGTTAAGACCCTTTCTTTCCAGACCATATCGTATGCTTTTTTAATATCTAACGCAATTAAAATTAGATGTTGCTTTCTTCGAAATGCGGTACAAATGTCAGTGTGAATAGTTGCTAATGCGTCGAGCGTAAAGTGATTATGTCTAAAACCACATTGCTCTTTAGTAATACCATTGATTATAGATAGTGTTATAGATGAGTTGTAGACACAAAATAACATAATATTATAATATACGTGGATTGTGGTAATTACGATCAGTGGACATGTAGTTAGATCATCAACCTTTTACGTTACGTAATTATTATAATATTTATTATTTACTGATAAATGATAATGATAAGGCCTTGATAGTTCGGTTATTATCACCATAACAAATATGACTGATAAGATAGTTAACTATTAAGTCAATAGACAATAAGCATTTAACATACGACAACATGTCATGTAGATTTATAGATGTTATTGTATAAACATTGTAAACCAAAATGATTCCTGTTGTCATAACAATTATTTAAAATTGAATTAATCTTAGTCCTACATCAATTACCACTATAAAATACCTATATCCTAAGGTCACGTTTAGATAAAGGCTATGTAGTTGTTTGATCTGCTATAAGAGTATCCTCTTATCAGTATTGCATTTTTTTATTATTATATTTAATATATATAATGCGTATTTAATAAATAAATAAATAATTTTAATTATCTACCTATGTATTTATATATTTATCTAATCTTTAATGAGTACCTACTTGACTTTCATATTAATTAATACAAGCGAAATAATATGCTGTAATAAATTTTGATTTTTCATAATATTAGATTCAGTTATAGGTATATTATATTATTTGATATATATTTTATAATATACATACCTATATATATATATATTTAAATATATACCCATGTTCTTCTTATGACAATTTGAAAATTCCTTTGTACTGTATACAAACATAAACAATTTAAAATGGAAAAATGGTTAATTCAGTCAATATGGATTGCGGTATTTGGGTTTCTCAAAGAATTTCGTCCAGAAGATCCTTATATAACTCAATATTTGTCAAATCCACCAATGAATTTTACTGACACTGAAGTATGTATATTATAATTTATATTAAATGCTATTACCCAATAAAAAAATTAATTATTAATTTACTGAAAATAATTTTTCAATCATAATGTGTTCTTATTTTAACCAAACAAATTAAAATAGAAGAAATTAAAAATCAAATTATAACACATTTAATTTTTAGTATGTATGATTTGTAACTGTAAGATTACAATTCACTAAGGGCTCTAAAATATTTTCATTTTACTTGTATAATTAATTATATTAATTAACTTGTTTTATATCAAATTATTATTAATTGTATTTACTTTAAGTACAATTGATTAATGATTTATTATTCCTTTATTGTTTTAGATAGAACAAGAAATATTTCCAGTTACTTTAAATATATTAATTCAGATTGACTTGTTTTGTATCAAATTACGAATAATTAAATTAAATTAAAATATAATTTATTAAAAATTTGATAATTATTTTTGAGTTCATCATTTTTTTTTTGTTATAGATAATGCAAGAAATATATCCCGTGTCAACTTACACTTGTCTTGGTCTTACGGTTATTATATTTTTAGTTACTGATTATTTACGTTACAAACCAATTGTTGTGTTGAATGCAGTTTCAAATTGTTTAGTTCAATTATTTTTGATTTTTTGTCGAACAAAGACTGAGATGAAGGTGGGTAAGTTAAAATATAAGATATGAAAATAAAAGTTCTTTTTATTATATTATTGTCTTGTATTTACCACAAAACAATTTTATTTTTATATAATTACTTTTAAGTATAGCCCTTTATTAATTTTAAATCTACAAGGTAATCTTTTAGAATTACTCATCCCCTTTTTGGCCAGAAAAATTATTTAATTTGAATTTTTTTTTTTTCATTTGGTCATTTTTCTGTACATTTTGGTGTACTGAAATCAAAATTTGAACAAGTAGTTTTTGAATTATTCTAGTTTAGGCATTAAGGAAAAAAGCATTGACTAATTGCTACTAATTCGAGATTTAAACTTTTCATATTATGCAATTTTAAATTTGATTGACTCCGAAAGGATTGGTTCAAATTTTGACTATGTTACATCAAAAATTCTAGAAAAATTAATAAAATAATAACTAGCATAAAAAAATATTGTGTTCCCATTAAAAAACCAAAACATGAATTGCCACAGGACATTCTTAAAGTGGCATAAAAAAAATTATGGAAAATATAGTTTTTACGGTAACTTGAACATTGAAAAAAAAATTCCAAATTAATGCATTTTTAGGGCAAAATAAGGGGTGCAAGTACGTCTAAAAATATCACCCAGTATAAATATGATTGCATCTAATTTTTCCTTTTTTTACCGAGATTTTCTGATGGATCCACATGTTTGTTGATAATGTAGAATATAAATTCTTGTGGACCAAAATTCACCAAAAACCATGGCTAGAAGTTTTTAATTTGTATAAAGTCTTAGCCGTTGAAAATTATTTGGCACATTTCAGTTTATATTACAACAATTAATTCAATTAGGATTTTATATTAATGTCTCACATTTGTTTTGGTTCATATCATATATTATTTATAAGATTAGTAAATCTGTAAGATTTAGAGTGTGTCTTTATGATTTAATTTTCACTTTGATTGATAATTGTGTTATTGTAACATGGAATAACAATTACAATTATTTAGCATTTTTTTTTATATTAATTATGTTTTAGTGCTGTTAATATACATTTTTTTTGATTTAGGTAATGGAAGTATTTTATGGCAACATGATAGCTTGTGAAGTTGCGTATTATACATATATTTACTCAAAAGTAGATAAAAAACATTATAAAATTGTTTCTAGCCACATGAAAATGGCATGTTTATTAGGCCGACTTGTATCGGCTTTACTTGCTCAAACATTGATTAACTGTGATGTATTAACGGTACAACAATTGAATTATTTGACACTTGTTGGTAAGACTAATTATTTTAATTTTATTATGTAAATGATTAAATTAGTTATTTATAATATATTTTATTACAGGTGCAACTGCATCAATCATTTGGGCCTTTGGATTACCTTCAATTAAAAGTAGTTTATATTTTCATCAAAGTATTGAACATACTTACATAAGAGATAGTACAGGTATTAAAGATATGTTTTCATTTAACCAAAATAAGCCTATTTATATATTTTGCTTAGTGCTTGTGTTAGTTATTTTATTAAAATATATTGAATAGTTTGATGTATTCTTTAGAAGCCAATGCAAAATATTTTAGTGTTCTACATTTAAACGAATAATAATACAGTAAAACTCGATAAACCAGCTATCTCTGTTCTCCGTCATCTTGTGAGGAATGTGGTGATATGTATAATACATTATTAAGCGTATAAAAAAGCTTGAGTTTCAAAGAAACAGATGAAGATGACCGATTTTTTTGTATAGTATGTATATATGTTTGTATACTGTATACAGTACCTGACGTTTATTTTATACATGGTGACGGTTAATCGAGTTTCTACTGTATTATAATATAACCAATGATAAAATTCAACTAATTAATAACATTAAATTATGCAAAAAGATATAATCATAAACATTCTCAACAATGGGGTTACCTGACTAAATAAAAATATATAACTCATTTATTAAATATTTTGTTATTTTGAAATAAATATAACAATTTAAATAGTTACCTATGTTATAAAACTGTGTAAACAAATTTAATGTATTAATAGAAAAATGATTGATATTAATTTAATTTTAAGAGATCATTTAAATATTTATGTATATAATACATTTTTAAATTTTAATTAAATATAGTAAATAGGTATTAAAGTAATAAATAATAATATACATACCAAATATTTGCGTTATTAATATCAATATATCAAGTAATAAAAATCTTATGAATAATCTTATATCTATGAGACTGTAAAATATAAACAAGTGGATAGTGCGTGACAAAACTTACTAGGCAGTGTATGGTTTGATTCTGATTTTGGTTCAAGTTTTTGCAATTTATTCTCAATTATTCGGAAAACTATAAAGAAATTTAAAAAATGACCTCACTATAATACTAATTAGGCAAAATATCCTATCAGTCAAGTACCAGTCAAGTAATCCTTCTGGTCAATATTATGTTAACAAACACAATAAAAAAAAATCTTAATGCACATTATGATAAAATCATTACATTCCTTGTTTCTTTCAGAATTTAAAAAAAAATGATTTTGATATTTTGTGAAAGTAAAAAAATTATATAGAATAGTTCGAAGTATTTTTAATTTCTTATTGAATCAAGGAAACTATTGGTTTTACCACAATGTTTTATTTTTTTGTGTCTGTATACACAACTATAACCAGAATCCCACTTTGTATTTAAAAAAGAATGTACAATATACAACAAAGAAATAGGATAATTGACAGACAAAATAAATTATAATTTATGAGTTAAGAATTAATCAATTATTTCCTCTAGTCTACTTTTTATTATGCAATGTGCAGACATCACTTGTGAAAAAAAAAATGTTAAAGATATAGATAAATACATAAAATCACTTATATTTGAATGCATTCAGTTGACAGTTTATCCTGTTATTGCATCTGATTTCTTTCAGTGTATTTCATATAAGCTTTTTGAATCAGTTGTTATTAACTGAAAACTAATATGAATTAACTTATTGAACATCAAATAACAATGCATGTGTTATAAACTAATAAATAAATAATTAATATTTAATTTAAAAAAAATAGTATGTTATTATATGTATAATATATACTATATATACTTTAGTTGAAGTTAAAGGATGAGTTAAGGTTTTTATTAAATAATGAGGGTAAATTTATTTTTTTTGATCTGAGATATTCTTTATTTATGTAATACAATATTTTAATTTTAACTTGTATCTATAAGTCTTTTTTTCTTGATATCAATGTGTATTAATGAGTATAAAACAAAATTAAATTAATAATTATTGATATATTATATTATATTATATTGTTTGCAATTATTATTTTCATACAATTTATAATATTAATTTAATTAGGAATGCAATACTTGTAGGATAATTTTTTAATACCTTTTTAAGTTTGATGTATTTTGTTAATTTTATCACAAAAGAAAAGTTCAAAATCTTAAAATTTTACAATAAATTAAAATATTTGTTTTATTTATAAGTTTCACTAAAAAAATGTAGTCATAAAATTTAAAAATCCCAGATTTTGAAGAAAGTTAACTTGTATAAAATTATATAGGTTATGCCAAATTTTGATTTGTAATAGGATTGTTCATGATTTTGGCAATTAGGTAGTTGTACTTTTTTACTGTGGTAATTATTAGAACCTATGGTTAATCTTATTTTGTGTTGGCTTTTTATTATCGTTACTTCTGTTAAAATTAAATTATATATAGATATAAAACATTGAATTGTAAACTTTGGATGTACTCTGTAGTACATTTAATCTATTACAATTTAAATTTGGATGTATGTTTATATTTTAATTTTCTTTATAAATATGCTATTTTATTTATTATCTGGTTTAAATAACTAATTATTGAATGAAAATAATTATTTATGATTAAAATACGTATTTTAATATTTAATGAAATTACCCTTTGATTTTAGATTTCTGGGGTTATATCAAAAAATCAAATTTATCAAAATATTACTAGCAAACAATAAATTATTTAAAATTATATTGTAAAAACACACTATTACTTTCTAACCTAATGGAAATATAAACATCTTCTTTGTACCTATTTAAATGAATAAATCCAACACAAGAATATGGATTTAATTGTCAAACATATAATGTGCTTAAGGATTCTATGTACGAGTAGGTAACCATATAGATACTACAATTTAAGTTAAAAAATAATCAAATCTACCTTACAAGTTTTAAAAATAAGTGGAAACATTTTGATAATTTTGTATTATACTTCATTATACAGTATTCTGTATAGGATGATTTTTTAAACATGTTCTTCCCCTTTTTTGGCCGTAAAAGTGCTTAACTTTGGACTTTTTTTAATGTTCATGTACCATAAAAGCTATGTTATCCATACTTTTTTTTTTGAATGGAAATAACCTTTTTTACTGTGGTATTTTATTGAGGTAATTTGTCTGTGAATTTTGATAAATAGAAATCAACATTTGAATGAGTAGTTTAAGTATATTATTATTAAGGAAAATAATCTTATTGATACTTAATATTATGGCATAATTTGTAATTACATTTTTGCTAATTTTTACAAATTGCTAAATTTTACTGATTTGAGATAAAATCAATTTTACCCTTTTCATATGTAACTTTAAATTTGAATAATTCCAAAAATATTATTCCAAAATTGAAATGTTTTTCATAAAAAAAATTGAGAAAAATTAACTGATTAATACTTTGCTTAAAAATATGGTGTTTCATTTGGAAAAAACAAAGTTTGTATCGGCATAGGATACCCTTAGATTGGCATACAAAATATATGAAACCGCTTCTTTGGTAACTAGAACATTAATAAAAAATTCCAAATTTAAACAATTTTCAGTCCAAAATAGGGGGTGAACAAAGGTAAAAAATTTTTTTACATATACATATATATTTAAAATATAATGATTTGTATAATTAATATGATGCGCATGTATATAATGTATGTATTTATATATTTAATAATTATTTTTTACAATTACTAATATTAATAAAAGTCAGCAGTATGGTTTCTGGAGTTTAATTAACATGGTGATTTGACTATACATTTTATTGAGTAGCTTACAAATGACTATGTATTAAATACATTATTTGCATTTTTTATACTTTTGTGTATATAAATATATATCATTTATGTAGATGTTAATGTATCCAAACCTAAAACTGTGTGTCAAAGACTATGGTCGGACTTCATCACTGCTTTCACAAACCGCTATGTTCTTCTATGGTCCATTTGGTGGGCTTTAGGCACCTGCTTTTATTATCAGGTTCGGATTAATTTTGTTGTAATCAAATATTGAATAATTTATAAGAAATAAGACATTTTTTTCTATGGGATTCATTTTTAAATAATTGACAATGTTTGTACTATTTGATGATTATGATCTATAGGTATGGTTTGATTCATCATGAATTTTCATACAAATGTTAAACACTTGTTTCATAAAATCTGCAGCAGGACAGACACATGGTAATTACAGCATCTATGATTCTAAGGTTCTTCTTAATTCTTTTTTAATTGGAGTAGATCTATAAAATGTCCTAGTCAGACTATTTCATAAATACTTGTATTTTTTATATTTGTCTAAGGTCTTAACTAAGTTGTATAGTAAAATTTAAAATTAATAAGATATTAGAAAGCAAAATTGTTTAGATGATATTACCTAAGTGGTGTTTAAAATTAAATTAAAGATTTCCGACTTGTGTACTATATAGTTTAGACTGCTCCTGCTTTCCACTATTATTTTTTTAAATTTTATATTATAATTTTTATTTTATTGATTAAAATCATTTTAAAAATAAATTGCACCAAAGATTATAGTGTACAATATAACATGTACCTATATCATTTAATTAGATGTCTTATCTATTTATGATTTTTCAAATAAATATGGTTAGCATAAATAATTTGCTTGATTATTAAAAAAGTTTAATGATGGAACCTTTATCTCTATTGTAATATGCAGATGTAATATCCCAAAGAGAAGAAAAATACTATACCATCATACCTGATTAATGTTAAGATAAAAGCCTTAATTGTTGAAGCTACATCAAAAATAAAAAAAATAAATTAGTTAGGTATATGAAGTTCATTTTTTAATTATTTTTATTGAATCTATACGACTAGTCACTCCTATAAAGTTGTTATTTTAACAATGCACAGTAAATTTATATGTGTGGTCTAGATTAGCAATTCTCAACCGGGGGGTCGCCAAAATTAGTTAGGTATATGAAGTTCATTTTTTAATTATTTTTATTGAATCTATACGACTAGTCACTCCTATAAAGTTGTTATTTTAACAATGCACAGTAAATTTATATGTGTGGTCTAGATTAGCAATTCTCAACCGGGGGGTCGCCAAAATTTTTTTTAGGGTCGCCAATTCATGTGGGAAAAAAATTATTGGTGACATTATAGGGGGTCGCAAACTCAAAAAGGTTGAGAACCGCTGGTCTAGATCAAATATAAAGCACTTCTAGATTTTTTGTGGTTTTTTCTGTTTTTTAATACTTAGAAAAAGATTAAAAAATTTTTTAAATTTTTCCAAGCAAGCTTTTATATTATTTTTTTTATAAATAGATAATTTTGTGTTTTATGATTTTAAAATCTAGTAAAAAAATTTTAAAACAAAAATACTTAAGTATTTAGATTTATGTGCGTATTATATATTTCGACCAATTTTGAATCCAATGATTCATAGTTCTTTTCAAATTTTTATAAAATTTATATTTTTCATCTATTTTAATCAAGAATTTGATGTTTGACTGAATTCCTTTTCCTATACTCCCTCATCAGTATCCAACTATTTTATCTCAAGATTAAAGATACAAATTCTTGTTGTTTGTACTTAAACGTTTTATAAAAAATTGTAATACTCCATTTAAATATAACTAATTAGTTATACATTTTGGTTCTGGGTAGAAATTAATATCTTATATACAGCAGATAAAAATATTTTGTTACTAATGTTTACTATTATCTCAAAACTTAAAAGTAGTAAGAATATTTAGAATGTTTGAAATTGGCACAATAAAACTATTTTACTGTTTAAACTTGAAAACATAAATGTCTATTATGTGATATAGCCGTTATTGGACTAGGTACAATTTTTACAAAGAACCTTGTTTAATATATGAACATTTAAATGTATTTATTGCATTGTACCTAATTGAGTTTACATTATTACATTTTCATTTTATCTTGTTAAATAATTTGAATTTTTAAAAACATTTTTATTTAGTTTATGTCGTATGCCCAATCATTATGGCAAGAAATTTATAAGAATGGTACTGATTTGCCAGTAACTGATAATGGAATCGTGGAAGCCGCATATACCATAATAAGTATGTATGGTTATTATTTTTATTTTTTATTTTTATTGAAAGTTGGACCCATATGGTACTTATAAATATACTTTAAAATAATTATATTATTAAATACTCTTTTTTAATTCTCTTCTTGTATTTATTAATTAATTTAATATTTGTGAAAACATACTTTATATTAAAATATTTTAAATTACAAAAATAAATGAAAATAAACTTTTAATAAGTGGTACAAACATTTAAAAAATAGTATTAAAGTCAATACATTTTCAGTTAGTTTTTTATAAAGTCATTCAAATTTAAAATTTAAAAGTATATTTCAGGGAATGCTCCAAATTATTTTTCGATTGTGTACAATTTAAAAAAACAGTTTGATTGGAAATTAGTAATAAAATGTTATTTAAGTGTATTGTTATTTTCTAATATGCTAAAAAAAATTAACTTTTTTAAATTTTCTTATTAATTTAAAAAAAAATAAGTTAAAAATACTATAATTTTTTGTTTTATAAATCCTTATATTGTATTTATATTTATTTTATGAGTACTTATAATTTAAAAATTTTATAAAATTGTCTCAACTTTTTTTGATTTTTAATGTAATTTCTTATACATTTTTAATAAATATGATAATACTTCATAATAATCTACAAAAGTGAATGGTATAAGACTAGGTATAATACTATATTCAACAGTATTTTTGTATTCTGTTTGTTTAATATCTTAAATTAATTAATTTTTTAAGGTACATTGGGTGTTTATTTAATTGGCATCATAAAAGTGTCAAGTTGGTGGTTAGTAGGTATTCTTACTTTAGGCCAAGGAATTTTATTGTTGATGATGGCTCAAGAACATTTATTGTCACATGCATATGTTGGCTATATAATTTTCGGAACATTTTATCACATTATGGCCACTGTAGCCAAGTAAGTATATGGTGATAAAACAAATTATGTTTTATTTTAAATAATAATTGATTTATTTGTTATAGTTGTGAAGTAGCCAAAAATATTCCTGCAGACAGCTATGCATTAGTATTTGGAGTTAACACATTTATTACACTCTTGTTGCAAACATGTTTGACAGTAATTGTTAATAGTCCAGTAGGACTTACGTTAGACATTAGAACACAAGTAAAACTATTATTATTTATTGCTTTAAAACCAAGTTATAATATCTAACAAAGAATCCTATACAAATTATAAATTGCAATAACACAGATAATATTTCAAATTAATAAAAAAAAAAGTTATACATATATTTTACAAGTAGGCTATTTAATTAAAACACAAAAGTGTAGCTTTAATTTAAAAATCGATTTTACATTTTATGATACATATATTACAAGTACATTTCATTATGATCATGCTAATCTATAAACAATGATTTTCCACCAAAAATCTGATAAAAAAAAATAAAAAAAAAAAAAAAACGTATAATGTGCTTTAACTGTAATAACCTTTGACTAGAGATGGCTACAAGCAATGATTAACTTATTGTCACATTATATAACTATTAAATAAACAAAGACAGTCTCATATTCTGACCATCTCTGGCATCTGCATGTTTACATAAACTTTTGTTTGTATAATATAGAACTAATTCTAACAACAATTCGGCCAAATCATAAATCATTCTTAATGTGTTAATAAAGCCTATTTTTATGTTCAGGGAATATCATACCCCTCAAGCTTAGCTTAAAGGTTATGAGGATATTATTATACTAGACTATTTTAGATTAAAATATCTATATACATTCATTGCTTCAAATGCTTTTTTTATGTATTTTACAATTATTTTTATAGTTTTATGTATACGGTGGAAGTTGTTTGATAATCGGATTTGTATACACTATTGGAGCAATGTGGTCAACATATAACAAGATACAAAGACAAAGAATTTTTTCAACATCAAATTAACTAAATTATTATTGTTTTAATAATAATTGTATAATATTATTTTTTTAATAATAATTGTTATTAATTATTGTGTAATGAATATTTGTATTAAATACTTTAAAAACAAAAGGTAAACATTTTATTTTTATTATTTTTGAAGAATGATGGAATTTGTTTATTATATATAATATATATATTATATATATTCACGTATAACATAATATGTTAATAAAATGAGTAAATTATTGGTTTTTATTTATATTTATAGTAAACAATTTATTATTCAATCCATAGGGCCTTTAAAAAGAGATTCTTTTCATAACTTTATATTACAAAAAATAATCTCAGTATTGGAATATCTCTATCTGTATTTTAAAAATATATTAATTTAGTTCCAATGAAGCCATAACCTTATGTGATTATAATATAAAATAAAAAATGTAAAGAAAGATTTACAAATAAAATGTGAAATCTAACTTCTTATAAAGGAGAGACATTTTCAGTTGTTTAATAAAAAAGCTAACAATATGATAATAACCCTAATTCAGTCGGTGGTATGATTTCAGTGTTTATTTATTAGGATGTGTGAAGATCATAAGCATTGAGACCAATTTTATTATTGTAAAAAAAAACTGCAGTTTCAATGTAACTACTAACTAAGGAATTAACTAACTATTATATTGTTAGTTAGTTAAACTTAACTGAAATTTGATGGACAGTAAGACTGAGATGATATAAATAATTTCAATTACAAAAAACAAAAATGTTCAATACAAATTCAGCAAATTTTAAATGTTTGCATTTCATGTATTAAAATTGGATTGATACACTAGTTCTTATTTCTGTGAACATTTTTATTTTATATTCTTTTTCAGAATGAAGCAAATTAATTAACGTTATGAGTAGTATTGTGTATTTATATACCTATTTTACAGTGGCGGCTTTAGGGTTAGATTCTGAGAGGGGGGATAAACACCGTACACATTTTTTTAAAATATTTTATGATAAATTTATTCAAATGCTTTAAAATCAGTGTCACATATTACCCACATTAGTCATTAGTACAAAATATTATACAAAGTAGTCGACAATTCAATATGATTATAAAACAAGACAACTAAAAATTACATTTTATAATACAAAATATAATTTTCGATTTTTAGTTTTGCAAATCGATCTATGACGATCTATATCTATAGATATGTCTCAATGAATGTGCATGAAAGCGACACCATTGAGCCTGTTCTCGACCATTCGAGTACGCAACCAGGTTTTAAGCCGTCGCTACATCGACTGGTAAAGTTGCTAAAATATGAATTGTTGGAAACATATCAACATCACAAACATCGAGCACCTCTAAAGCCATTTCTGGAATTCTGTCGTTATTCATATTCACACGATTCCACTTTGCTAGCCAGTAGCCACACAACATACTCGGCTCCTAAGCAGACCGCATTAATCTTCAAAACACCACCGTAAATCTCTGACAATTTTATTATTTTTAGTTTAGTTTTATTTGCTTCTCCTGATTTTTTCAATGCTTCAAAGTCTATTGTGGCTGGCATCGAAAGTCGTTGGTCAAACGAATTTCAGACGTCTTCCGACGGTTTTGTAGATCATTTAGAACTGAATCTATGATTGGTATATCGATAGAAATTCTATTAAATACTTCTGGAATACAATCTGAATTGGGGTGATTTGCTCTATAAACTGATCTTTTTGCTATTCGTAGTTAGATTATTTCAACATCTAATTTGGATGCCATATTTTGTGCGCCATAATAAAAGCGTATAATATTATATTAAATTAGGTTGTCTGCTTATTTTATGAAGGTACTTTATATATTTTTATGGATAGGTACAAAATGAAATAATTTTATTGTACAACAATACGAATTCAGAGATATGTATAATGATAAACATAAAAACAAATTTAATACATTTTAAAAAATAACAAAAACATCAATTACACAAGTTAATGGTTGTATAACAACATCCGTGTAACGTATAGCGGAAAATTATTTTAAAAATAAAAGTAGAAATCGTAAGACGTAATTGTAACGATTCAAAATGTTTATGTGTGCATAACGAGTGTATCCACTTGCATTGTCTTTATATAGTGAAAATGAAAATTATTATTATACACAATTAAACAATAGCGTTATGGAATTACTTTTTTCATATAAAAATGACAAACTCCTGTTTGAACTCAACATTTGCGTGTTTCAGTAAATTATACGATAAAATGTGCTCTTGGTACAGAAAAAATTTTTATACGTTCTTGTTTGCTTATATTTTTTAGATGTTTTAGTCTTATAGTGTGTTTAAGGCGTAATGAATTCAAAACTAAAGTTAGTCATCTTTATGAGTATATCCATACCAATTGTCACATCGCTATCGGTTCACCCGGTTGATACGTTAATTTCAAATACTGTAAGTAGATTTCTCTAGTAAAAATATAACTACTGTATGTTATGGTACATGTTGAAAAAAATAAATATGTTACTCGTTGTATTTAGATTACCTACCTTATATAATTTTTATCTCGTTTCTTTTTCTTTCGCGTAATTTTTTAGAATCAAATTCTTATCATAAGTAAATATAATTTAATTTATATTAGTTTATAACAAAATTATCTACCTCTTAAAGCTAAGCTAGTAGTAGGGTAGATACTAAGGTATTATTAGTTAAAATAATCAATTTATACTTTTTTTTAATATAATTACTTATTTTCTTTTCCTCTAAAACATTCATTATTAATGTATCTATAAATAGCTAGCTAGCGGTACTAGGCTCCGTTTCCCCCACTTTGTCATCTATAGTTCGCGCTGTGGCGTGCATACAGCGTGAAATATGTGTTATACAGAGTGATTATATTATATTATAATTTATAATATCGTATATCACGTGCAGAACAATTAATCATTTATTTCTTATCAACACCTAAAACATTTACGATTACAAAAAAATGAATATAAATAATTTTCGAAAAATTAACAATGTCCACGGAAATAGGGTACTACATCATTCATTAACCTTTACATATTTTTCAATTTTGTTTGACTTACAATTTCTTTAACTCATATATTTTGCGCATACACACCAACAACTTAATTTAAATCGATTTTTTTTTAAAGTATTTTGATCTATAAAACACAATTGTTGAATTTGATTTTTTTTTTTTTATCGTACGTAATTATTGTAGGCGTCTAACTAATAAGGATGTCCAAAAAACATTAGTCAGCAAATAATACTAAACAAAATATAATTATAATTCATCAATTTAATAATTTATCAATATATTTTACAATTATATACAAAACTAAAAAATATAAATATATAAACGATATATTTTACAATTATATACAAGACAAAAAATATTATTCGTCAGAAAAATCTGACGAAGTATCACCAGTTATAGTCATTATATGATCATCTTCATCATTAATCATTCTATCAGAAATTAAGTCGATGTCATACAATTTGTCCTCTTCTTTTATGGTGTGACCAACGAAATTGGCTCACATTTCAGACGTCACTTTCTGGACTCCTTCGTTCAGTAATTTTTTAACATCGTTTAACTTAAACGTTGGGTTGTTTTGTTTGACGTGATTTTTCACAATAGACAACGCAAGTTATATGGGATTCAGTTCATAGTGGTAATGTGGCAAACGCAATACAAGTTTATTTGATTTCAAGGCTTCTTCGTCGATTACATACTTATCATGGCGAGGTCTAATTTCATTTACCAAGTCAAGGAATCGAAATTTTATCAAGGGTTTGTCTAAAACCACACCTTTTGACTTCAACCAATTTTTAATGTCTTCTTTATTCCACGAATTTCCGGGAACCGGGTCTTTTTTGACAGAATGGTACGAAGCATTGTCCATGACTATCAATTGTCCTTCAATCGGAGCAAAATTCCATAAAACCAGTCGTAAAACGTGTGTCCCTATTAATTTTGTCGTGGTAGTCGGCTGTGTTCTTTTTTTACTCAAAACACAATAGACCCCCAACAACGAAACCATCTGCTAAACCGATATGAACCACTATTAACCGCTTGGCTTTACCTGACTGATTTTTTGGGCCTGTAGTCAGTCCTTTCAGGAATGCATCTGTATGCGATTTCACAGAAGTATCAATCCATACTTTACTGCTACACTCACCTGCGTTTACCCATGTCTCATCTAAAAAATATATTGTACGACCTTCATCCCGATAACGCCTTATGTCCTCGATATACTTTTGTCGCCACACCACAAGATCTGCTCTTTCTGTTAAAGCGCTATTACGATTTCTTTTTGTGAATTCAAAATTTAATTCTTTCAATACCCGCCGCAAAGAGGTACAAGGAATATTTGGAAGAAGTGAATCGTCGTTTATGGCTTGAACAATTTTTTTTAATGTGGGAATTTCATTCCTGAACCAAAATGAATTTTTTGCGAATCGAATTTTTATTAAAATCGTCAATTTTATCTTTGACTGTAGGACGGATTTTAGTTTTATGTGGTGACTTACATTCACCCGTGTTTTTGTATTCACTTATTGTCGTTATAACTGTACGCATTCCAATCCCAGAATCACTTGAAATAGACGCCATCAATTCTTTGTACTTAATGTCGGGCTGTAGTTGCTTTTTCGCCTTGTACAGATTGACAATCATCAGTTTTTGCCGTTTTCCAACAAACTGAAACAATAATGTTTAAATTATTTAAAAACTATACGACGTTCAAAGATAAAAATTATTCGATTCCTTCATAATTTAGAATTTACGAATTAAGTAACACTTAAGTATAAGAAGATTTTTCTACGAGTAAAATATTATGTATTAAGTATAAAATTTAAAAAATAAAATATATAAAATAATTAAATTATTATAATTATCATAATTAAAGAATTCTTACCCGTCCTTTTTGATTTTTTTTTATGGGTGAAGATATTTTTTCAGAGTCGACGTTTGGCTCAGCAGATGTGGTAGGCTCATTGGTTGATGGAAATTTGTTTGAAGTATTCATTTCAAAAAAATAAACAGTTAAAGTAACGGCAGTAAAAAAATTAAACAGTCAACGGAGTGAAAGTAATCGCGCGGTTCATAAACGTAGTGAAACAAACTTATTGACACGCTGTATCAAGTGTACGTAAAGACTGCGGCCCCACTGGGAGCGATTCTGCGATTCTGCGTTTCGAGCGTTTCTGCGATTTTACACGCACGATGTCCACTAGCGATTTTAATGGGGACACTTTAGCGATTTTACATTCGTTTCTAAATTTTTTCCATGGCGCGTGTCCGTTTTAGTTTTCATTAGCTTATTTGGTCGTCAACCAAGATGACGTCCCGAAAAATTTTACTAGCTGAAAGTGCTTCTTGATATTAAAGTAAATTTGGTTAAGAAACGTATATGGGTTCACGAAATAAATAAGCATAGACTATCTGAAGGGGAATTCCATATACTATTCAGTAAATTAAAAAAAATTTAAAAAGAATGATCCAGTCAAGTTTTTTGAGTACTGTCGCATGAGTGAACCTACTTTTTATATAATTTTGGAAGCTATTAGAAGCGAAATCGAAAAAGAAGACACCAACTTCCGAAAAGCAATACTTGTAGAAGACAGCTATTTGTTCGGACACAACCAGCGTTGAAGACATTTTGACAACGAATGTCAAGTTTCAACGATTAATCGCCGAATATCAAACTATTTTGTTCTTTCAGCGACTGCCGCACGTGTAACGCTACACGCGACACACGACACGCGCTCAGTGGGGCCATTACATATGAATTACATACTTTTGTTAAAATTGCTAAAACGCAAAATCGCAAATCGCGTTCAGTGGGGCCGCAGCTTAATGATACACATTATACAACGTTCCCGACCGTTAACGATTGTGATCGTGCAACGACGATGTCAAATAAGTGAGGGATGCGCGAATTCGATTGCGTTTTGGTCGGGACACGGGTTACTTCTCTCGTGGCGCGGAGTATACATTTGTACGAACTATGACTACAGCTTTACAAACAAATATTAAATTGGGTATTGGTCAATATTATTAATCATTTTATACCAGAATGTAGTTAAAAAATCGTTATACTTCGTTTTTCTTTATTTGTGCAATGAATTAATAAGTTGTATTTTACGACGATTAAATCAAGAAAAACGTTTAGTTTATGAGTTGTATAGTAAAATTAGAATAAAGTTATATTTAATAAATCTATTATTGTTATTATCTCCATAGGATCTATGATATTCTACATATTACATCGAGTAGGTACAAGTTATATCTTCTAAACTTATTTACCTTTTAAACATCATGACTCCAGTCTTTATTATAAAATTATATGCTCTAAAGACTAAAAGCAAATGATAATTGTATGTATTTATATCACATAGATGACTTCTAAATTACCAAGGCATGTATAAAACAAAGTTTTTTAGTATAATGTTAGATGATAAACACAAAATAATATCGTATTATAGTTAATTAAAAAAAACACAAGACCTTTTAAATTAATACGTTCATAAATTATTAAAATTTTTTTTTTAAACTTTTCAATAGTTATAACTTAGAAATTATAGACACATACCTAGCGACAGACATATAGCCTAATAAAATTACTAAAATGAACTAAAAAGATATTTTTAAAATTGATAAAATAAAATTTTAGTTATTTTCTTTTGCAATAATAATGAACATTTTTATTTTTATATTGTTTATTTTATTTATTTTTTGACTAATGAAATACTTACTCTGTTTTATATTATAGACAGTGAATAAGGGGCAGATTGAAAACTTTAAAGGTCCATATAGGAGATCAAAGCGACAGTCTGTTTCAAGAAAGCAAAATCGATGTAAATTAAAATAATTAATTTTAAAACTAAATAAAATAAAATTTAGGTATTAATGTTTGTGCGAAATTTCAGTGCTTTCGTTATTTACAATCGTCAAATTCGATAATGAACCATGTTACTCATCATCTGGGGACAGTGGTATCTGCATGACATCTGCAGAATGCTATCAAAATCGAGGAGTACCTATTGGATCATGTGCTAATTCATACGGCGTTTGCTGTTTGTGTAAGATACACCAAATTTGTCAACATTTATCCAAATTTTAAACTATTGCTACTTGTTTATTACGATCAGCTTTGTCAACATGTGGCCAGACCATCCGAGAAAATGGTACTTATTTTGTAAATGCAGGATATCCAGATGGCCTAAATGCTACCGGAACATGCCAAGTGACCGTACATAAGACATCTCCTCACATTTGTCAATTCAAGTATATCACAGAAATAAGACAAGAGCCTACTTTAAAACGTTACATTTATTATGATACATTTATCTTATTTTTTTAGATTAGATTTTGAACGTTTTTCTATCACAGGCCCCGAGCCTGTTAATCACCAATGTGATAATGATCAATTTATTGTTTCTGGTTCAAATCCCGTGCCTGTAATTTGCGGATTGAACACGGGTGGTCACAGTATGTATCTAAATTAATTAAAAATATTTTTCAGTATGATATGATATTATTATTTAAGTCATTTTATTTCTTGATTTTGTTGTAAGTCATTTATTTAAAAATAAATAAATTATTAATTTGAAAAATGAACCCAATTTATTTATTTTTTAAAATAATTACGGTTCAATTCATATACCTATAACTAAAATGTACTTGTAAATAATGTTAAACATAAATTAATTTTGCGTTCGAAGTTATACATACAAATGTCTTATTTAGTGTACGTAGATGCTGGCACGGGTACAAGTCCAATTATATTGACAATGGTTACTAGTGGTATACTTTTCAGAAGAAATTGGAAAATTAAAGTTAGCCAGATACCTTGTGATTCCACAACAAAAGGTTATTATTAAAAACTTGAATATATTGATTGTATTTATATAATGTTTTATTTAAATATATACGACTTAAGCTGACACTGGTTGCTTACAATATTATACTGGAATATCGGGTACAGTAAAATCATTTAACTATGAATCATTTTCCGGTCTTCATTTGTCAAACCAGGATTACACAATATGCTTAAGGACCGAGCGCAATTTCTGTTCTGTACAATATTCAGCTTGTGATGATCAAAGTGAGTAGTTATAGTAGTATGATTTAAATAGGCCTACCTAAAAATGTATATAAATGGAGAAAAAATTAAATTAAATTGAATGCATTTAGTGAACAATAGAAGTCACGCGTTCACGTTGACAGGAAATACATTGGGTCAAAACCCCGTACAAGCAAATGTTGGTAGCGTTGGGTCAAGTCCTTGTAATTCTGACTACCTAATTATTCCTTGTGTTTCGAGTAAACAAGGACCTGTTGCGTCAGGCATGAATACGTGCGTGGATAGACTATGTGGTGGTACTTTAAATACAGATTATACTACAATTCCAACTACGGTCATAAGTAAGAAATTGTATTTACAAACTTCATATATGTATTTATATATTATAATAACATTAATAAGTAGGTACAATGTATATTGTAAATATTTTTGTACATTTTGTCTGTATTTTAAAAACCCTTGATGGTGTTGTATTTTTTATTGTCAAAAATATTGGAGGAATCCATAGAATTCCTTCGGACTTTGGAGCCGTACTGGGATCCTTGATGATAAATGTTATACTTAAATACATAATATTTTTTTAAATCTTAACGTATTTTTTAATTCTTAATTAATATTTAACATAATCTAACTTACCTATTTGTAGCATATTAATTTTTTTGGAAGCAGTCATCGCACTTTTATATGGTATTACTATCTGTCTAAAGCTAATTTTTATTTTTTATACTCATGAGGGCATGGGGCATGAGTTGTCAAATTTTAAATAAATAAATAATAATAAATAATCTCTTTGAAATTTGATATATTATTCTGTATTCATATTATGTATTAGTTTCTATGAAACCAGGCAATATAATAATATATGTATTATTTATTTTGATTTTAATACATAGGTATTTAATTGTATTTTAGTAAAACTCTACAGAGTATTTTAGGAAAATTATATTATTTTTAGTTACAAATTATTCATTTAGTATCATTAATTAAAACTGATTTTCATTATTTAATTATAATTTGTTTATACAGGTAGTGTACGACCTTTTCGGTTATCTTTCCATACTAATTCAGTGGAAATGCCAAATGACATGGGTAATCGTGGTTTTTGTCTTAACTATATTCAACAACCGTGTAATGCTAATTATGCTTAAGAATTCAATTAAAACGTATTTTTGTTATTTTTTTAGAAATAAATTAATTTTGTATTTTTTTTATAATATTATAATCATGCGTTCATTAATTTTTTTACCATGTATCCAGGAATGGAATAAACAAACAACATTACGAATAAAAGTGCGGAAAAAATAATTAGGATATATATACACTTTGTTTTGTTGGCTATTAATAAATTGCGTAACATAAACTTAAATGGTTCCACAACTGATGTTAAGTATTGAATTGATGGTCTCCTGTTAATGTTGAATAGGAGATGTATTAATCTAATAATTATATTATCTAATCCTACTGAGATGAGAAGACAATTACTTTGGATCTGACAATGGTTGTGGTTTATCTCTACCGAATCCTACTGGTGATTTATCAGCTTCTAGCTTCGTCATTATTTGTACTTCGGCATCTACCTTACCCTATTTATATTATAAAATAAATATTAGCTATGACAAATACAATTATATTAAAGCCTTAGGTTAGAACTATTAGAATACTTACTACAATTGCATTTATATTATTTTCCGTGGAAATGAATGGCCACCAGCCGCGGGTTTTTTTTACATTAAACAAATTTATTCGAGGTACTCTCTCAGATGTGGTACACCGCCATGATGATTTTGTACCACGAGGCATATTCCACAAATCCATAGTTAAAGATCCTTGAATAGAAAAGACAAAGTACAGTTTTCATTAAAAAAATTTTGATTTACCTATGTGGCTATGCTAGTATTGGGTGATAGATGGTGGTTATCCTAAATATGGAGCAAGGTTTGGATTGAAAAATGTTTAGTTTACCTATGTAAGAATCAGGGGATAAATGGTCGTTATCCCAAACTTGAAGATGGAGCCTAGGCAAAAATTTTTGTTCTTCTCCGTCCAAAGAAAAAAAGTTTTTTTTTTTCTGGACAATAATATTTTCTACTTTATTGTAAAGAAATGAGAATTTAAAGCGCCAATTGAACAGTCCCTTTCCGTTTAATGACCGGTAATGAATGTCTGTCGATTGTTTTGCAGTACCAGGTAACCACCTGTAATATTGAATTACATTATCGTACAGTCTAAATAAATAAGCAAACTCATGTAACCCTTTGATGTAGATATCACTATGTTTCTCTCCTGTAATAAAATCATCATCAATTAATTTTACATCCGTGACCGACCAAATTATTACTCGAAGCTCATAAATTTCAACAACCGGCGGTTTCACGTCTACCATTTCAGGTATATTATCATTTTTAGAAAACATGTCAATCCACATTTCCAATGTGCCCTACAAAGTAATGATATTTTTGAAAATTATCTTTCATACTCATTGTATTTTTTTACTTGGTGTATATTAGGCGTCTTTGGATTGAACAATGTTCTTGTTTCTACATGTTCAGGCACCAAATGACAACCGATGACTGGCATATCTTGCCAATGGTTTAATACATTCAATGCCATTGATTGTCTATCAGCTTTTATAATTTTCTCGTCAATATTAAATATTTTAGAACCAACTATTACGCTATTTGCTGTGTATATTGGAGGTTTTAATGAATATAACAAACAAAGCTTATGTAAAATTTGTGATGGTTTTTCACAATCCCTCCAACGGTTATATCCATCTCTAACATTAACAAATCATTTATTTATAATATTAATTATAAGTGAATCGGTACATTTTTAATAACTTAAACATTTCAAATATTCAAACCAAAACCACTCATATTTATTACATTAATAACTATATCATTTTGAAAACAATTAGTTTTATTTTTATATATATGATATATCTAAATCTAGCTGACAGGTACTTAGTGTGAATAATGTATGGTGAATCATACAACAATCTACATTTTTTATAAGTTGAAATAATGGATAAGATATAGATTAATATAATATATATATATTTAATAATAGTCTATAAATACTGTTTTATAACTATATAGGTATAATATATTAGAATTTTAATAATAATGTTCAACTGTTTTATATGTATCTAAGAATTACTTGTTATATTGATTTGATAGACCACAGTGAGCTCTGTGTTTGCTAAAATATCTTGATTCAATATCTATTATCGTTTCGCCGATTAATTCATTGTTTTTAAATCTATCATAATCCATAACTTTAATTTTTAAAGTTGAGCATGCTGGTAATGAAATTTCTTTTTCATAACACCTTTTTTAGAAACAAATGTAAAATATTTTTAACTATTAATATATGTAGGGATTTATTTAATCAATGGTATTTTTATAAATTAGCATTTAGTTTATATTAAGAATAAAAAAATATAGTATACGGTGGTAAAAATGTATGCATTGTTAATTTATTACTGGGTGGACATTATTATGATTTATCTACCTGCCAAACAAAGGGTTTAATGATTTTGGTATGCGATTCTTATGATCTGAAATGCGGTAGTGCTTTCCGAACAAGATTTTTATGTATGGGTCTGACAATCCATTTATATCACAAGGATGTAAATTATTTGCTCTCAGAATGTATACACGCACAATAATGTTGCATTTGGCATTCGATTTCAATTGTGGCCAGATTTGAGATTCTCTATTGGAAAAATACAATTCTCTTGATCTTGAAATCCCTTTTTCATCTGTACTAACTGATTTTAGGCTTAAATGCATGTTCCCCTATGAATAAACGAATATTTATAAAATCATATTTAATCATAAATATACTACTAAATAACTAGAAATTGTCAATTAGATCGTCATAAATTATATCATGTATTAGATATTTATGACCTATAATAACCTGATACATGTATATTTTAATAAGATTTTTTATTTTTTTCACTGTCTTTCAATTGTTTTGAGAACAATAATGTAATAATCCTCAAATTCATAATCATTACTTTTAAAGTAGCTATAAATGTTGGTTTCTTATGATCTGCTTTTAACCCATAGAATTTGAATTTCCTGATATTGTCTTCAAATCTGCCAAACTCAGGAATTTTTTCTAATTCTTTGTCATAGATCTAAAAATATTATCATAACATATTTCTAAATACATTTTTATAATAATACTTAAGACAATATGTATTTGTAGTATTATGTACCGTTAAAGATTTTATTTTTGAATAACGTTCAGTGAGATATATTTTATTTGATTGATCTCTACAACATGTGCAAAACGGAAGAAGTTTACAAGGAATTTTTGAAAATGCCCTTACAATATTACGTTTATTCTTCTTCAAATTATTCTGTAATCAAAACATCTATAAAATTATTATCTTATATCTGTAATTATTATTAGAATTTTACGCAAATATTGTTTATTATACAATTATAGGTACTTAAGACCTAAACGGATATTTCATGAAGTCAGTTGATACCAATATTTGTACATACTTATCCCAATTAGACTAAGAAAAGGTTGATTTATATAATTTATAATTGAGAATGAGTTTAAATTTAGGTTGAGCTTGTCATAATATAGAGTTTTGAATTAAAAAAAAATATGAGTATATAATTAAATTCATTTAATTAAATAAAATTAATTAATTAATAGTTAATAAAATAAATATAAGAATTTTAAATAAACAAAAAAATGAATACCAACAGTAACACATATATAAGAATATAACTAAATATAACTTAACTTATACTATTATTTTTTATTCAAAAATATTTTGCAATGCATTGTTTTCATATGAATTTTCTTAATTAGTTCGTTTTAATAAATTCTAAATAAAATATAGAGTAGGTACATCATAATTAATTAGGTATACATTGATTAGAATACTAAGTAAATCCACTAAGCGGTAGTCTGTATGCCCTGCCCACCCTAAGTTTCCTATCAACAATTCCAGAAAAGAGTGAGTGACAAAGGTAACATTTTAGTCAGAGTGTCTTAAGGGGGTTGGAAGCGCATACATTTTTCGTCAAAACGACCTAAACGCCTGACAAAAATTTAGGTACTTCCCGTTGTATGATTTTGAAAATTTAAAGATTTTTAAAATCCTTAAAAACCTTACTTTGTATCGGTCGAAACACATTTTTCATATTGAATATTGTTACTTAATTAATTACAATTGAAAATTGACAAATTAATAAAAATTGTAAATTGTTTTTTGTATGAATATCTTGATAAAATTGAAAAATTACTCCGACCGACTCATCTTCATTATTTCGTATTTTAATGCATTCAATATTAATATAATATTTTTATTAAAATGAAAAGTAACTTTATTAAATGTTTTTACTTTTAAGTTACCTAATAAAAATAAATAATAATGGATAAAGTTTTATAATATATGAATCATACGAAGTGAACCTTTTGGTATTTAAATCCATAATATTTTGTCCACCAGTTAAAATCTTTTTCATCTTCTTCAAAGTTATCGCCTGTTTGTGTATTATACTTTTTTTCAAAATGTCCCAAAAAATGTTCATACTGATTTGAAGTCCAAAAGGTAATCTCTTCAATACATGGACACAACCAAATTATTATATTATATAATATAGTTAAAACTAGTGATACGTGTTCAAGAATCCATAAAAAAAGTTTTTTTAAAACTGTCGGAGTAATACATTTCATCGTTTTCCATAAAAAATCGTAATTAAATCTAAACTTCATCTGAAATAAAAAAATTTTATACAATATTAATTTACTATTGATAAGTATAGAAAAGGGAAAAATGTAATTGCATTGATTACGCTTGAAGTGATTTTTTTAATTATTTTCTTATTTTCTTTTACTGTTTTTCTATCGTCATCTTCTTCTTCTACATCCAAAACTATTTTCGTAGAAATAAAAAAAAAGTATTAAAATTATATTTTTTTAAATACATATTATTAAATATGTTCGCCTTCCCTCCCAAAAAGCGGTAAAGAACGATTCCTCAAAATCGTGTAGATTTTCATAGCTATTTACTAACATACACGACTCCGCATGATTTTAAATGCAGCGTTGCCGTAACATATGTTTATAAACGCTTGTTAACACAGAGTCACAGGCGATAACATTTTGTACGTCACATGAGCTTAACTCATATAGGTAGGTACTAGAAGTTTATATAATATGCTGGTTAAAGTAATAAAATAGGTAAAAATGTTAATTTAGTTATTTTATGTTATTGCAAATGATCTTATCTTATTTATTTATTGAAACAACATTTTACCTTAGAAAAAAAACACAAAATTTAATTAAGTGATATTGATCAGAATCCCAATAAAAATGAATGATAAAAAGTAGTTAAACAAAGTTTAAAAATAATTGGTGTAAAAAAAATAATTATTTATAATTATTAACAGTCATAGCTTTTGCCTTGGTATCTATGGCCAGTTATTGAAAAGTATTGCAATAAATTATCTTTACTTTTGGAAGATTTATACTCATCACATGCCCTAATAATTTTAGTTGGAATGCGTTCTGCCTCGTGCAATGTCATCTCTTTTACTCCATTACAATAAATTGTGCTTATTTTGATTTCTGTCTCGGTCTGCGTTTTTAGTAATATAGTCAACGCTATGTTATATACAATATTGAATAAACGGTACGAAAAATGCCGTTTAAAGATCTGCTTATGCGTTAAACTGCGCAAACTATACGAACCCAAGTTCATGCAAACTAATTGCACGTGTAAATCAAAAACATGACTGAAGTACTGCAACATTCAAAACTATTGACAGCGTGAGTTCAGGTTTTAACGTATAGAATAGTAACGCTTCATTTGTAATTATGCGGAATCGAGGCATGTTTATAAATGGATATGAAAATCTACAAGATTCCACAAGTTTTGTGGAATCGAAGTTTAGCCCCAAAAAGTTTAGTTTAACCATCCTTTTCTTCCATCTCCACATACCGATAATTTATATAATAATAACATTTAATAATGGATTGGTCAAAACTTTCGTTGACATAAATAATAGAAATTCCTTTTTCGGATGTATGCTCATGTCTTCAGACTTAGTAATGTGTTCGCTGATAATTCGCTGATATCGCAGTTCACCGACAAAAAACTGCGTTGATAAAATTTTAAAATTGTTTCCAATTTTCCGAAGTTATAAATATTGCGCTGGTTTTATTCAGGTTTAAAAATCTTTCCCGATTTGCCAACAAGTTACGATAACCTGTGTTTGAATTTATTTTTATATCTACTGTGTAGTACTACAGTATGTCTTTCTAAATTAATAAAATAATTTATTTTAGACCGGAATTTTAATTTATAATCATTGAGTGAGACAAATTAGCCAGACTATGCAAAAAAAGGTTAAGTAATAGTTTCTTAAATATTTAAAATTATTATTAAGTAAATAAATTTGAATTTTTCATTATTATTTCAGATTAAAAACAAAGAAATATCGACATTAGAATTCATTAATATAATTAAGCACCATCCATTTTATGATTGATAAATATTAATTTTTATAATTTTTTTAAAGTGTTTATATTTTAATTTTAATGCAATTAATAATCAGGTATCATAATTATTATTAATTGCTTTTTTATAATATTTTGACTGAATTTTCTATATTATCAATTACAAATTATCGCAATATTACTTTTTGTATGATGGGGCTCTTAAAGATAGAACATGCATCTAGCTCGAAATGTCAGCAAGTTACTGAAGACATGGATACATCATATAATATATATCCAAAAAAGGATAAAGTACATTTAATAAACATAATCATTTTTCACCCGCATGAACTGGATTTTCGCCTTTCAGTATGTTCCGGTCGGTTTCTGAAATCGCAGGAGCTAAATAGTTATCCATGGATTGAGAAGTGCATATTCCAAGTGGAACGTGTTCTTTTTTTATCTTAGTATAAAGTTGAAAACATACCGAAGGCATGAGATTGGGATCTTCAGGTAATTCCTATTAAATAAGGAGTTTTCATAATATGCCGTACTGTCAAGCTAAGAGTATAATTATAACCTATCTTACGTATAACTTACTACACTGAGCACGTATTTTTTATTCGTTAAGCCAGCAAAATTCGGAAAGGAATTTACATTTTTAATCGGATCCGAATCGATAAATATACCAGAGTAGAACATTCGGACAAATGGTTCACATAGATCTAATTCAAATGCACGTAATCCCCAAAATAATACAATTAACCTGTAATGCATTTTTACAGTAATTATATTTTATTTTACATTCGATTTTTAAACTGAAAACCAACCGATAAACACAAAGTTTTGGCCGGATATGGTGCAATAGAGGAACGTTCGAATCGTTAACGGTTTCTGTTAATTCATTAGATCCTTTTATAATTTCAATGGCTATACACATTTTAGCGATTTCTTCTGAACTGTCAACAATACCAATCCAATCTAATGCTGTGCGTGTTATAACTTCTACCCCCTCCAAATTAACAACAGCAAAGGCAATTACTTCCTATAAAATATAATTAACGTTAAAATATCATACAATGTTTTTTAATAGTTAACTCACTTCAATTAATTCCCCTTTATTTGTTTGGACGTGACATAATTGGATAACTACGTACATTGGATATTTTTCAATAGTATCTCCGTACCGAGTAAATTTAATTGGCTTAGACGAAATTGATACATTCCAAGATGGTGATAAATTTGAATTAATCACCTAAATGGTCGTGATTTGAAAGTAAATAAATAGTCTAGTAAAGATACTATATGTTTGAGTTGTTTTTTTGATTATAATATTTAACCTTAATACATGAAATGGTTAATAGTTATAAAATTAAACAACAGATAATTCCATACTTCTGTAGCCAACGAATGACCGTCAAAAATAACTCGTGCCATTAAATTTTCCCAGCCATATTTTTTGTAATACTTTTCAGAAAGCGCGGCATGACTTACATGTGCTTTGAATTGTAGTAACTAGATTTATATTTGTTGACAAAGTTGTGGTAACAAAATAAATATTTAAAACGATGAATAAAACAAAATTACTGTTTCGTCGTATAGTTTAAATCTGTACTGCGAGCAAAGTTGATCGTTACATTCATTTAAAAGAAGTCCAGGTATTTTACTTAATCCTAAATTAAAATCCTTGTATGGACCTATCCAAAATATAGTTTCCATAATTTCCTCAAATAAATTATCTTTTTTGTCAGTTGCTTGCTGTAATGAAAGCAAAATGTGTAATGAGGATTATCAAATCATATTTTCGAGTATATGTTATCTGTTTTGTATCATAAAATAATTATGAACTATTTCAGAAGAAGATACTAACCAAAAACCAAGGTTGAATCTTTCCACAACATTTTCCTTCAAACTCTGGAATATTGGAGAATAAAAAGTGTCTTGTTTGAATCTGACATTTTGATACAACTTGTCCACCAACGCATAAATTTAAGAAAATGTTAGGTGGTCCGTAATACGACTGAAATATATGTATATATATATATATATATATATATATATATATATATAGATTGTGTTACAAACTATAATTTAAATTAATATCGATTTACCCAATGCATTTTCATTTATAAATATAAACGGAAGAAGAAGTTTTTGGTGGAAAAATAAATAAATACGGATATATATTTATATTAACGTGTATTCACTCATCAAAGTTGTAATGTTATATTTATATATAAACAAAAGCAAAATATTTTTAAATATACTTTACCAGGTAAACTTAAAATATTTACTTTATCTTTTTGGAACACTAATAATAAGTTATTGATTATGTCTTTGATCTTGTTCACTGAATATAAAACGTTTGATTCTATATATTTAAACGTTGTAATTTTTTTTATTTCACTCAGACACATTTTTTGAAGTAATCTCTGCAAACATAGTCATCCAAAGTGAATACGATCAAATCATGCATCAAAAATGCTTTACTTAAACATTTTTTTTTTTAAATAATAAAGTGGTAGGTACAACAATAGGTATACAAATAAATACAATAATATTTTAAATATATAGTAAAATACCATATAATTGACACACGATGAATTAATGTGATTTTGTATAATTTTATTTTCGTCATATAAATGTCTAAATTGTTGATAGTACAAAGATATTGTAACTAGCATTTTATGAACAATATCTATCTTATTAATGTTATTAGACTCTTGAGAGTAGAGATACTTCATGGTTTTAAAAATGCATGTTTCCTGTAAGGACAAAAAAAATTATAAATTAACTACCCATAAAAATCTAACAATAATCAGTTATTAGAATAATTACCATTTTATTAATTGTTGTAGAAAATAAATTACCAGCCAACATTGCATAATATTCAATACTTGGCAAATTTACAACTAAAAACAGACACGGTTTTGTATCTTTTTCGATCAATAACTCATAAAAATCTTTTTCAATGTTAACTCCTTTGAATTTTGGTGTTTGTATGTTGATAAGTTCTGATCAGTTATTGAAAAGATGTTAGTTAATAAATGATAAAATGTGGGTCATCAGTAATTTAAAAAATACTGATGTTGACAATTCCGTTCTAACTTATAAAAATTGATATTCTAAAATACTAATATTAATTGCGTTTTTTATAATTATGTAAACATATGATGATTTACAAAAAATTATTAATAATTATTTATTTTGTGAATTGGTAAATTAATCAATGTCATTTACCTATTCCTATACCGAACGTGTACTGAATTTTGCTAAGGATTAATAATTTATTTAAAGGTTTCTACAATTTTTCTGATCTGACTTTTAGATATTAATAAAATAATAAATATCAATAATAAATTACTTGCAATTACTTTTTAGATAACAATTTAAACTAACGATAATTTTAAGAGTTAATTTTAATAGTTCTGGTGATATGAAGGTAACAATTATTCTCACGATTATGGAGGATTGATCTTTTCTTTTAATCTGTAAGTATTAATAATTTTTAAGTATTCTAAAATAAAACAAATAACAAATTAATTTTTAAGGATAGTGTTTTTAATAAATTTTAACTGTTTAGGATCATTTCACATTTTATTATTTGAACTACGACAACTACGGTTATTTATTATATCATTTTACTTTCTAAGTGAAATTATTATTATAGCAATCATTTAATCGCAATACTTACTATTATTGTCATGTTCTGAGAAAAAATTATATTCACCATAATCCATTGATATTGTGATATCATTTAATTGTATTAGTCTTTCGTGTACATGGTTAACACGAAGAATAAAACCAATTATTATTATTTCATGGTACAATAGTTTCTAAAGTAATTTAAAAACATTTTTTTGTAATCAAAATAATAACTGATAAATACTTAGAAGATATTATTAGGTATTCGTACACACATTTACTGTGAAAATGTTACTAATAATACAAATAATATAAAAAATAAAATGATGTACAATGTACATGTATGTATAACAATTGATGTATACATTTAAGGTTGGAGTTGCTAGAACAAGTATTTTATTATCCTTGTAATAATTTTATGATATGAATATAACAAGCCCCCCCCCTAGCTTAAACCAATCCCTAATCACGCCACTGATTTATTATGTACACTTTGACTACAAAGTTATACAGTTATTAAATTAAAATATTTATCATTTTCTTCTCAACCTAATTTAATTATATTATATTAGTTACTGTATCTCTAAAATATTTGTTCAAAATCAAAACAAAAATACATTAAAGTTAGTTTAACAAATATATGAAATTATTATAATCCTAATAATCTATTTTATTGTGATCTAGTTAAAAATTATTTTGCACACTTTTTACCTCGTTAGGAATTGGAACTGTATTATCAATCTGTAATATTTTAATAATTTCAGTTTCGGGTGGAACTAATTCTGTTTCAACAGACATTAATATCCAGCCGAAATATTGTTGAGTTTCCAATAAAGTAAAATGTAAAAATGCTGGACCAAAACTTGGGATGCCATCTGAAATTATATTAATTGAGAATATTAATACACTCACCCATAGGCGTGTCTACGGGGGTGGCAGGGTGGGCACCGGCCTCCCCAGTGACTTAATTCTTGGCCTCTTGGCTAACAATCTACCGTGGTTAAAACTATACATTTTAAACAGCTATCAGTTTGTCTAATATTTTAAAATATTCATTGTCAATATATTAAACATTATACCACAGATAACATAAATACTGTGATTATATTTTCTGATTAGCTTTTAACATATCGTGGTTAATAATGGTAAGTGATCGATAAAAAATTTGATTAATGTCAATGAGTTTTCGTCACGACCACGATTGTAACACGTTAGATAACTTTAACAACCGTGGACCGTGGTTTTTGTGAAGAATGCCGGTTTGTTTTGTTATTAAGTAGCACATTAGTTGATTGGCCTTATTTATTAGCTATAAATGTGGTAATAACACAGAAAACAAATTTTAAGATCAAGATAATCTTTAATTTTTCGGGGTGAAAAATTCCAGGTGCTAAGTAATTGTCGTACAACAAAAAATAAGTCACAAATATAGATCGCTGTAGTAAGTAAAAAATTTAAATTATATAAATGGCCTCCCCAGCCATGGAGGTCTGGACACGCCTATGAACTCACTGTTAATATTTGAAAACTAATGTTATTTTTTTTCAAACCTTCTCCGATAAAATTATTCATGGATAACATTCTGCTAGCCACAATTTTCCCAGACAGAACACATTTAATTAATATTATAGGACAAAGCGGAGGGTATATATTTATTGTTGAATATTCTTGATTCCAGTTTAATTCCGTTTTGTTCATGTCCAGTAAAATACTTGACTGTTTAAAATATTATAAATGTAATTGTTATCTAAATAATTATATAGTATAGGTACTTCGGGTGCTATTCCAAAATTAATTGACAACCATTTAGGACCATCGTGGAAGGAACGTATCATTTCACCTTTATATACTTTAATAGAATATTTCGCTAAATAACTAGTTGGCCTTGTGTATCCGCTTGGAATCAATAAATCGCTAAAACATTTTGTTTCATAGTTATTCATCTATTGATTTTATATTTAATCAATAATATAATACGGGAATGTGTTTTGAATAAATTGTTCGGTATGACCACTATCTATTCAGTAGTTGTTAGAAAGAAAAATTGTATCAAAAGGACATTTTATTATTCTTCACTAATCTGTCTAAAATTTGATTTTCACACTATATATTTTTTTTAAACTCTTCTCTATCAAAATGCTAGTGAACAAAAATTGGTTGTCATAGTAAATACTCGGTGATTTAAATTAAATTGTTTCGAGAATCCGTAGTAAAATTTGTCGGATGTTCTCTGCAAACATCATTAATTAAATAATATTTATCTTGTGTTTTTAATACCCGTTCATTGCTGCTATATTGCAATATTAATTATTATAGATAATATACGATGAACAAAAAAAAAACCGAACGAGTAATTGCAATACTTTAGGTTAGTACATCGTGTTATTATAAAGGAATAAAAGATTAGTGATTTATAAAATTGTGTTTTATTTTAATCGCTTACTAGCCACCTTACTTTTAGCCACAAAACATGGTGCAATTATGATATATGTACAATTGACAAATACCATGAATGCAATGTTTCTTATTTTTGTCTTAAGAGAACAAATTGAAGAATTGGGATAAAACAAAAATCTGTTGTTCATGAAAATTTTATTGTAAAATAACAACACTCTTAAATGTCTTAATTTTATATAATTTATCAAACGACCAAACTCATTATCAGAACAATTAAATCTAATAGGTTCATCAATATCATACCGTCCATAAAATAATATATTGTTTTACAAACTTTTCATCGATATTGTTTCCGGCAATCATAGAATCCAATGGTTGTAAAAGGCTTAGATTATCAAAGGAGTTACTTTCACGAAAAACTAATAAATCACATTTCAAATATCCTTTAATGCGGAAGTCATTTTTTCCACGATCAACTAAAGTCAACCATTTATTGCGGAACAATTGGTCTGTTAGAAATACATTTACATTTAATAGTAATGTTTATGAGACATATGAAAAGTATAATAAAAATAAAATTTAATAAGTATATAGTATTTCTATGATAAAGAATTATTATGAGAGATGAGGATAAAAGGAAATCAATTGTCAAATACCTGGTTCTGACCAAATCGTAGCAATCCCTATGGCACTACTACCGAGAATAGTTTTTGATAATAATGGTAAATTATGTGATTCGTATACCTTCAAAAATATATAAAACATTTATAAGGTGCAATCATTTTTATATCTAAATATAACTTACTGTGATAATTATTTGCAAGTACAGCAAATCATTCAATAACATGGATGGAAGGTCAATAATAAATTTCTATAACAATTATTACAAGCTCAATGATTATTCGTTGGTTAATACAAATTACAATTAAGTATTAAATTAAGTTACTTTAAAATAAGATGGCGCAGTTGTTGTTTTTCTGATTGGTGTTTTCTTATGGAAATAAGACGGAATTTCGACTACAACGAATGTATTAACATTACTTTTATAGTATTGTTTTCCTTCCATTATATTTATCATAATTTGACATTTGATTTTTTCACTAGGTGCTTCAATTTCACCCAGATAGTCGAGATTATTCATTTTTTCGAAGATCAAAAATTAATGAAAATTACAAAAAAATTTAACTGTGATAAAGGTACGTGGAGATAATTATTTCATGAAACGAAAGTTTTGACATACTAACTACAGAAATATAAAAACGCCAAAATATAATGCAGCAAGTTTTCAATATTAGTTATCGTTAGATAGTCATTTTTTAATTCAAAGCATTTAAACAACTTCTAATATAATCTGTATTTTACAAGAAATAACATATATTATATGCTATTTGTTACGTAGCAGCAAACTAAACAGTATTCTAATAAAATACAAACTGTTACATAGTAGTGAATGGTCAGCATTAACGCCGGTGTTGATATATAATGGTATCAGTCGTACCGTGTGTAAAAGACGTTGATCGACGTAAATTAATTATAATATTAAACATTAAAGACAATTTTTTTATGAATCTAAATTAGAATTAGTCATTTAAAAGCTCGTCAACATGGGTATTTGAGCTTATTGTACTATTTTAGCAACTGAACATGTATTTTTCTTTTGTTTTATGTCAATCCGTTGCAGTAAAATGTGTTACGCGTCACAATTTACGAATATTGGTGTTTGGCTTCAGTAATTTTGTAAATCTTGAATCTGTCGGAAAGGGAATTGTAGAAGGTATGCTTTAAAACACCAGCCTATTATATTACTTGATATAACAATTTATATTTTCAATCAATGTATGATTTATAAATATTGTTTGTTAAGGCTTGATACTTGCATAGAACTGATAAGCATTATAAGTTGCTTATAAATACTAATCTATCTCTTAAACGTTTTATCCTGATCTACACATTAATTTTGGCAATACTGACTATAAACTTATATATAAACACTGAATGAAACAAATGCACATATAAATGTTTATGCCATGAAGGATAAAAGATTATATTATAACCTTATAAAAGATATGTGTTCTCCGTGGTTAATTATATATTCACATTATCTTACAAAAACTTCTTCTACTAAACGACTATACGTTTAAAATTTAAGCAGAGCCGACGAATAATGTTTGACTAATACATCCCTACTTATTATTATTTATTACACTTATTATAATGCATTATTAAATTATTTTTACTTCAAATGATGAAAAATAAATATGACAAACACAATAATAGACTTACACAGGGAATTCATGTTGTAGTTTTGTACCGACTTTATAAAATAAATATCCAATAAAAATACGATACAGCTGATTTGTAATGCGTGAGATCTCTATAAAAAACGTCTTACTC
Source organism: Periphyllus acericola (assembly GCA_949715065.1). Lineage (NCBI taxonomy): Eukaryota > Metazoa > Arthropoda > Insecta > Hemiptera > Aphididae > Periphyllus > Periphyllus acericola. Next base: position 9,521,365 of record OX454268.1, read on the forward strand.
CACGAATATATTTTCCCAGAAGAAAAGCAACAAATTATAAACTCGTTGTGTACTTTATTTCATTGCTATTTGGACAACTCAATACAAAATACGAGTATACTTCTCACCATACAGTTTTTTTTTTATGATAGATATTATTTTCTATTAAAGTCGAAACCAATCGTCAATATACGTAAAATATAATTAAACATTTAAAAATAACATAACAATATACTCAAAAAACAATTTTTTTGTAGTGGTTCTAAGCCGATATTTTTCCTACGGTATTTTATACGTATAATTATAGTTATTGATGATAAAATACACAGACTAGCCATGATTAAAAAATTAAATATTATAAACATTTGGTTTTTCTCAATTTACGAAACTGTGTAGTACGATTGTACACTAATTATTATTTATTGATGAAATTAAAAAATAGCTTTAAGAAAATATGAATTGTATCATTGTTAACAACATTATGTCAGGCTTGATGCGTCTCAGAAAAAAATTGGCAACATAAGGTAATAAATATTGTATTAAAATAACACATAATTAAAAACACCGGATTTCTATATAATATAGTTGAAAAAACCTTGTTTGTACTATAATTTTATCTCAAAATCACTACCAACAACTGAATAACATATAAAATTATGGCACATTAAATATTATTATCATACTAATAATGAATAAAGAATAGAAATAACATACATAATAATACATGATGTAGGTACTAACAAAACATTACATATTTTTTCTTAAAGCACATTACAATATATTATTTATAATGATAATAAACAATATCTGCTCGTGTACTTTTTTGATGTGTGTAGTGAGTAACTATTTATAAAATAAATAAAAAGAAAAATGTGTAATAGGTTATTATTCCGGCATACATGCGCACGTAGTTCTGTAAAAACTGATTAACAATCGACACACCCTAAAAGACAATAATTATAATATTATACAACAAAGCGTTTTAGGTCATAAGTAACTTGATCTTATAACTCATGGACATTTTCGTTTCCAAAGAACTCATATATCAACATTTTCTTTAAAATATATCAAGCCAATTAAAAATAATCAAACGTCAATAATATAAAATAATAATAATTAGCTGTATTAATAACAATGTAAACAAACGAATCTAATCAAAAATCTACTAAATGATTCAGTCTTAAACATACACTTATAATAATAACAATATGATCAATTATAATATATGTATAATAAAAAATAATAATAATAAATAAAAGCATGTCAGTAATTTGGTTTAGTTTAAATAAAATAATTGCAAACTATAACCAAACATTACTCATTTTACTATATGATGTCATTAGGAGTTAGAAGAAAATATTGTCAAAAACAGTAGTTATTTTGAAAAATTGTCCAACATTCATGTTAATGAAGTATTTGTTTAAAATAGATTTAAAAAAAGTTAGTAGTATTCCTAATGTTTATCAGTCAACTTTCACTATAAGAAAGTTTCTTCATCTTAACCTTGGTATTCACCAAAATTGGTGCTTAAAAATACAGGAGTGATAAAAATGTATTTTTGATCTACGATTACTTTTTAATTAATTGTTTATAAGGATAACTTTTATATAAATAAATAACAATTTAGGTGGTTTTAATCGTACAAATTGATTGCATATCGGTATATTAGTACAGCAGTGATAATAACAATCTTGACGACTGACCAATGATCAATTAAAAAATAAAATGAATAACCAACAACGAATAGTGTAGTCGAAAGAGTCAGTATCAAAGGAAAGTTGTTTATTAATGAACATTTTATTTTATCATTTTCGATCTAAAAATTGTCGAAGATCTTTTCAAATAATATATATCAATATATTATTAAAATCATAGTGTTAATCATAATTTTAATAAAAAAAATTATAATTAATTAACAATGTTTCGTTAATGATTGTAATGTAAACACATCGTTAAACATCTAATTTAAAATAGTCTTTTTCGATACTAACTCCTTCAAATTTAACATCTGTACGAGCAGATTATGATAATTAAATCACAAGAAAAAAAATGATCTTCGATTGGCTTCAGTTAGCTAACAATTTATGCTTTTTTTTATATAACAATAAAAATACTTTATTTTAGGCCGTCAAACAATACTGATTAAAATGATCGATGCCAACGTCAAATTATTAATAAATAAAACATTTCTAAACGATGTAAAAACTACACGATTTCTTCACAATATTTATACAACGATATCAATACAATAATTTTCTATATAAGTGCATTTTATATCGTACATCAGATAAAAAAGGGCTGTCGCAAAATATGGATAACGGTCGATCTCGTCACTCGATGTGTGTATTTAAAGTGTGTGAATATATATAAACATAAATAAATGTTTATAATTAAAAACATGTCGACCGAGATCTCATTTTTTGTAAGCACCTAAACGACTGAAGTGGTGATTAGAGCGAATAAATAAAAAAAGTCAACAATATTAATTTTACCATAACGCTATTATCACAATAACTGCGCGCCTAGAACCTAAAGGGGTCTCTGGTAACTTTTGTAATACTAATATTTTTTACTAAAATTAACTACAATCAAACATATTCATTGAGCCTCGTTGATTATCCAAAGTACATATTATTTTTATTATAATGAAGCTTGAATTTTTTCCTACACATTATAATAATAATTTATTGATTACTATATAGGTTAGTTAGTATTGTTAGTTATTAATAATACGATGAAAATAGAAAGATCGAAATTGTGATAAAGTAAACTAACCCTGTCGTATACTGTGATTTTATCATTATTATTATAATTTGGTTGTATGTACTCACTAGTACGAAACACGATTAACATTTTTAATAATTGAAAACACCAATCGTAAGGAATATGGATTAAAAATTAAAATATATGACAAATTCAAAACTAAATACAACACAAATTTAATAATTATAATATCTTCGTAAATGAATGCATCCAAATTATTTTAATTTTATAAAACACGGTTATTACCATTAAAAAAGGTCAAAAACTTCGAAATTAGAATTTGCAATTATATTTTAATTCAAAACGTATTTAAGAGACGAACGCTGGTACGCTGTATATTAAATAAAAACAAGTTTCATAAATTAACGTTCATTTTTTTAAAATTTAAATCTCTCATTTTCAACTATTACATATTATGTACATTATACATACCTATGTACGTAAACAATAAAATATAACAGGAAACATTTTTCTCTAAAACAGCATTTATAATACTTAATTGTATAGCATATGAACATAAATACGTATTAATTGGTGTTTTTCAAAAATTAAATAGTTTCAATCAAACTGATGTACTAAATTAGAAAGTAATTGTAATTGAATATAGATTGTTTATTTTCCAATCTGTGCGATTAAGTTTGAACAATTTATGAAAATGTGGCAGGCTCAAGTCATTATAGTAAAAATAATAATAATTATTATGATAATAATAATAATAATAATAATAATAATAATAACACTACTATAGGAACAAACAACTCGTATTAAAATATAATTCCAAAAGTGATTATTGTTAAAATACGCATTTCGTTTGTTTACATATTATTGGACTACACCTATATTCATACATTTCAAACCTCAACAAAACAAATTCATTGCGATTTAAAAAAATTAGGCATATTTTCATGAAATGATGATCAAAACCACGATAAAAAGTTAATCATAACATTATTTCAGAGTTGGGCTTCATATTAAAAGTGTGTGGTATTTTTTTCAAATAAAAACGATTTATTCAACATCGGTTTGGTAAAATTTATTTTCCATTTAACTGATAAGATTTGATAGATTATACATAAATTGATTATTGACTGGAAGCCCTGTATTAAGTATGATTTGTAATTTCATTGAACATTTTAAGAATGAAATGTAATTTTTCGATAAATTGTTACCCAACTCTTATTTATGATTTTATGATGAATATACGTGCGATTTGTATTTGCCCGTAAAATATATATTCATACGTGTGATTAACTGATCTACTAATTTACAAGTTGTTTTAAAACAATGGTTAATAATTCAAAAACAGTCTATAAAAAATAATTTGTTTCTACAATGTTTCGAAAAACACGATTTAGGATGACATGTATGATTACTGGTTCTATCGGCATACTAAAATTATTAAAAATTTTCCTAGTTCATGAATATTTTCACGAGTTCGGGGGTACAACCAACGACAATTTTAATAATTAGTTTTCGTTTGAAACATTTTTTTTTTTTTTTTTTTATCTGAATAAAACGTAAACAAATGGACGAATGATTGTTCTCGGGAAGAACATTCGATTAATAACAAAACAAAGTTTAACAATAATAATGATAAAAAAAAAAAAAAAACATCAACGTAATACTTAACTTAGAGGAAGTGATCTTCCATGTCGAGTTGTAGTAGCTCAAGTTCTGCGCGACTTTTCCGCTTACAAAATACCGTCAAACACAATAATCTGAGCATGACGCGGAACTGCGGGCTAAGAAAGATGAGCACGAACGCTTTCCATACCGAGTTGGATATGCCCAGCCACAAGGCGGCGAAACGGACCTGGCCGGGCACCGCGGGTACACCGCCTAGCTGCTGGTACGCTTTGATGGACATCAGTGGTGTCCAACAGACCCAGAACGACACGATCAACACGAAAGACGTGACGTGCGTAGGGTTGGACAGGTTTTCGGACAGTGCTGTTACGTATTCCTGTGTGCAGAGAAGAAGACAACGCGATGTTACAACAGCGAACGGTCGTCGACACGACACAATTATTGTACATTGTATTATTATTATTGCGATATTATTATTGTATACTATTGTAATACTCTGTCATATTTCCGACGGCACTTTTCGCGTGTTATGATATTCTGTTATAACTATTCAACGTACAGGCACACGTCATCACTGAAGAATAATCGAACGACAGTTTAACATAATCAATGTGGTTGTTCTGTAAGTGATTCGGGGACCGCATAATATCAGTGATTTAAATAGTTTACACGTATAAAATACAACTGTTCGGCATCTCGGTATATGTTTTTAATACTTCAAATAATTAAGGTATACGCAAATTGGAATAATGTCAAATGACTCGCATACATTAACTATGAATGACAAAAATCAAAGTAATATTTCATGCATGTAATTCAAATCTGTTTATCAAATTTTATACTAATCTATATTATACTGCTATGTCGTCGAAATCAATTTGTTCACGACCGATCGCAATAAATGGATAAATTGATTTTTTGTTCAACGGTAACATATTTTTTAAATATTTGAGACATAACTTCTTTGTTGGGTCCAGCTATAACTGATCAGTACTGAGTACATACTACATTTAATATTATACCTAACAAACTCTTTTTTGGTCTTTTGATCAAAAATTTACTTTAAACCAAATGATGAGACCGAAAACGTAATATAATGATATATACGATCAAAGTTTTTAAGAAATATTATGACAACACCAAGGTTTTTGCGTTATCGGCTTACAGTAGACTAATCTGAAAACTTTAAAAAGTTTAGCTCCAGATCAAAATGAAGATTAAAGTTAAGAAACATTTTGTGAAAAAATGAATATATAAAGTTAAGGTATTTCAAGACTTTAAGTGTTGTCACGGTAAACCTGAAGAATGGAAGATTTCTTATTTACCTATACATTACAGCTTAAAAATAAAAGAACTTGTATAAGTTACAAATTCTTATCAAGCAGATTATTTGACTAATACATGAATTGAAAAAAAAAGTTAACCACGTTTGAATAAAAAGTATAACGTTCAGATAAAAATGCAGTTGTTATCATTTATCTACATACTAAAACTAATTAACCCAGTCAAATTAGATATCTATATCTAAAAAAATCACCAAACAGATTAAGTATACGTAGATGCACAAGGTTTTGTCTGAAACGAAATCGAAAATATTTCACCGTTTCGCCTACACACGTCACACGTTAAGTCTCACATTTCAGGAGCGGTCACAGCCCATGCCCTCAAGTTGGGCTACTGTAGGTAAGGTAAATTGTTATTACGAATATTATTCTTCGACGTGACCAAAGAGCCGGCCGAAAGTCACCGGCGCCGTCGCGTGCCTATCACAATGAATTACGCTGCCTATATACCTTGTCGTGTGCTAGAAATCCTCGCCGCAGCCGCCTGATCGCACCGTAGATGTACACGTACGTGTACAGAATAGTTATCAGACTGGGCCCCAGCACCAGTATGGCCAGCGTCACCGAATACGCCGCCATGCCCTGCCAGTCGAGCATGCACACCGCTGTGTCCTGGTCAAACACCGGATCGCCGAACTCGAGCAGCGGCGGGCAGCACAACATCGCCGACGATATCCACGTGAACGCCATCCAGCACTGGCACCTGGTGCGCGTCTGCACCGTGAAGTACCTGACCGGTTTGCGTACCGCTATGTACCTGGAGCATACGAAACAACAACGAAATACAATATAATAATATTATCATAATTATATAATACGTAATACACGCATAGGACCAACTAGGGGAGGCTAGGGTGAGCGAATCGATCCTCTAAAACTATTCGAAGCCCCCCCCCCTCCCCTGAAAAATTATTAATTATTCGGTGGTTTCCTTGGATTCAAATAAATGTACACTCAACTGTTGATTTAATTTTTTATCTATAGTTATTTTCTTACGTCTATGATTGTTGATTGGTATTTGGCCAATATTATTATTTTTTTATTTTAAGTTTCGAAATCTGTGGCCATTAGCTGAGGTTGTATTGTGGGGTACTTATGTGGGTCAAACTCGTATTTTAGGAACTGTAGGTTGTGGATGAAGGGGTGGTGTTAGTATCATATCTCCGGGTGGTGTTTCCGGATTCGAACCGGTAACCATGCGATTATGCACAGTCATGCCACCCCGACTATTACTATTTTATTTGCAAGCCAATATGATGTATCCATTCAACATGTTATTAATTTTTTATAATTTAAATAATTAGTGTATTGTTAATGTAATATAATTATATAATGTGATAATATAACACATTTTATAGTGAAGATGACACAAGTTAGGACTTATTTTTTCCAACCGCTGCAAGGGGGGATATAGTGATAATATATAATTATTTTGTAAAATGCATTAGTTTGGCTTACAAAAAAAAGGTCATCTAAAGTGTAAAAAAGTGTAAAATTTAAACTCTACTTTATGGTGAGGGGAGTCGTGAAATTTTTGAAAATGTACATGAGGGGCGTAGATACTTATTACTTATATTTATTTGAAATTTAGAAAAAATACTATTTTTTTACCATTGTTGGAGACCAGCGCAGTGTTTAAAACGGAATTTTTTTTTCCATAATATGAATCAAAATTAGGTTAGTAATGCAGTTGTAATAAATATTGAGAATGATATTGATATTAATAATGTGTTAAAAAAGTTGACCAACAGAAATAAAAACAAAAGTAAAATTAATTAAAATAAATACTTCTTTTTAGCATAACTTTGTTATTTATAATTATTTTAAATCTGCAAGTGTATATGGGGGTCTAAGGGAAAGCCCCAATGTGCTAATTTTTATAAATTACTAGGTGAGACTTTAGCCCCCAAACTTTTAGCCTTAGCTGTGCCTCTGAATACATATTTTAAATAGCGTTGTTCTACGGTATCACTTGTATTTCGTATACATAAAAGTTTTAAATACGCACTGAGTCCGTATAAATGCCAACTTTTCAAATTATATGGAAAACCAAGAACATTTTGGTTTCCGTTTAGTTTTACGTTACCGAAAATGTATTTACTATTTCCCTACACTTTGATCCAACTTTGATCGGCGAGACTGAGAAATTGTAGTATTATTATTTGCTTGTATGATATATATGAATGGTAAAATTATTATAAGATATGGGACGAAAGCCAGAGTTGACTTGTCCCGCTTCCCTTGCTGAGCTAACGTGCCAAGACCCACACTAAAAAGTCTCAAACTCGCAGTCAGCTCGCTTTCATAATAACATCATGATTTTATATCATGTGTCATTTTAGTAATATTATCGTATACTACTGCAGCAATAATTGCGCGCAGTATATTTTTATGTTACCCATTACCTAATACATAAAACCAATACACCTCATGTTCTTTCCTACTCATCCATAGTATAAATCATGCATATATGAAGACAGATGTATTGGTCGAAATATGAAAACTCTTGTACAAGAATATTGTGTTTTAATGTTTGATATATTACGAGTGTTGGTATTCGATATTATAATAATAATAATATTCCGTATTGTCGTGTACACATGGGGTGTAGGTGGAAGGCGTTACTTTCTGCGAGCCAGTAAATTGTTAAGATGATATACCTCGGCCGTCTTACAAACGATTGGCTATAAGCTGACACATCTGGGTTAAAAGTTCTGGCGGCGCCAATGCCACTGCCTCTCTGCGCGCACGGTCGCCAATATATTATAGTGTCCGTATTATGTTATATGCGTTCGAGTTAGGAAAAAAAATGACCAGAACGAACAAAAGTCCGTTGCGCGAGTCGGCTACATTGCCGTTGCACAATGCACGCACCGCGTGCACGCGAAAATGTGTTTTTTTTCTCCCCGAACGCCATAAAGCGCCATAAACGAGACACGGATCTATGTGTACAACACGCAGCGCACGCGATGACGACATGCGATTTAACTGCAGAACTGCAGTGTCAGAGTAGTAACGTAGAGCTCAGGGAATATTGTCAATATTATCATATAGCGTGTACGCTGTGCACACAGTACTAAACATACACACACACTCGGTTTTGCTGTAGTACAGTTATGGTTATTACCATATTTTACAAGCGTGTACACACTGCAAAAAATCGCAGTTGTTTCGCACACGAACCCGCTCAGTTCGGACGGCTACCATGATTGGCATGATATCGTGAGTGTTATGTGCAAATTTGTACACCACGTGTCGACGTACACGCTTGAAAATTCACTATTACGCCTGACGCAGTGTACATTATAAAATATATTTTTATATATGCATAGGCGTGCGCACGGGGTGTGCAGAATGTGCAACTGCATACTCTGCAAAACATTGTGCCTAGGTTCTTTAAAATTTTGATTTAATCGAATCAACTGATCATCAATTGTAAATTTTGATCGAAATGCTAAAAGAGCGTCCCGTTACATACCATTACGACAAAATAGCTAGAGAACACTAAAATTTTAAAAAAAATTAGAAGAAGTACCCTCCTGCCCCTTAAGTTAAACACTGTCATTACTTATATCATTCTGCATAACCTATGGACATTTCATGCACACGCATATGAATATATTATATGCATGTGTATATATATATATGGTAGGAGTTGTGTTCACATAAAGAAACAACGATTGTTACACGAGGAATACATTAATTTGATTTATGTCGAATTCAAATGCTATGAAAATTGGTTGATTAGTACTAATAATATAATAAATAAAATTTAAAATTGACATGTTAATGTGTAGTATACAATTTTCGAACGTTTAATTCTATAACTATCTATACCTTATCACAAATTTGTTATTTTAATTTCTTCCTTTTTTACGTTTTTTGTTAATACAATTGATTATAATTTCTAACACAGAATAAGTTGTATCCATTTACTTCAATAAACATTATTTTCAGTACCTAATGTACATAATTATACTGATAAATGGTTGTATAGAAGCAGATGTTTGATATTTCTTTGAAATAGTTTAATTTTTTATGACGGCGTTATGTATAGGCAATTTAATATCACTAATGTCTTGTGGTCGAAAAAGTAGTATTATGCATAATATGATCGAATAACATCAATAACTATTAATTGATGTTAACTATTTGACAATAATTATTATTGTATTAATTTAATTTTTTTGTTTTCTTGATAAGTTTTTTAAATTTTTTAATATATTCGAAAATATTATTTTGATTTACCCATATTAACCGTAGTACCCCTTACCTAAACGTTACCAGAGTGGTGATCCCCACAACCCTAAAACCGGTACTGCAAACAATGTTTATAATAATTCCCAGTACATTATTTTCTAGTATAAAATATTTATTACCTGTCCACACTAATCCACATAAATGTGTATGCAGACACGGTCCATAGTGCGACTTCGATGTATCCGATAATTCTACATGCGATTTTTCCATATACCCATTGTTGCACAAGTGCTGGATATACGGAAAACGGCACTACGAGCACACCGTAGAGCAAATCAGCCAGAGCCAGTGACACCAAGTATACATTCATCACCTCTCCTCCACCTATAATTTTGAGTACAAATAATTAATTTTTTGATTTAATACGCATGATTAATTACTTCGAAATATAAAACGGTTTCAAACAATATTTTTAGATATTTATATATTTATAATAAGACATTGAAAAACATTTTAAATAAAAATATAGTCATTAAAAATCAGAATTTTAAAAATCGGTTCATGTATATTACCTCTTATGTTGGTGAATGTAGCGATGATGAGGATATTAAGGAGGATGATGGCGACCGCCATGGTGAGCACCAGCGATGCCTGGGTTAAGGGCTCCAGGTTGTGGTGGGGGTGGGCTTCAGTAGTACGTGCCCACCGCCATTGTTGCTATCTGTCACACATCACAGTCTATACAAATTAATTTATACATTATTAGATCAAGTATTATTTTTTTAATTTTCTTTCGACTATACTATGTTATTACATAAAAATAATTGAATATAATCTCAACTTAAACATAACAATTCGGCATAGCACCATAATACAAAGATGTATAAATACAATATGCTTTAAAAAAAAATATAGGACATTGTATGACGCAGTGATCAGCCGCAGTTGTCTTTTAGCGCTGCAGTTAAGCCGCGTCCGATGTTACTAGTTCCTGGATGGGCGACTACCCAGGAATTTAGTAACGAAGCCATACTCCTACACTATGTGTTCCAGCAACTGACAAAAAAATTACACAACACTTAAGTAACAGCGCGGTTGTGGGTTAAAAAAAAATAAAAACCATATAGTTTTACCATAATTTAATGGCAATTGGAATGTATTCAATTATGAAAAATGTAATATATTCAAGTACCTAAACGGGCTGAAAGTCCTTATATTTATTTTTATCTTTGACTGACAATAAATGTATAATACTTTGAGTATAAGCTGGTAAATCAGGCATACAATTAATGAAAAGGTTTTGTTCACCCTCGTTATCCATTCGCTAAACTTAAACTAAATTCAACGTAAAACTTAACCTACATGCATGTTTTTTGATATTTAGTAGCTAATGTTATAACGCTTAAAGGTCAATATGAAAAGTATAAACTTTTGAAACACGAAAATAAAATAAATTATTATAAACAACTATATAATTTATATTTTATATGACAAAAATGAGTAGATACATTTTAACGATAATATTAAAGTAATTAAAGAATTCAGCTTCTAGTATGAAGGAAATCTTGTAACATCATAACTGGGAAATTACAAATGTAAAATAATTGCCAATAATTGTATTTCTGATTGTGACATAAAACCAATGTAAGAGTCAGTAGATTATATTCATAAACAGAAACAGTTACATTTACCAATAAAAATTAATTTTATATTTTGGTTTCTATTTTGTGACTACAAAATAAAATAATTATTTTCTAATAATAATAAAAAATTATACGCATTAAACAAAAGTATTTTATAAGCTAGAACTAAATTTCATGTTTAAGCAATGTTGTACATTTAATCTATTCTAATTGATTTAACATGAAGTTATTTCGATACTTAATTAAGTTGAATTATTGTCAGATTAAAACTTTTTTATTTGTTCTTTCAGTGAAAACAAACTCAGACATTTAAAAAAATGAATTATAGATTAAAATTTGATATATATTCTACTAGAAATATATTTTTATATTTAAACGGTAATACAAGTATTTTATTTTGCAGCCATCATTATTTTGAGTATTAGACATTCATATCTTTACAGTGTAGAATGTAGATATTAAGCGAGTGCATTTCAAACATTTAAAATTTTAGTCTGTGGGTCAAGGAATTCTTATTTTATTGTAAGCCCGTTAAGTATTATAACTTTATTTATTTATTTAAAAAGAGAGCCCTCGGCAGCATAGGCCATTGGGCTTATATAATATTTTTAACTTAAATTAAATGTTAACAGTATGGATACGTCACGAGAGAACTTAATTTTAGATTTTGGATTGAAGGTTTGCTAATGTGATGAATTGGATGATTCCTGTTATGGCCTTTGGATGATTTTGAAGTATTTCGGAAAGTAGTTCGGGCATGTTGAGACTTGATCGGATGTTGAGGTATGTGCGGCATTCGGTGAGTATGTGTTTAATTGTAATTTGGACGCCGCATGTTGCGCATGTAGGAGGGTTTTCCTTGGCCATTTGAGAGTGGCCAATTCTCAGTCTCGTTATGATGACTTCGAATTTTCTGTGTGTTTCGATGGGAAATGTCCAATTGTCTGTGTTGTGTTTTATTTGATTAAGCTTAGTGGAGTAGGATAACCATTTCTGATGCCATCTTAGATGACATTTGTTAGTTATCAGTGCTTGTATGTCCCTGTATGCGATGATATTAGTGGGAGAGGATAGTGTAGAGGTGATTGCCGTTTTGGCAGCTAGGTCGGCGCGCTCGTTTTCAATGATGTTGGAGTGTCCAGGGATCCAAAAAAGTTTGATTTTGAAGTTATTGATTTTCTGTAGGGTGTATATTTTGTTTTGAATATGAAGGCCGATGTCTGATGGGTTATTAGTATTATTAATGTTATTGATGGCGCTGAGGGAGTCAGTAAAGATGATGGTGTCTTGGAGATGGCGATCGGTTATTAAATCGAGGGCTTTGATTATTGCGAATGCTTCGGCTGTGAAGATTGAGCAGGAGCTAGGGAGTTTGTACATGAATTCATTGTTATTCCAAACAACTGCAGCCCCGACCCCGATTTGGCTTTTGGATGCATCCGTGTATATTTTTTCGCATATTATGTTTTGTATCATGTGGAAATATTCTTGTTTGTAGATTGAAGGAGGAGTGTCTTTTTTTCTTAATATGGAGAGTTCGGTGTTGGTTACATTGAGATTTGTCCATTGGGGTGTTAAGGGAGGTGAAATAGTTAATAAATCAGAGATGACTAGATTGTTCTCCTGGAGTAGAGTTGTTAAAATTTTGAATTTTGGATTGAAGTCGAGCGAAGGGAGAGTGTTAGCTAGCTTTAATTCGTGATTTAATGTTATTTTGAGTCTTCTTATATCGAGAGGAGGTGTACATGCTAGATTGTAGATGCTCGGTATTGGGCTAGAGCGATTATTATAACTTAAAAGCCCACTTCATGTGCCTTTATTTGTACATTACAACATTAATAATTAGTAAAATTATTACGCATGGTTTGTTTAAATAAAATTTGAGTTTAAAAATTATCCAAAACTTTATATCTTATTACATAGTAAATAGTAATGTATACAGTTAGGTACGAACAGTTGTGTAATATGGCTTCTAATATTAAACAAACGATAATAGTATGGCCAGTCCATATTCGATAATATTAATAAATAAGGAAAAGTATTAAAAAAAATATATTAAATTATGATCCAGAACTCAGCAGTGGTTTTAAATCTCGATCATGTACAAAGCAAACATGGATCTCAATTTCTAATGGGCTTAAAAATGTAAAGCATGTTCTAAAAAAAAAATAGTTTCTTACAGATAGTACTAATATTAACAGCATTATCAGCCGTGTCAAAACTCAAGACAAACATATCAGGAGTGTATCATGTATTTATATTTACACCACGCATAAATACATAATTTTATAATCACTGTAAAAAAGAACGAAGGAGGGACGATCAACTCATGGCTCCCATTACTCAAATTCGACACTGCCAGTATAACAAAGATACATTTTAATTTATTCTACTCTTTTTTACTACACACGGATATTCATTCTTCAAAAAGTCGATAAATAATGATGGAATATGTCACTAATTTATTAACTGATTTGTATATGCATCAGATACTGAAAATGAATAATGGTTTATTTGAATATTCTAGAAATTTCACTCGTTTCATTATTTTTTGTCTTCCTATTAGTTAAAACTTGTAATAAGTAGCTAAAATAATTTCAAATAATTATCTCATTGGCACGTTAAATTAAAATATACATTCACTAATTATTAATCTTTTGTTTGTGAGTTAGTAAATCTATTAATATACCTTTGAATGATAATGAAAAAACTACTTATAGATTTTTGAGAAATACTATTACTACTACAATACTACTACTACTACTACTACTACTACTACCGTTACTACTGTTACTGTTATTACTAATATTATGATCGCTACTGTTATTTGCTACCACTACTGCTGTAGTATATAGTGTGTACGAAAAGCATATCGATCGACAGGCAACTGATATTCTACTTGTGCGACACGCGCGTACCTGCAGAAGGTACTGCTATCGGCGAACCGAACACGAATACGGAAATAGTTTTGCGGCGAGTTCGGTGACGAGTGTTGGTGGGAGGGTCGAGGAGGAAGATTTCGATTATTTCAACTCGGGCCCGTGTCCTTCGTGGACTTCTGGACGTGTGTCGTGCGTGGGTCTATGAGAAAATCACAGCGGCGACGGTCCCTCGCACCGCAGGGTCGAGACGAGGGTTAGGAAAAACTTATAAAAAAACCTGATCGCACGGTGCAGAAGCGTACGCGGACGTGACACCGCGGGCGGACGGGGCTATCCGGAAAACGATGCGCGTGCAGTGCGGGTGTATCGGTTGTACATTGTTGTCGTCGCGTCGGAAAACGGAGCGCGGGGAATCGTTAACGCGGAACGTTCGCGACGACGACGACGACGTGCAGCAGTGCTGCGAGTCCGCACAAGAAACAATGGGCGACGCGCGCGGTATCGCGTAATGTCCCCCCCCCCTCCCCCGAAACGTTGGCGAACGGTCGGCGGGGTGGCGGTGGCTGCGCGCGCGCGGCGGGAGGGGGAGGGTTATATAATGTATTATGTCGATACCACTTATCACTCTCCCGGTCGCCCGTCGCGTACGCCGCGCACCGCCGAAGTGCCGTCGTGCGATCGCGCCGCGTACGACCGTCCGCCGTGGCGCAGAGCGTGCATGCGAACGGACGCGTGCACGGTTCGAATCGCGGGTGGATACGTCGTGATCGCGAGGAGACGTACGGCAAATTCCAACGACGGAACACTGGGAACACGCGATGCCTACGGTTTGAACACCGTTTCCTCGGCGGGTAGCGATGGAGTGACGATGGGGGAGTGGGTGGTGGGGGGGACTTGAGGGGGACCGCGGTATAACGAAAAATGTTCGAGAGGTACAATACCACTGACCGTTTGCGCGTACGGCGGTAGTCCGGCGTGCGTGCAACAGACGGCGACGTAAGACGACAGTGGTAACGACAACAGAGTTACAATAATAATTTGTATTCTAATTACTGCTACGGGGGAGACTACGGTATTGCTGCTGCAGCAAGTGCACTACTACCTATCCACGACGAAGACGCCGATCGTACGAAAAAAAAAAAAACGCGTTAATACTTTACATATGTGTATGAATAAATATTTATACGTATCGTATACATATTTATCTATACATGAGTTTGTTTGTGTGTGGGTGTGTGTGTGTGTGTGTGTGTGTATGTGCTCACCAGATTCCGGTAACATGGCGGTCGCGCTGACGGGGTCGAAGTGCCGCAGCGGGTGAGATGAATAATAATTATTGTAATTGTGATGATTATTATATTTACAACACGATGATATATTGTATAAAATATGTGTATAATTGTAAATGGGTAGACGTGGAAAGCGAAAAAAAATTGTTTTAGAAAAAAAAAAGAAAAAAGAAAGATATTATACACGGAATGTTGCAAGAGCTACACTACTACCACTATTATACACTGCGGCGGCCGAATCGCGCGCCTCCCCTTCTGACACACGCGCACCTAGCGTGCACCCACCCTTTCGCGCCATCCCTTCCACAACGACCCGATATCACCTCTCCTCGTCGTTATCCTTATACACACACACACACAAATGCGCGCGCGCGATCGTGGCGCCCGCACACACACAGACAGGCGCATAAACGCACACACGCTCGCACGTACACACAAGCTCGCGCATACGTACCACCGTCGTTCCCTTCCTTCAGCCGCCACCGTGTCCTTCCTTCGACCGTTGCGCCTTCCCCTATCCGCCGATCCCACCGCCAACAAATTTCTCGGCCGCGCACGTACACACATTCACACTCACACACACAAAAACAGTAACACACACGTACATAGGAACACACACACATATACAAGAACACACGCGCGCGCGCGCGCGTGCACACACACATACACATTTATACTATATTGCACCCGCTACCCTTCGGCCAATACTACCGCCGCGTGACGTCAACCAAAGGACGCAGCATTCGGCTCCAGTGTGTCCGCGTCGTATCTGCGCTTATCTAACTCCAGCGGACACAGGCTGCTCTTGGCGTTTCGCCGCGGACACGCACACATACACACATGCACGTATACACACACAAACGCGTACACCAACACGCACACACATATACACGCCCAAGCGCTTGCGCGTAAGTTCATGAGATTATTATACCTACGTGTGCTTGTATGTGTGTGTGTGTATTTCTCTATAATATATATTATATATATATATGTATATTGACATAAAAATATACACGCGCGCGCATATTTAAAACGCCTTTCGCACAACGATATGAAATATTATTATTATTATGTTCGTTTTATTATACGAGAGAGATATCCGACCGCGCACCAATTATATTGTGCGGATGGTCATAAGATCACATGTATTATATATGTAACAGTGAGGACCGAAAACGGTTGATTGACAATATATGATGTATATTATGATGAATGAATGAAGGTATTCATCATTCATGGAGCCAATTTTTAATTTCTGAATTATTCTTTAATTTTTTATAATCTGCCCATTAACTGCTAACATACCCACAAAAATAAAAAAAGTTTGGTTTAGTATTATATATATATAGTTGAGTTCAGAAAGAAAAACTAAAACATTTTTAATATTTAAATTCATTATTTATTGAATATCACCATATGTTTTTTTTTTGTTAAATTATATTCAATAATCACAAGGGATTAGTTTTCAATATAAAATAGAAATAAAACAAGTTAAATGTATTTTATATTGAGCTTGAGGTCTAGATTATGGGACTTCATGACGTGGAGTAATTGATTTTGATATTAGTCAGTCATGAGAACTTACTGGGTGTTTTTTAGGGTCACAAGAGGACTGAGATCGTGCAATATGAAAATGAATAGTTTGATGATTGTGGACATGTTCAGATTGGAATATTTGAACGTTATTCGCAATAAAAATAAACGATAATTTAAATTGCAATAATTTTTAAACCTATGAAGAACTATGGCTATATCAATAATTAAAAAACAGAGAACCATTAAATCCTCATTCATTAAGGTCAAAACTAAAGAGTATATTTATTTGAAATTTTAAAGCCACGATACTGTATTAATGAATGAGGAACGCAATACTCAAATTTAGTAAATGAAAACATTTTGAAATATACTTTAGTTTTACAAAAATTCTTGACGAAAAGTTTTCGAAATCAAGTAAAATTTATCCAATCTCCTCGAGAGTGGCTTCAAACTAAATTTATTTTACTTATAATTCAGAAATAGGCCAAAAACTCAGACAGACCTTGTTACATTAATGATTTATTTTTGTACCATATCATTAACATGTAAAATAATTTTATTACGTACTAGTTTTAAAATGTTTTCCATAAGTTAAAATAAGTTTGAGCTTAATATAAAAAAAATGGAAGATGTCAC
Organism: Periphyllus acericola; assembly: GCA_949715065.1. Classification (NCBI taxonomy): domain Eukaryota; kingdom Metazoa; phylum Arthropoda; class Insecta; order Hemiptera; family Aphididae; genus Periphyllus; species Periphyllus acericola. Next base: position 9,539,223 of record OX454268.1, read on the forward strand.
AATCTCTTCCCCCTCCCATTAAAGAGCCAATTACAAATAATATATAAAATTTGGATTCAAGAGGTTCATAAACATAAATATTGATGTAAATAGTTCACACATTTTTTAAGACTTTAAAAGAAACATCTCCCCAGCAGCCTAGTAACTCCATTAGCGGTCAAATTTTAAAAAAAATGGAAAATTTGAATTCATAGTTTTAAAATCTTGTAACTTGTATTTATTGCACAATCATACTCGCAAAACATTAAGAATATTAAATTTATTTCATTTATACCTTAATTAAATTCCAGACCATTGTGCGCTATTGCCAAATTTGTGAAATCGGCAACAAAATATTTCACATTAAGCTGTTCGTACAGTATTCGTATACAATTATTTATTATTATATATTACTAATAAGTAATAACCAACGTATGCTGTCGCAATCGGCAAGACATAGTAAGAAATAATAAATTTCAATTAAATAATCTTTAAAATTTAAATACGTATCCTTTTATCCTACTTGTCAATCAAGCAATGGTTAATAATGGTATAAATTATTTTCTTCATAGGAAAGTTTAGTATAGTATAGTTCAGGCAATAACAAATATATTTCAACGATATTATCAGCTTATAAGTGTCGCATGCGTATACTCGTACAGTTTGCGGTTTTTAACCATATTATGCTCTCCACCTCCACTTTTGGGCTGTAAAAATGCTTAAATTTGGACTTAATTTTTAATTTTCAAGTTACAATAAAACCTATGTTTGCTATAACTTTTTTTTAAGCCAACTTAAGGGTATCTTGGCTCTTGAGACTATACAAACTTTATTTTTTATCAAATATGGAACACCATATTTTTACGCAAAATATTACTCAGTTAACGTAACGTAAGAAGTCTAAATTCGGACCAATACTTTTGAATATTTAAAATTTAATGATTTAATAATTTTTTTTTTGCCAAAATAGGCTTAGTAAACAAGAAATTAGAAAAAAATTATGATGTTAAAGACTATAAAATTGTTGAAATATTACTTGGGATTTCGTGGTAATCAATGTGTTTAAGAAAGACCTTGCCGATTTCATGCAATTTGCAGTTCTATCTTCTATGTTATTTCATTGGCCATAACCTGTTTATGTGAATTCGGCAACTACGTTGCCTGATTTCAATATTTTATAAAATTGGCAATTTTACGAATTCTTATCTTGGTAACAAAGGCAATGAAATAGAAAAAATAATTGTATGCCAAAAATAACATAAAAAGTATGAAAAAATATTTCTACATTTTTTTAACCCCACCAAATAAACCTCTATTCTTACTAATTAATTATATTATATCACCTATGATATACCCTATGTGCCTACTCGTATACTCAATTATCAGATTACTTCAAGTATACTTCACTATCGCACGGTGATAACTAGGGCTCGGATTTATATGTAAATACATATTTTTCTCTGACTTGATAAATTAAATCAAAACATTATTTGTATTTATCGGGCCTATAAACCATGATGGTCAAATAATATTATTTACCGAGAAATTAGTGATTAAATGATAAACATGGATTCAATTATATTGTTTCCCCGAAATCCAGTTCATTTTGAGCGTTGGAATATTTTTTTAACCCTGCAACGATGCCGCGGACGGCGACGGACTACACGACAATGTATATAAGATAATAATTATTTTCATTTTAATTCTATCAAAACCAACTTTGCAGGAGAAAATCATAAAAAAGTAGAAAAACTAGTCATGAAAGCAAAAATAATCAGAAAAACTGAAAATAAGCATTTTTTTGAAAATCACTGAAAAATAGCAAAAAAAGCACTTTCAAATTTCAATATTGAACGTGTTGTAACATGACACACTTCCATAGCACTCTGCTACATTTTACGTCAATCCATAAAAATAAGCAAATGCTTTAAGTCCCGAACCCTGGTTATTAGCCTTTCATATGATTCTACAATGTGTAACATAGTATGCTTATTTACATTTAATATGATATGAGATTTTACAGTTATAATTTGATTGTAATATTAATGTTGATTAGGAAATTGGTTATCTTCATTGTGTGTGTTTCTTCATAAGCTTCTGGTATGTTGAAAGGCAAGTTTAGGTGTATTCATGTTGTAGTATATTTTGTGCATTCCTCAATTGTGTGTTTTATAGTTTGTGCCTAGACATATGTCCCACATTGGTTGGTTCTCTTTACTAATTAAGTAAGAGTGTGTTAAGAAGGAGTGTGCAATTCTGGTGAGAGTAATTGTTATGTCTTGTTTTCGATTTATATTGGTAGGTGTGTGCCATTATTTAATTTTTTTTTATGTTTTTAAGCTTATTTGTTGGAGGTATTGCATTCCAGTGGTTTTACCAATGAATGGAGATTTTAATGTTGTTAGTGGAAATATTGTTTATAGTTGGGTTTGGGATCATTTTTGTGGCGTGATCAGCGACTTGATCAGCTGTTTCGTTTCCTTCTGTACCAATATGGGATGGTACCCACATGAACTCAAAGTTTTTCTTTGTTTGGATGAGCATGGCTTGTATATTTTGAGTGATTTCGTTTTTTGTAGAGGGATTTATGATAGCTAATAGGGTGCTTAGTGAGTCGCTGATTTTTAGTATATGTATATCATTTATTTCGAGGGTGATTGCAAGTTTTATCCCTTCATGGATGGCATAGTTTTCAACAAAGAAAATGCTAGTTATTTTAGGGAGCTTGTGTTGGATCATGGTTTCATCTTTAACTACTGCTATGCCTACTCCTTGATCTAATTTCGATACATCAGTGTATATTTTAGTATAGTTTAAGAAATTATATTGAATGATGCTTTTAAATTCAGAAGTTATAATGATATTTTTTACTTCATATTTGTTGAAATTGAGTAGTTCGGTGTTCAGTTTTAGCTCCCATGTCCAAAGCGGTAGATTTTGTAATGTAATTCTATTTACAAATGAGCAGAGTATGTTCATTGTTTGTTGTAATTTATTGAATTTGTCTCGTACACTTGTTGGTATTTTCTTGTTTTGTGTATTAGTTCGACGTGGTTATTGAAAATTATTTTGCATCCTATGTGATTTTTTGTGTTTTTCCAATTTATGGTGTATATTAGGGTGTCTTTGTCTCTTTGGAGTTGTAGAGGAAATATTAATATTAATATTGCAAGTGTGAAATATGGACCTATCACATCAGTTGAAGTCGAGCGTTTATCAGTAGGGGCGAATCTGTGTAATGGTCAAAGCGTGGAGCAGGGATGTCCAACTTTTTTGAAAGACTGAGCCACATTACGCGAGTGGAAATAGTCGTGGGCCACGTACATTCTTGTAATAATATATTTTACTTATGATTTTACCATAGCGAATAGTGGGTAGCAAAGGGGGCAGCAGCACCTCGCTGTAAATTTCCAGGGACGGTAAGTTTTTATGGCGAAAACAAACGATTTGAAGTATTCTAAAATTAATATACCGCCTGATTTATCACTTCAATGTGCGTATTACTGGAAAGACCATATTATTATAGCATTACTCGGACTTAAGCATTACTATTTTCTAGTATAACTTGTATATGATATTATATTTGGAGCAGTACACGCACTGATAAATAATCTTGTTTGCTGTATTTTTCTCACTAACCGTATTATAAAATGTACAACCACTATAACCCTTAAACAGATTCTTATTATTTATACTATGAGACGACGATATTATTAAATCTGATGTTAATAAGTTTCAATTCTAGTTTTATTTCTACACTATCAACCAATAATTTTCAAAAATCATTGCAGTTTGCACTTGTAACAAAGTATTCTACATTTCTACTCGTAGTCCCTGAAAACATTTTTTCCAACCAAAATGAGTGGGAACAGAAAGCGTATTAAATTAAGGGGTGCTGCATTTTATTGAAGAGCTGAGGAAATAGATTTAAAAGATAAACAAATTATTTCTCAGATACTTATAATCTAAAATTTGTTCAAAAAGATAAATCTAACGTAAAATAATAATAAACAACATCGAAAAAAATATGTGATATTAATTTAAAGACTGCAATTTAAGACAAAATATAAAGTCACTGTTTATATTATTTTATTTAAAGTTATCTTAAAACTAGTTGAAAATAACCAAATTTAAAATACTTCCGACTACAATTTTATTAATTACACATTTTTTTTTTTGTTTTGTTAATTTTATAGACTGAGTGGATCAGCATTATTTGACAATACCTACGCAATCAATTTTTATTTTTGTCCTAATCCTTTATTAATATTTTTTTTAAATTTAATATCGCGCTATGCTATTAATTATTTAAAATGATTTTTGTAATTTTGGTACCTATTTATTAATTTTTTTGATCCACACTGTTTTCTTATAAGTTATAATTAAATAGTTTACTGCTATGAATGTTAGTTTTCATTTGTATTTTTCTTTATTATGCTGACATATTTACCCAATAGAGTTTTAGATTGTTGTATAATTTATTTTTGAGAATGAGTTCAAAGACGGGTTTTGAGGGGAGGCATTCTAAAATCTGTCCTCAGGTGGAATATTCCTTAACCTGGCACTGCTAATATCAATAGATATACAGTTGGCAACCGACGTTAAATAGTATTTTAGATCTTTGTTATGGACGTTAAGGTTCACATCTATATTATTAAAGCACAAACTGGTACCTACTATCAACCGAACAGTAAAAATAAATTCCATAGAATTATCCATAGTCCTTTGACATTACAATTTACAAATTAGTGTATTCACTATTCAGCATCCACCAAATGCATTTTGTGATTTTGAACAAACACGAGCTGTAAATATCCCCGATATCAAATTTCGTACAAACATTATAATAATTAATAATATTTTTACCAAATATCTACATGGCTTAAATTTATAGTGTAAACTGCCGACAGTAACTGTAATATCGCATTATGAGAAATTTAGAACTTTCTGATCTCAAGAGTACAAATTTTAGTCTTATATGTGATTTAAAGCGCATATTTTGATAGATTTAAGAGCATGAACCTTCGCCCGAGTTCTATAATATTATTATAGGAAGGCGTGTGAATGCAGTGGCGTATTTAAAGTTTTGATGCCCAGTTTACCTACCAGCTACCTATACATAATATATTGCCCCCAAAGCTTATATATTTTTTTTCCGAAACAATTTTTTCATCTTGTACCCCCCCCCCCCTCTACCTATATGTTTGAATACCCCACCAACCACCGGATATATACTTAATGTACACTTAATACATTATACCACTATCCACGGTCTGCAGTAAATTTTTCTACATTTTTTGGGTGCCTAATAGTAAAAATAAATATAAAATTTAACAATTTAAATAGTTACACCATACAGTAAGCTTATCCTTCTCATTGAATCCATATATGAATGAGCATTAACTTTTTAAAAATATACGTATACAACAAATCAACATCATATCACAAATCATTAAGTATGTACTATGTAATCTGAAGCAGTTATAGCTATTTAGGTATACATATTACGAAATAATAAGAATGACATAAGCAGTAAACATGTTTATAGTTCATCATCGATATCTAAAAAATCACTTATTTCAATAGCTGAAGGAGTAATGAAAGATCCGTGTTCGTGAGAAGTTTCAAAATATCGTTTTCCATCTAAACAACCATCGTGTCTGCCGTACGGCTCGTCGTATTTCACTCCTACCCAAAATCCATGTTTACCATCTAAACGTCCTTTGTACATCACTGTACCGTATCGGACAGGTTTATTCGATAAACGAATGCAACAACGTTGTCCAACTTCAATCTTGTCAATTTGTTCTTTTTCCTTGATATCTTGTTGCTCTCTTTCCAGCTTTCGTCGCCTCTGGTAATCCGGATTGAATTTGCCTAGTTGATTAATCTTCAAAAAACTCATTAACGTTTCCTAAAGGAAAACGATGGTGTTCAATTGAAAATGATAATAAACATATTGTTCTCCTGGTTTTTGTAAGTATTTAGTATAATATTTACTGGTGAGGATGAGGGGTCGAAGCACATCCACAGAATCTAAATATTAGTTAAAACTTCCCAAACTTTACATCTTAGTATAATTTAAATATATTTATCCATTTTCGAAAAGCTAAGGGTGGAGAAATCTCCTAAAAAACTCAAAATAAGCCACTACTACCGATATTTTTGCGTCATTTACACTAAGACATCAATTTGATCTGAAAATGTTAACAAACTTCGAAAATTGGACACAAGCTTTCAGTAATGGGATGGTTTAAAAACAAAAAGTTGTTAAATTTAAAATCGTTAAAAATAAATCAATTGTAGTCACAATATGATAATATGATAAATAAAACAATCTTTCTAATAAAATTGCAAGAAAATGCGGCCTAAAACATTTTCGGCAAGCTTTGACACAGGTTTTCTATGAGGTTGAACACCACTGATCTTCAGATCAACTGATCAACTGATGTTCAGATGAACAGGTTTCTTTCAAATTTTAATAAATATGATATTCTAACGAAGAAAATTATCAAGTAATTTGAAATTAAACTTTTATAAGTAATTTGATGTTCATTTAGACAACCAACACAAATTGTTTGACAAATATTTAAATCACGTGAATATATTCAACATAACACCTATGACATATGTACCATACATTTTGAAAGTTTCATTAAATACATACAAATATCATAGTTTAACCATGTACCAAACAAATCTCATTAATTTTATCTCAATATATATTAATAAAATCAAATGTTTTTTTGTTATGCTCAACACCAAATAACAAGATTTCAGAACTACTGGTTAAGTAATGAAATACAAGGGTTTTTCAATATATAGTATATACCCATCAATATGTACAAGCCTCTATAATCAGACTGCTAAAAACCTTACATTTACATTTGTCAGTCTAAAAATTTAAATTTTAATATAAAAATAAAACTTACAAATGGCATTTTCAAATATTATAAGTGTCCAACATACAATTTATATGATTTACCAAGTTATGAACATTACATTCCAATGATAAATAAAATTTACAAAATTAGAATTACAATTTAGAAATTACAAAAATTATAGAACTGTAAGATACAATTAAAAAAGCAAACATTAAGGTCAAAATAAAACTCTAATTTATGAAAATGCTTAGAAACAAAACAAACAATACTCCATTCCACAGATAATAAATTCTATAGTATATAAACCATAAAAAAACAATATTGTCTTATACCACAATATTGGGTTATCATCATTTGAATTTTTAACAAATCCATAGATTTTAAAAGTTGAATATAATACCAACGATCAGTAGTGTATTTCAGAGGGATCTGAACCTTCCCCAACCACATAAGATCAAAAAAAATTATTATTTTATCTACAGCCAAATTAAAATGTTTTATATAATAATATAATCATAATTAAATTCACAAAATACCTTCTGGATAACCAAGATCTTTATCAAGAATAGTGTTAAAGCATATAAGTAAGCAGCAAGCAATATATGGCACAGTAAAAAATATGAAACTTCAAGTTTAAAATAATTATTGTTTTACAATTCAAAACAAGATTTAATTTGATTTGTTTAGAGTTTAGACCCAATATATTATCTAGATTTAGTGCACAGTACATTGTTATGCCCTACAAAAAAATTAAAAAGGTTCAAGCTCACAGCAAATATTATCAGTCTTCTGTAACTCACAGTGTCAATATAACTACAAAAGCTGGTGATTACAAAACTAATATTTTAATCGAGATTACAAAACAAAGAACTTTTAACTGAAATAATAAATCTAAAAAATGAATTATAAATTAGTTGTTCATAAATTAACAGGTGGATACCACATTAATTTAAGATGGGTAACTTAATTAATTTGACATTAAACAGTTGTTTAAATGGATAAACAGTTAAAAAATAAACCAATTGAACTATAAAAAAAATGATTTATTTTCATAACATACCTATAAATTTAATCAATTTAAGTAGGTGTAATAATATTAAAAAATAAACCAGAATGAAATAAGCAAATATCGATAAATAAGTGATTTAATTTAACAAAACCAATTATTAAGTTCTGGCTCATGAAAATAAAATATAAACTACTATTGTTTCAAGACTGGTGTGAGAGTATTATTTCAATATTAAAAAACAAAATATCCTTTTCGTAGGCGATGTTGGAACAGCAGCACCTGTGCAAACATAAATACATTTTGAATTAAAATTTAATTATTAGATAATATGCAGATGTATTGTACTTAGTCCTATAGTAAAATAAATAATATACTGTATTTATAAACCTAAGAAAATATCCTAAATAATTTTTTTTATAAGTTATTTAAACAATTGACACATGATATACACACACAGATACATACACGCACTCACACACACATACATTGCACAGGAAACTTTATGAAGATTAAGTTTTTTTGAGTGTCGAGACAATGGATTGTCATGATTCATTATCATTTTTTTGTCATTATCTTAGCACTTAGAATTAATATTTCTTCATAGAAAATCCTGTACAGATGTATGTTATAATACTAAATAATTTTTTACCATTATCGGTATAATATTTTTAAGAATATAATATCTAATGAACTATGGATTAAACAAATATAATTTAAAAGAAAAATCAAATATTTGTAGTTTTTTTTAGCATGCATTAATTGTTTGAGACATATGCTATAATCAGATTAAGACAGTATAAATTATAATATAAAATTAAAAAATATACATCCTAGACTTTCCATTTCACTGATTAAATACACACCTTATACCTACCATATTACAGATTTGACAAATGGACGGCGTTCGATGAGCTCGCCCTGTATAAAAATCTACCACACCATCATGTTGTGCCAACAATGAGGAACATACTGGTGTCATGACCACCATCAAATCAACATCATCAATACCAACAACACCATCATCATCAACATTGGTAAATGAGGCCCCAATTAAGTTCATTTAACCATAACACTCACATTCCTCCTATATGAATATAAAATTCAAACTATTTTATACGGATATAATTATATAAGATATTTAAAGGATAAAAATTACAAAAAGAAAAAGATATTGTTTTCACGTTTTTTTTTTTCTTTACGTTAAATTAAGTTATGGATGTTATTTGCTAAAAATTAGTTTATTATAAATTTCCACTCTTGATTTATATAAATAAAATATAATAGAGTCCAAAAAGAACACAGAAAATTGTATACTATAATACGTTTGAGGGTGGTAGATGTTTTACACAAAGTTGCATTTAAATGTTAACTTTTAAAATTATAAAATATTTTAGATTATATTATAACCTTGTTTCCACTTTGATCATAAAAACATATATGTTTAATTAAAATTAAAATTAAATAATTTAACTTTCAAGTCAATAATTATAAATTAATTAAACATGATATAATAATATGCAATTAATAAACAGTAGAATTGACAACACAATAAGAGTTGAGACTTTAAATAGTTAGTTAAAAAAAAAATATTATTTGCAACGGCACAGGTTTTCTCTCCATAAGATTCATTAGGTGTCAAAATGAGTTTTTATTTGAAAACTTCTGTCTTATAATAAAACTTACCAAATTAAGAATTTAATAAGTAATAATGACTAAAAGAGAAAGTCACACAAATTTTTGTTTAAGGTAATACATATATTGATTTCTACAGAGATTTGTCGTCATTCTCATCAAATGTAATAATTAAATGATATCAATAAATGAAAAAAATTTAAATGAGATAAAATAGCTTTTTTTAAGAAATAATATTTTGATAATATTGTATTATTTATATTCATTGAATATTGGTATACAAAAGTTTTTCTAAATTATTTCTTAACTGAACAACAACCAATAGTATTGACCACTAATACAATTAATGTTAATTACAAGATGTTTGAATTGACACATTATGACATCCATTTTGGTTGTTCAAAATTGCCTACATTGAATTTCCTATAAGAATTGTAATAATAATTATAATAAGCAATTTATTGTAAGTTCCAGTAATATAGTGCTATGAAGTTGCGTAAGTGATTTTATTTCATTAGGCCCTTACATGTCATAAAAAATAACTACATATATATGCTCAGTAAAATAGACTATACTAACATTTATTCCTGCTTAATTATTGTTCTTAAGTATAGTTATGAGTCATATTATCTATCTTTACCAAAAAACCTCACATGTTAATAATTTATTAAATTTAAAATTAATTTTAATTAATGAATTGAAAGATAAAATTAATTATATTACTTTTTTTTAGTGTAATTTGAATTGTCTGAAACATAAAAGAACTGCTGTAAAACAAATATATAAAATAATATAAAATTATAATTTTCTAGAGGAAACAAGGTTTGTTTTTAAATCTGTTGGTTATTTAATAGGGTTATATCCTAAACCTATAAGCAATAATATTTTAGGAAGAGTAAAGTACAATATTAGGGAAGCAATATTCTTCAAAGCAAGTATCATTATTTACCATTTAATCCATAAGTTAAATATATAAATCACTGAAATCATTTTTGTAATATTACATTGACGTCTTAATTTGTATAATGTTAACAATATTTAGTTCAGTATATTTAAATTAATTTATACACTAATGGTAAACATTAACATATGAATACCTTATGAAACAAGTCCTTTGATTACTGATTTTAATAAAGGTTTTGCTAGTTTTATAAATTATTTAAAAATAATAATTGGGCTCTTAAATAATCCAAAAATATTACTTATATGACATTTTCGTGAGATGATTATAACAAAAATTTAAATTCAATAAAAACGTCTAATAATAATTAAAATAAATATTGCAAATAGCATGAATACTGCAATATTTCAACATATATAATTTAAATACAATTAGTTATATAAAAGGATAGAACTCATTTAAAAATATAATTTTTCAATTTTATATAAATTATATCTCATAATCAAAAATATTCACAACTTCAAAGTAAATAATTTGTATTACAAACATTGTAAATTGTATACACACTACACAGCATGCTTGTATTAAAGAATAGCAAAAATGATAAATAAGTATTTAATTAAAATTAATATAGCTCAAATTATAGTGTGTCCCAATCAACAAAAAATAAATAACCAAGTTATTATTTTAATTAAAAATTAAATTCTTAAATATATATTGTTTATATAATGCTTTAGCAATCAAATAAATGCAATCATTGAGTACAAAATCCATGAAGTCAGTCTAAAAAATGTTAAAACATAATTTAATTTTAAAGTACAGTCGAACTTGGTTACCTCAAAATCTTCCAAAACCTCGAACTTTTACTCAGGTCCCTAGAATTTCCTATATAAACAATGTAAAAAAATCTTGTTTCACTAAGTTTTGAGTTTTATTAAAAATTATAAAATTTTGATATTTCCCTCATTTATCTATAAAATAAGGTCATTACTCATTAGTCATTAGTGTTATTGTTACCGTTAAGTGGTTATCAAATTGGTTTACTACATGACAATGCGTATTCAGACTTTCGTATTCAGTGCCCTGTGTTTGTTTCAACGTGATTGTTCGTAATGTCGTTAACAAAACGCGTGCTAAAAATACTAACATACGAGGAAAAAGTGGTTACGTACGGGAAGTTGAAAATGGACTAAAAACAAAATCTTTGATAGCTAAATAATTTGGTATTCTACTTAACACTTGGTCAACTTATCTTAAAAATAAAGAAACAATTTTAAATAAGTTGGCTATGTCCAGTAAAAGGGCTAGAAAACCGGAAAATCCTGACATTAATGAGTGCAACAAATGGTTTAAACAGACATGTGACAAAAAATACGTCCAAGTGGGCTGTTGATAAGAGCAAAAGCTGAAGAATTCGCATTAAAATTAGTAAAACATAATTTTAAGGAAACAATGAATGGCCAGATGGTTTCAAAGAAATAAATGGCATTTGTTTTAAAACCGTAAGTGGTGACAGTGGTGATGTAAATGTTCAAGAAGCTGATGATTGGAAAATAAAATTGTAACAAATAATAAATACATAGGAATAGAAAAAAAAATTAATTTCGATAACTCAAACTTTTTTCCAGGTCCCTACAACTTTGAGTTAACCAAGTTCAACTGTATATAATATATAAATACTTTTAATAGGAACTTGTCATCAAAGTTTATAGTTAAACTTTAAAGTGAAGATATTTTCAGCATTTTCATTGTACTCAATGATGCTACTTATTTTACTTATATTAAAAAAATGCATATCTAATATAAATTACAACTTAAATGTTATTATTGAAGCTAGTGTCAGTATAAAAAACTAATGCAGCTTAAAAATATATGATGAATAAGACTGTTATAATTGTTAAATTGTAAAATCTATGACTTATTTAAGTATAAAGAAGATTTCATCCATAGCTTCAAGTATTTACTACAAGCAAAAATAGTTAACACCTAGAGAGCCAACACCAATAAATTAAAAATGTATGTATATATATATATATATATGTAAAATAATCCATACTTCTGTAGTAATATAGAGCAAAATCATATCAAACTTATTCAATAAAATAATAACCAACTGTTAGAATTTTTAATTTCAACTTTCAGTTATTATTATTTTCTTTTTTCACCATAATATAATTTATTACAGTAATACACGAAGAATATTCAAATGTGCACCAAAATTAAATTGGTAACATATTCAAGAATCAATGAGAAATATTCGACACAAATAATAATTAAAACGTAATATATTTCCAAACAGATATTAATTTTTAACTATATATAATTACCTTAACGTCTGTAACCATAGTTTACTTCTTTACAGGATCGTGAAAAGTGTCCTACTCTATTGCAAGAATAACATCTAAGTGAATCACGATAGCTGTTGTTTCTTGAAGACCTACGGCTGAGTCCACGAGTTTTAGCAAAACTAACAGTTAAGAAGCTCCCATACAATTCCCTAAGAAAAAAAAAGAAAATTATAAAATTTGTAAAATATATAATATAAAAAAATACCTACATTCCATTAGTACGTTTTTGTGCTTCAGCAGCATCTTTATCTCTTTTGTAAACAACAAAAGCAAAACTTGGTCTAGTTCTTGACATCCATACTTCAAGTAATGTACCATACCTTTCAAACTCTTTCTCAATATCACGTCTAGTTATACTACTTCCTATTTTGAGAAATAAATACATCAGTAATAGAGTATATAATATTTTAATAATAATGATTGATAAAGTATTAACAAATGTATAATAAGCGGGTAGATATAAATAAATTACATAAATGTTTTATTATCTACATACTAGTCTATACTAATAAACAAGATCCGATTGATAATAGATGTTAAAACATAATTTTAGAAAAATATAAAGTAAACTAAGTATATCACATTATATGTATATTTTTGAATTTGCATGTTAAATAATAATTATCGTATTAGTCTACCCAACATTTATGAATCTATTTAAATCAGATTTAATACAAAAATAAACAGAATTCATTATTTAATATAAGAATATTAAATTCTAACCTATGTCTCTGACGTGGAGTCTGTGTTTGTCAACTGGCGTCTTGCTTCTGCTTCGGCTCCGGCTATGAGTTGATCCCGAATGACTTCTAGAATAGCTGCGTGAAGTTCTACGGCTGCGCGAACGACTTCGACTTCTACTCTTTGATCGGCTACGGCTCTTACTTCTCGACATGGTTCACTAAGACATTGATATTTAAATTGCATACATACAGTACAATTGAGTAGGTAACATAAACGACGATATGGCTGACATTTTTTTTTTACCACATTAGTTAAAATGCCGATCATTCAAAACATGCCTAAAAAATGTACTTTACTTACATCGGACAAAATTCAGCTATGTGTTTGCTACCGCACATGAACTAGTGTAACTGATTCTTAACCACTTAAACGAAATGTATTCAGTTAGTTCAGTAGTTGTAGATCACTTGTTGGAATTAAACGTGAATCGTGAATGAATGGAAAAACTAGTATAACCAAAACGACTAATAATTACGCAATGTGCTGATGTTCATGCATATATAGTAAGTACAAATGTCCACAATCGAAGGCGGCACTGCGGCGGGCGCATCAATTTAATGGAAATGTAATAAATGAATGTAATCAAACAATAGTATTGTCATGGAAGAGCAGAGCACGAGTAAATGGTTTGGCTTTGGCATGAGAGTCCGCCGCGGCGCCGCACACCAAACCAAACAGCACGGCCGAATACAAATCTTGCAGTAGTGCCATATATACGAAAATGTTCTATCAGTACCAACGTTAAAAAAAAAAAAGTTGTATTTTTATTTTTTAACTTTTTAAGACATGGAGGCTGTAGAACTCAGTAGAAGTGTAGACATCGTGTAGCGCAAAAATACGGAAATACTTATGTAATTAAGTTTATTCTAAAATCAATGGTAAGACTAAATCATAATGATTAATATTCCAGATCTTCCGGGAAAATGGGAACATTTGAAATAAACCCCTTGGTCCTTACCCGTAAAGTAAAATAAAAGTGTATATTCAATAAAAGTAAATACAATGTTTATGTAACTTTTCCTACTATCTGTAGGGAATATTTCTAAAAGAAATGTAGTATATTTTTCGAACTTCACTATTTTTATTATTTCTTGAAAAATTAACACCAATTTGTTCTGTTGATGCTATAGATAAACTTTGTCGGTCGACGTAATTAGAGTTATCGATAAAAGTATTTTTGTTCTATATTATTGGTAAAATATTTATCTTTTATTTATCAAGCAAAATAGTTCAAATAATCGAATAGTTTTGTATTATAAATACGTGGTTATTTTAGTAAGCGTCATTGCGTCATGTGACTGATCATGATTCATCATTTCAAGCGTCGATAATATGTCAAATAAATTTAGTAATTGTTATATTATAATATATTATAAATAACTATAAAACTCGATGCTTTAAAATTTTAATTCAATGGATTCATTAAAAATTCGATTTACAGAAGTTTCCGATTTAGCGTCTTTGAATTATCGAGTTAAATTCTTGAAAATGTTTATTACAACACATTTTACTACCATTTAATTAATAATAATCAATTTTATTTAATTTATTGTTTATTGTTGGTAAAGTAATTAGTAGGTACTTATTACATACATATTTATTACTCAATACTTAACATATTTTAGATTTAAAAAAAATTTGTCATTTTCTTTGGAGACACATTTTTTACCACAATATCAGTATGGTGAATACAATTGTGAATTGTTCGCTCATTGTTGCTGATTGCTGAGTTTATGAGTTATAAACTATAAAAAAAAAAAAAGTTATAGATAAAAAATTATAACATTAAAAAAATTAAATAATTATATACAATTATATACAATAATTTCTGATCAGCAGCGATTTGAAAAATTATAAAATACAATAAGATTAACCAAACGATAATTTATCATTACCGTCGTTTTTTTTTATTGCTAGAATTTTATACATATAAAGTATTATGATCTTACTGAATATGAGTACTGGAGTACGTATTTTTTTTTTATTATAGTGTATTGCCACAGATAAAATAAATATTCTTATCTATGAACTAGTATTACCAAATTAAAAAATTAGTATTGTAAAATGTTTACAGTCGTCTAACACTTTTCAACACTTTAATTTTCTTCAAATTATAAAGGTTTTCTCCGGGGACAACCGACCAACGGCCTCGATTATTATATTATAAAGTTCTCGATTATTCAGTTCGATATATAGAGGTTTTTTTTGAAATTCGAATTATCGAAAGTCTACAAAGTACTAACATATATATGGCATATAGCTATAAATATTATTTTTATATTCAAGGGGAGTGTTCTGCAAACTGCAGTACTCACTACTTATTTCTATAAAATAAACCCAACTATAGCTACTAGGGGCCACCGAATTTCATGTTTCGTTCTTAACTAATTTACTACAATGCGTTTTGGTGTTATTCAGGGTCGTGTCAAGAAACAATACTAAATTTATACATTACTAAATTAATCAAAACTTTAAATGTAATAATCTCCCATCTGTCACCACGTATTGACAGCAAAGACATAATCTATTTTTTAAATAAAACTCCAGAGCGATGTCTGCAACATATTCACATACGCTATAGCCTATAACCTATAAAGTTACACCGTTCAACACAATTGGAAATTATAAATTCTACTCTTAAATATTGATTCAGTCGATATTCGTATCATTTGATCTTCAAAGTGTTAATGGGACATTTTATACATTGGTGTTACATAAACACAAGCTAACTTCAATATTGTGTACTGACATTTAAATGTTGTTTATAGTTTTTATTTTTGTTATAAGATATTCACAAATCACAAGACACAAATCATATTATGTTATTATTTTCATGGTTCACTTTTCGCAGGTATGAAAATAACATAATAACACGTAATAATATATTATTAGAATAATTCAATTATATTCACTCGTGAATCGTGATGCCTGTAATATCATAAAAGTAAAAATATATTGATAAATGTATTGGTTTTCCGCATGAATAGTCATTTTGAGCAGATTTTGTAGCCCTTATAACAACTATTATCGCTATCCAGGAAATTACTCAATTTTATCACAAACTATAATTATAGTGGTTTTATCTTGCAATATTCACACTATAATATATAGAATATAGATAGTCGATGATGAACAATTTACCAACATCCTTCTACAATCTACATTGATAAATAATAATTGTTCATAATATATCCATTTTTACAATATGCCGCCTCCGTCTCCGAATGCAAAACCGAACGTCAAAATCAAAAATAATGCTGATAAAACTTAGTGCACATCGCAATCGGCTCATCTAGATAAAGCTGCTATAGTTATGAATTTATGATACTCCGACCAATACACCCGGCCCGAATTTATCACAAATTCATAATAATATGAATAACTCTTCAAACGAGGTCTGGACACTACAAACCGGTAAGCGTAAGTGCGTAACCACTCGAGTTCCTCTGAAGCAAATTCCCCAAATATCATTACAGCAAACAAAAATAAAAAACTATTTAAGTCTTCTAATCGCTTTGAAGTACTTGCACAAACCGAACATACCGATTCATCATCTCCACAGAACAATATTCCTGAAGTATCTAACACCAATGACCAAATCACATTATCCCCACCGATTTTTGTAAAAGGCATTATTGCTTACACGGATACGTGTTCTGCCATAAGTGAACTAATTGGACCCGATAATTTTTTTTGTAAATCCTCCGTTGATCGTCTAAAAATACAGACATCAAACCCCGAATCATATAGAACTTTGATACATTTCTTAAAAAACCAGAACGCGGAATACCACACGTATCAGTTAAAAGAGGATAAGCCCACTCGAGTCGTTATTCGTAATCTGCATCCCACTACTTCTACTGAACTAATAAAATCTGAACTCGAATCTCGATTGTACGAGGTCAGACAAGTCACAAATGTTATACATAAAATAAACAAATGTCCGCTCCCAATGTTCTTTATCGATCTTGAACCCACTGATCACTCAAACGAAATTTTCAAACTATCATCACTTCTCTACACAAAAATTAAAGTTGAGGAACCATATAAGCCGAAGTCAATCAGCCAATGCCTAAATTGTCAAGAGTACGGTCACACCCGAGCTTACTGTGTATATCCAGCCCGATGTGTTCGCTGCAGTGCCTTTCATCCATCCACCGAATGTACAAAACTACGCGATTCACCAGCCAAATGTGCGTTATGCTCCGAAGACCATCCAGCAAACTATAAGGGCTGTACTGTATATAGAGAATTACAACGTCGAAGAACACCCACTAAAAAAGTACTTTTTTACATGATACTATAAATAAATCAAATTCAAATAATTCCAATGTAAAACCTAGCCACGTATTACCGACCTTGCACCAAAATAACACATCTGATTCCTCTAACACATATGCTCAGGCCACTGCCAGTCAACCATTTCAACCACTCCCTACACCTACTCCAGACATAACCAAAGTCCTTACATCCTTCATCGATGAATTTAAATTACTCATCAATCCTCTATTTTCACTTCTAACTGAAGTAATTGCATCCCTTCTAAATAAAAAAAATGAATAATAACTCTTACACGAATCATTCCTTATGAATAATACTGTTTAATGCAAACGGCCTAAAGAACCCTGTTAACGAATTACAAAGTGTCTTATACGATAAACGTATAGATATTGCCCTAATCACGGAAACTAATTTCACAAATCATTCTTACATTTCTATTCCTGGCTATAATTTACTTAAATCCGACCATCCAGATGGTACAGCTCATGGTGGAGTAGCTATACTTATAAAAACAAAATTAAAATTCTATCCACTTTCCAACTTCTCACAAAATCATATTCAATCTTGTGCTATCTCAATCACATTAAATAAAATACCATTTATTATCGCTGCAATTTACAGTCCTCCTAAACACAATCTTAATAATATTATTCTAAAAAACTACTTCGACACTATGCCAAACAATTTTATAATTGGCGGCGAATGGCGATTATAACGTGAAACACCAGAGCTGGGGATGTCGGGCAACTAACCCTCGTGGAAATCTTTTATACAACTTTGTAAATATTAATAAATACAAAATACTTTCTCCACCCGGTCCAACTTATTGGCCAACTTCAAATAGAAAAAAAACCAGACATTCTGGATATTTTTGTGACAAAAATACCTAGCAATTTATACTGTACAGTAAACAATAGTCTCGAGTTGAACTCTGATCACTCATCTGTCATCCTAAATATTAATGCTACACCTCAATTACATAACGATAGACCTGTTCTTTTCTTACCAACGACTGATCGTTATAAATTTCATAACTTAGTGGATAAAAATGTAAACCTTAAAATTAGGCTTAAAACGGATCAAGACATTGACGATACAGTCAATAACCTAACTACTCTTATACATTCGGCGGCTAGCTTATCGAACACCATAGTAAGTAATGCAAAGTCCTCACCCCATAATCACACTTTCCTCTCCGAACAAGTTCGCTCTCTAACAGTCGAAAAACGTTGGGCAATAGCACATTATCAATATTCAAGGCTTCCTTCTCATAAAAGTACATATAACAGATTAGCTAATTCATTAAAAAAGATTCTCGCAAAGCAAAAAACGTACAGTTTCGAACAAAAATTAACAAGACTTTCTTCTCACGATGGAAGCTTATGGAAAGAAACAAAAAAATTACTTCAATATAAAACACCGTCAATTCCTCTTAAAAAACCTGATGATTCGCTTGCATTTTCCGATACCGATAAAGCCGAATTAAAAATCACCTATATGAAACATTTCAACCCCATAAAGATATTCTCATACCTCAACATGTAGACGAAGTAGACTCATATCTTAACCTCCCACACCCTGCTAGTCTTCCTGAAAAATACATTACTCCAAACGAAGTTAAACAAACAATTCAAAAATATTCACTAAAAAAATCACCTGGCTTTGATTTAATAACAGCCGAGGTGGCTAGATGTCTCCCAAAAGAAGCAATAGTACTTATAACTTATATATTTAATGCGGCGCTCAGACTTTCATACTTTCCAGTCTTATGGAAATTTTCAAAAATAATTCTTTTTGCTAAGCCAGACAAACCACTTGACAATCCGTCCTCTTTTAGGCCAATAAGTCTCTTGCCCTTCCTATCAAAAATCTTAGAAAGACTTATTCTGAAACGGTTGTTACCGTATATTACCACCAACAACATACTCCCCGATAGTCAGTTCGGATTTCGCAATTCACATAGCACGATATATCAAGTACACCGAGTTGTTGATGCCATTTCCTTATCACTAGAAAAAAAACTATATTGTACTTGTGTTTTTTTAGACGTTTCACAAGCTTTTGATAGAGTCTGGCAAGAAGGATTACAATTCAAACTTAAAAAAATTCTTCCTTCTTCTCTATTCTTATTAATTAAATCTTATTTAACTGATAGAAACTTCCACGTTTAATATAGCACGTCAACATCAGGAATAGCAAAAATCAGAGCTGGTGTTCCACAAGGTGGCATACTTTCCCCATTTCTATTTAACATACTCGTATTTGTAGCTGACCAACCTACCATGCTCCAAACCACAGTAGCTGATTATGCTGACGATAAAGTCATCATATCCATTAATGAAGATCCTTTAACTGCTTCATCAAATTTACAAATGCATCTCAACCTCATGTCCAAGTGGTATGAAAAGTGGAGGGTCAAAATTAATCAAAATAAATCGATACATACAACTTTTTCTCTTAAACAAGGTACGAGTATATGCCCAAATATTACTCTTAATAACGTAGCAATTCCTACATCTGACACAGTAAGATCATAAAATATACTATAATGTAGTAATAAAATACTATAGAATTATAATCAGGGATTGAATGAATATATGCGCAGTATAATGACTTCAATACAATTGGATTTTTGAAGTCTTTGCAAAAATAGTTTGGTATATATAAGACATAAGTGTATCATTAAAGAAATTAAAAAATTAACTTTTTATTTTATAACTTAAACATTTTGAAGATAGTCGTTTAAATAGGGCTTCTATTTCAGAAAATTTTGACGGTTCAACTTTCAGTTTTCATTAGATTTATGATTCTTTATAATATTTTTAGTTTACATGGAAATTATGTAAATTATTATTTGCTGATGATGTTATAATTATTTAAAACTTTGTAAATAGTACACTATTTACTTGTAAGCTAGAAAAATTATTAAAAATCAAGAAGTTCATGAACATTGAAAGTTGAACCGTCAACATTTTCAGAAAAAGAAGTACTATAAAATGGCCATCTTCGAAATATTGTATAGAATAAAAAGTAATTTTTTTAATTTTTTTAACAATACACTTATATTTACCAAACTATTGTCAACTAATTTGTCTTTGCCCAAGGATGTTGGTAAAAAAAAATGTTGATTAAAAACAAAATTTGATTATCTCAAATAACACGGGAGATGTCGCTCCGTGTAAATCCAAGTGAGACACTCAGTATATATATAAATTACAATTTATATTTTTTAGCCAAAATTCGCTTCTTGTACTTACAAAAGTTAGGATCATGGAATTATTATAAATTATGAATCGTAAATTTCATTAAAAGCATGAAGACCAAAGATATATTCATGATTAGAAGTACACAAATTAATCGTGGTAGTGGTTAGAATTTTAGAAACAGTAGGCAAGGATTAAGAATTTAATTATGATGACGCCACAGTCACACCCGCACACGTTGTAACAAACGCACAACACGACCGGACAAAACAGGTGAGTAGAACCAATTTTGTGTAGTACATACCTTTAATATTAGGATAAACTGCCCTAGTATCGAAATCAAAGGGGAGAAAATTATCTGTGTCTTCTCTTAGGATTTTAAAGATTTTTTAATTCATTAGTGAGTTAAGATTATGTAAAATATAACAGCTTTAAAAGCTTCTAACTCGCTAAGAAATTAAGATATTGTAAAAAGCTTACGAGAAGACACAGATACTCTTCTTCCCTATGAGTTCGATAATAGATCGGTTTACATTGATATTAAAACTAATTACACAAAATTGGTTCTACTGAACACAGATTTGCTGTGATACCTTGTACGTTTACAACTTACAAGACGCAGGCAACGCATACGGGTGTGGCACACTCTTAAGATTTATCTTTAACACCTAAGGTGTGATTCCTTAGAACGCGTCTAGAGACGCGCGACCAGCGCGGCTGACGCGGCGCGACTCTAATTTTGGCCGCGCGGTTGATAGCTGATTCCCTAGAACTACAAATCGCGCCGCGCCGCAAAAAATGGCCGGGCGGCACATATTTTGATATCGGGTTAATACGTCGTGTTCGTTCTATTGATCAGATGTGTTTGGTTACAATTTTGTATTTATTATAAATTTTCAAACCAGTGAACAATGTTGCGTCAACAGAAGAAAAAAATATTGATAAATCTATTATTAGAAGAAATAGAAGAAGAAATTATAATTGAAGAAGTTATGACAAAAAGTGTGAACGATTTGTATTTGACCAGAAAAGAGGAGGGTTTTTTTAGTGTATTGATTGAGAAGCATTTGTTTAGAGATGAATAAAAAATCAGGGAATTTTTTAGACCGAGTTGGGAGCAATTTAATTATGTTTTAAATTTAATCGAAGTTGATTTAAAATTAAATCCGTATAACAGAGTGAATTGATAAATTAATTAAAATAAATATAATAAATATCATAGTAATAAAATGTAATTTAATATTTATTTGTAATAATTATGAAAATTATGAGCACGCCGCGGCCGCGTCTTGACTGCCTCTGTCGCGGTCACAGCCGCGCGGCTCTAGACGCGCGCGGCGGTCGCACGCGTCAGCCGCGTTCTAAGGAATCGGCTACATATAAAAATAGCAAAATAAGTCCAAGCGCGTCTCTAGACGCGTTCTAAGGAATCACACCTTTAGAGTCGTCTACTAGAAAGTAGAAGTATGGATGTATCGTGGACATATGGTATAGTTGCCAAGTTGGTCATCAGTCAGCCAACTACAGTGACGGCGCTTGGGGGGAATGCCTGGCAAATGCCCGGGGCCTGAGCTTGGTGGTGCCCCGTGTCTTCATTGCTCAAAAATAAACACCGACTGATAAACATTTTTCCATAACTATCAAAATTAAAGTGTAATAAGTAATAATAATTAAATAAATAATACTCTAATTAAGGGCTAGAGATTTTTAAATATGTTTCTTTAGGTGTAAGACATATCAAGTCTATGCGTTTATTACTTTTTGAGTTGCAACTAAAAAATAAAATCAACTTAAATGGAAAACCAGTAAGCTAGTAAGTAAATGTTGCTGTTTTTTTTTTTACCTTGCATCTGTTTTTCTTAATTATTCGGAAAGCAGTTGAGAATTTAAAAAATTGACTCTTTTTTAATACCAATTAGACACATTACTTATAAGTTATAAGTAACCTCTCATGATCAGAGCAATCCTTCTGGTGAAATATGTGTATACACTGTACTGCCAAAGATAAAAAAAACACATCACGGCAAAACCAATACATTCCTAGTTTGATTCAAAATCTAAAAGGGAAGTTGGTGGGTTAACCCAATGGGATACTAAAACTGAAATTGTATAAATAACAAAGGCCCCTACAAAAATATTTCCCAGTGCCCCAAGTCCCCAAAACAAGTAACACCTTCACTCGCCAACCCAACCTCTTAGCTCTTCTAAAGTTTGAATTTATTAATCAAAATTAACTGATTACAATACACAGTATACATAGTATTTAAAACAGAAGCAAATTTTTTTGTCGGTAAAGAAAGACTATTCTATTCTTCAAGAAAGTTAAGTGGTGCTTTCAAAAATATTCTTCTATTTAAATTTCATGATGTAGGTTAAAAGTAATATTTAACAACATTAATTTTCAAAATTCTATAATAGTGGGACCATGGCCTTATGCCACCTAATTGTTACGACACTGATTTATTACAATGATCAAGTGATATGAGGTTTGAGAAATAAATACAAAAATATAACACTTACTGATTGTTATGTATTTATTATTATTATTATTATAATTATTATTTTAAATTACGATAAGCCAAACAGAAACAGAAGGGTTTTATTGTTAATTTTGGTGTTATAAGTAAAAAAAAAATATATAATAATAATATAAACTTAAAAGAAAACACTTAAACATACATTTTTGTACAATTTTGTGCATAACAATTAGGTATACGAGTAGCTTAATATGTTGTTAATTATTAGGCTAAATACTCTATTTTTAACAAGCAAAATTAAAAATAACATTTTATTGACAGTCTTAAAAAAATATATTTAATAATAAAATTAAAATTATTTAAAAATATACATTATGTAATAGGTGTAATATTTAATTAGAAATAATGTACTTAAATTGGTTAAATTGATTTAAAAAAAATAATAGAATGATCATTTAAATTTAAATAAAGATCTATGGATATAATTTTTTCTCCAATATAAATAAAAAACAATAATTTGTTGTAATAATGATTAACTACACTTTTACTAGGTACTTATTAATAATATTAGTTAAATTAATCATCAAAAGTATACCAAATTGATAAGTTGTAAGTAGTAAATTATGTGAAAGAATAAAAATTATACAAAAAAATTAAAATATGAAGTTAATGAAATTAATAATTAGGTTTGTTTACAAAATTTAATTAACAATAATATAACTAAAATTAATTCCTTATTTAGATACTTCAATGTAATAAAAACATAAAATGATTGCATTAAAATATTGAACACGATGAAATACATTAAAATAAAAAAATTAAACAAAAAGTAAAATGAGATTTAAGCTACTTGTACATTATAATACTTTGGTAGAAGAACAAGACCTTACAAATGTATATAAAAAAAACACAAGACACAAATAAGTCATGATAAAATACTGTAGTTGTAAAGTAGGTATTTAATTATTAATTCATCATAAAAAAAATAACTAAAATAATTGAAAATGTATAATACATACAAAATTTATTTTGTAAAATATTAAAACTTTATGAGAGTAAAATGTAAATAAAAATTTGGCAGATATTCAAATTTGAATGAGTATTGACTATAATTTTATCTTTGGCCAAAGTTGTAGAATTTATTTTCCAATTATTTTTTGAGATTAATAACACATTTAATAAAACACAACATTTAAAAAAAAGAAATTCATTTTTCATATAATATACTTTAATTATGCTTAGTTTTAATGTTCTTTTATCCAAATAAACTGATAAAATAACAAAAGAAATAATACAAAAACAGATAGGTTTTCACTAAAAGTGTCATATTTTTGTATACATCAAATACTAAGTATAATGTAATTAAAAAGCAAACATTATATTATACTCTAAAAAATATTTTATGAGGTCTAAAATACAGACCTAATAAAATCACTATCACAGAATTAGTTTTAATAACAAAACGACTTATACTCAATTAGATCATAAATATATTATTCATATATTATATAACAGGTTATAACTAAAAAAATATGTAATTGTTAGAGATTAGTAATTTTTATATAATTTAGAAATCTTTAGTATTACTTGATTAGCACATTTTCCATTTTTTTTTCTATTCAATTAAACTGTATTGAATACATTGCATTAAAAATAATTTAATAATAATCATTATATTATTATAGAAAAAAATGCTAATTAAATTGAATAATTATTATTTTACTGTTTTTGTTCAAAGAATGCAGCCATATCTTTTATACAAAACTGAGATGGTCTATCACTGGTACTGTGTGCCCGTTGTCTTGAACTATTACAAAATATTTGAAACATTAATCACTGCATACATAAAAAATTAGCTATAAATAGATAAGACATACTTAGAAGTTGGTTTATCTAAAATGGTTTTGAAAGAACTTTGGTTATTAATTCCATCTGAAGACGTGAAACCAATTAATTGATTAACTCTAGATGCTACTAACCCTTTAGTTTCTATTTTAGCACATTTATTACGCTCTAAACTTCGTGTAAACCATTCTTTTTGTCCAGAATCAGATGACACTATGTCACGTTTATCATATGTGGATATTTTTACTAAACGTTTTGGTTTAATAGACATATTACTATTTTTGTCAGAACATTCATCAGGTGATTTCAAAGATTTGGCTCTTAAACGTTTAATTATGTCATCATCATATGGAACACTTTCAGATGTTTTAAAGCGTTCACGGAGAGCTAATCGACGTTCTTCTTTATAACGATCAATGCGTTCTCGCCTTGTCGCATCTATTTCACTAGAAATATCAGATTTCTGACTGTTAATGTCTGAACTTATAAGATTTGGAGATGTTTTGACACGCTCCAAATTTTGTATATCACTGGGAAAACTAAAAGCATCCAAAGAAACTGTGGTAGTAACTTGTTGACAATTGTGACGAAGTCGTCTAGTTTTTATTGATGTAGAACTTTTAGATTTATTGGAATCAGTTATAGTCAAAGTCTCTTGAACATTTGTAGAATTTTCCTTATTTCCTAAAACAAATAGTTATGTAATAGTTACAAAACACAAAATGAATTAAAAATGACAAATATTTAATAAATAAATGAATAACTAGGTAAAATATAATCAATGAAAACTCAAAACTATGAATCTTTCTCAGCTGATTCAAGCTAATTTTTTACTTAAAATTAACAACTAAATTAATATTTCTTCATAAAAATAATTCATAATTGACGAAATAATAATTATTAACCATATGTTTTTTGGAATATTATATTACTATATTAGTCATTAATATAACAAATTAAAACGCAAGTAGCTATTCAAATATACAAGCTTAATACTGTAAGTATAAACATGTAAATCATAATACAGTATTATGCAATTTCTATTTTATACTTAATAGTTGATGAGTGGGCGGGAATAACATGCTATGTGGCAATTTTTAAATTTTACAAGAACAACTAAAAACAAAAAGTGTACAGTTACATTTTTTTAAACGTTATTCGGAACGCACGTAGCACGTTGTTACATATTCAACTATTATTTTATTATTTTGTGAACTGTGTTAATTTATGAATTAAACTGAAACAACATTATTTCATAAGTGAAGGCTTTGTAATGCACATAGCACGTTTTAATAGAAAATAAACCGCAAGTTTCTACATTTATATATGATAATTGTGTATAAAAAAACCTTTTGGGAATTTTATTATTCTGATAATAGATCGAGATTACTTCATAGCACGTTATTCGGCAAAAACACGAAATCCGAAAAATTGTTATAAAGCGCAATATCCCCACTCACCCTTCAGTTGTACAATTTATAAAATTACATGACTTAAGTAAATTATCTATTTAACATAACTACAGTGTATTATACATTATTTACCAGTAGAACTTGAATTATCCATTAAATCTTTCCTCATGCGTCTTTCATGTACAATATCTCTTCCTATTTCTGATTCAAATTTCCGTCTACTTGAATCCAAAAATAAATCCATTTTACCTTCAGGAACTTCATCAGTTGACACCATTAAACATTTTCCATTGTTTATTTTATCATTTATATTTTCATGATCTTGTATCTGTTCATCATCTTCAGTTGGTAACATTTTTGTTTTGCATGTATCTTGTAATAGCATTTCAGTATCTTCATTTGCAGGAGATATTAAATAATCATTATTATCTAAACATTTTTGATTGCTCAGTGTTTCTTTATTTTTTAAATTTGTGTACTCTAAATTATCCTAAAAACAAAAATTGCACGGTTTTATAAATTTAAAATAAATAAAACATTAAGTATTATTAATTAATTTGAAATACCTGGGGAGAAACTGACATTTCACGTTGACTAGAATTACATGATTCTGGGCTAGAAACAACTAATGTTTCATAATGAATATTATCAACTGATTTTTCTGTCTCAAAATTCAAGTTTTCAACAGAACTGTTTGAACTTTTACATGATGGTATTACTTCTTCGTAACTAGAGTCTTCTTGATGAAAAATTGAATTTTTATGACTTAATCGTTCATAATTATTACCCATAACAATTTCATACATAGATCCTTCTTTTTTTGGAGAGCAACTAAGAGATTCAGATAAAATTGAAGTTTCTGACTTCACTTTTTCTTCCATTTTGTTGTTATTAAAAGATTCACTTTGGATAGTATCTTGTACATTTTTAAATTTAATTTCTTGAAAACTACGTCGATCATTAGATAAACTTCTATTATTTAAGTCTCCTTGATAACTAAGTCGGTTTCGAGGAGTAGTTAAAAGATTTTTGGTCAAAATATCAGGTGATACAGTAAAATCAATTCCAGTTGAATGGTGACCAGGTGTATTATTTCGATCACTATAACTATCTTCTGATAAAGGACAATATGAAAGTGTAGGTGTGGTAATAGTAGACAATGAGCCAGTACCTGTTTCATTACTATCAACATCAGTCATTACTTGGTCACATTCTATAAGTATGTCTGCAGCAACAGACATCTATATAAAAATAATTTTGTTAATTCAAGTAAATAAATTTAAATTTAAATAATTACATGTTCTGGAGATTGACTATCAATAAATCGAATATCAGGTGAAGCAAACCGTTCTTCTAAGTATGATAGTCTGTTATTTTTTCCATGGTCATTGTCCTTATTTGAATCAGTCGTTTTAATTTTTTTGGGTGATGGATCTGCACTCAATGAATCTTCTGCATGTGCTAACACTGGTAGACGTTTAGCACTACTATTTAACTAAAACACATAATACAATAACAATATTTTAAATATGTAATTACTAATTAGAATGTATTTTAAAATAAAGCTTAATACAATGATTGATTTTAGATATTTCCTTTATTCAATTTTTTTTTTAAGAATGATAGTCTGAAAATCAAAATTATGTATATTTTTACTTTAGTAAAATATTTTTGGTATATATATATAAATCTTAATATTAATATATAAATAAATATATAAGATTTATTCTAAAATATCTGTAAAAGTATATTATAATAATCTAAAACCTTTTAAATGTAGTTTAAAATTTATGTCGCTCAATAAATATGAATAGTAATAATTAGGGTTAGGATGTTTATGACCTTAAAAACACTAAAAAATGCATACAAATATGCACAATAAATATCAAAATATGCCCTTAAAAAAATTAAACATGTAATTTTAAAATTTTATTTCTAATTCAAAATGTATTTTAAATTAATTTACAACTTTTTTTATAACTTTAAACTTAAATACAAATATATAAACATAATATGATGTTTTGAAATTAAAAACATAGGTACTTACAGTAATTTAATATTTAATTTAATTTTTACTCAAAAGACACAAATAGGTATACATACCTGTAGCACACCATACACTAAACTAAAGATTTTATAATGTAAGTTATTTTGACCTATCGACACACTATCGCAATCATCGGTTGTAAACATGATCAATAAACGTAGAGTTAAAGTTAAGATAAGTAAGTAATAAAGATAAGTTAATTATATACTACAGGTTTCATATTTTCTCATTTTTGTTAAATGTGAAACCGACTGTGCCTACCTATGGGTTTTTATTGAGGTTTATATTGTATTTACTATTTTTTTGGCCAAATATGCATTTATTTTCAATTTTTTTCAAAATATGCATTTATTCATAAAAATCCCTAAATATGCAAAAATATGCAAAATAAAATTGAATGTATCTGATTCTATGTCGCACAAAACGAATTTATAACTTGGTCTGCAATGTGCACGACTAAAAAAAAAAATATACAAAAGTCATAAACATCCTAACCCTAGTAATAATTAACAATTATCAAAGTATTAATTTATATACAAAAGCTGAACCTATCTAGTATTTTAGTTTATATTTTTCTCAAATGTAATTATTTATAATTGATAATATACAATTTAAAATTATTAAGGGGTTTGCAAGCCATAATTTTCTTTCTCTTTTTATTACACGCGCAACATAGGAATTTAGACATTTTCTGTTTCCAACATACCAATTGATTTATTGATACGATAAGGATTTTGAAAACTGATTTCAATTTGTCAAAAAGTCTTCTTTGTATTGACTTTCTACATTTTTTAAATGTTGCTCTTAACATACCAAAAAATTAACTATTGTTCATTTTTAGGTTTCAAATATTTTTGTAAAATTTTGGGAGACAAAATCAGTTTTCAAAATCCTTTTCGCATTATTTGATCTTTTAGTATATTGGAAATAGAAAACATCTAAATTCTTACATTTTGGGTGCAATATTGTTAACTTTATTTATTTCTATATTGTATTATTAGTTAGCAAGATAAATATATTATGATTATTATAAATATAAATGTATGTTTATAGACATTTTTTTATTAAACTCATTTAACATTAGTACAACTAAATTCTGATAGATAAATAAAAAGCTATACAATTTATTTTTAAATAAACTTACATTATTTGTTGTTATATTTTGAATATGTTCCATACTTGATCGATTACTAAAAATATGATTTGTATCTTCATCTGAAAATACTCTCATGTCAGAATCGTCCAAATCGAAATTAACTTGCAAATCACTTAAATCTATAAAATGAGTTACAACAAAACCTTAATACTATATTCAACCTTGTATAATACAGTAGAGTGTTGGTTATTTACTTTAATTGGGACTGAGGGGGCATGCAGATAATCAAACAATAATTAAAAATATAAATAAAATATAAATAAAAAATATAATGAACATGAATTTAAATGTTTTATGAAATGAAAAATTAAAATATGTGCTGTGTGTATAAAGATGTATAAGGATAAAATGATAAAATAAAAATCTGTACAGTTAAAAGTACAAAGTATAATTAATTAAATTAATTAAAATTTTTTAAAAACACACATAAAATAATAGAAAATATACAGACATTTCATAGTGTGGATTATTGACGCTCCACTGTAAATATAAAAATTAAATCAAATAATATATATTTATACCTTCTTGGCTTGGGTGAAGTATAGGTGAGGCATCTAGTTCTTCTTGATCAGCAAGCTGATCAAAATAAGAATCATGTGATACTGAACGATTATGACCTATTGAGTTTGAAACACATAAATGAGGAGGAGAACAAGGAGGTGTTCCTTTTATTTCTTTTAAAGACATTGTATCACTAATTATCTTGGAAGACTTAGTTGGTGTATCTTGAATATTCATACCTTCAGCCATACTTTGGCGCACACATTCTTTGGATTCCTGATAAATTGTAAATTATTGTTATTTTGAAATAAAATAAAAAATAAAAATAAAATGTCAAACAAAATATGACTTATAGCAATTATAAAAATAATTAAAATACTACAGTATTAAATGTCATTAGATAAATATTTTTAATAAAATATAAATTATAATTTAAGAGTAATTTAAGGTTATAATTTATAACTCTTTATTTTAACTAACTATTGAAATATAAGCATTTTTTTTTAATTGTTGCTATTTTTTTTTGAAAAACAATACCAGTGGAATTTCTTATCGTTGCATATTTATATTATTTTTAACATTATTTTTTATGATTTTTATTAGATTTAATACTATTCCCATTTCATGTATGGACTTTATCAAACTTAAAAGTAAAGGAGGAAGGACACAATTTCTTTTATTTTTTGTCCAGTAAACTTTTACATAATACATTCATGCAAAATTATTCAAAATTATGATTCAGTAATTTTACAAAAATGTACTAAAATAATAATACTTTTTTTTTTAAACTGAATGGAAACTAAAAAATGTATTTTTAATTCATTTATTATACAATTTATTTCATTTAATTTTTAATTGTCCACGAAATGTATAGAGGCGTAAATTAGAATCTATACTGATTCAAAGAAAAACTTTATATATAATATAATTAAAATAAAATTAATGTAGTAACTACTTACAGTAAATTAATAAAACTTTTACAAAAATTAATAATAATAATGGTGATTATGAAATCTTACCAGGTTTTGAAAAGGTACTAAGTTTGGTTCAGACTTTTTACGAAGAGGTGGTGCACCGAGGGAAATGCTACTTCCACCACGAGTAAAAAATGATTTCCATCTTAATGGAGAACGTCTTTTGTTAGTGTTACATCTTCTTGTGGGTAATTCAATAACTGTATGATATTTTTCAGGCAAGCAAGAAGGACCACCACCTAAAAGTGGTAAAAATAAATATTTTTTTTGCATTTTAAATAAAATAGAAATGTATATTAATTACTAACCAACTTCTATATAATTGGGGTCAGTTCTTTTTAAAACACGACTTTGAGCTTCTTCAAGAGTTAAAAGTTTGGTCTGAGTAGATATTGCTAATGATTTAGGTCTAGACTTTTTGGGAGTGCCTAAAATAATGATTGAGAGTTATATTTATTTTTCAATAATTAAATGTTATTACCTTTAGTAGGTGGTAATTTTGCTCCAACATTAGGAATAGGGCTAAAAATATACTCTGTATATCGGATTAAGAATTCAGTTACAACAGCTTGAATGCCAACACCATGTAGAGCAGCAACACCACTTCCATTTTCTAGTTGTTTACTTCTTAACAAATTTGGTGCCCAAACAATTGCAACATTTTTTGCTGTCATGCCTGTTTGCTCACCAAGAGCAGCCACACGAGACAAATGTTTCATCAAGTATTCCAATGTTCTAGCATATATAATTGCTTATTATTAATAAGTAAAAATAAAACAGACAGTTTATAAAACAAAATTCATGGTCAATTAAAAGTTTAAAGAAGAAAAAAAAACCTTTAACATTTAAATTATCCAAAGCATAAAATATAACAAAAATAAATACCTAAAATGAGGCGGTGGTAACTTTTGAACTGTTTCTCGCATAAGTTGTAATCTTACTTCTGTTGTTTTCTCAGGTACCGATTGTACAGCATTTACAAATGAATCATATAGTTGGTAAGTGCATAATGGATTAGGTAATTCTCTAAAATATAATTTCAACAACGAAGCCACACTATGTATGTCCTGTCTTATTGATTCATCTTCCCACAGAGCCGGCACTTTATCTTCATCAAATGTTGACCTAAGACAGTAATACATTAATAAATAAATAAATAAATATATAATATACATATATTTGATAAATAACATCACAAATTTAAATAATTACTTACTAAGAAATAATAATGTAGTGAAATTTTATTTTTAAACTTAAATAACAACAATACAAATATATGTATGTTATAAATTACAAACCTTAATCTTTGAATATTTGATGTAACTCCAGAGAGTCTGTATATACCATCAACAATTCCAAATTTTTCAATGAACTCGGCACAACTAGTTAAAACGTCAGGTACTAAAATGTAAATAAAACAAAATGTTTATACTTTATTTTTGCTAATTTATATAATACAAATAGGATTTACAATCTTCAACCACACATTATTTAAGAAAAACATTAACAGATTAGATTAAATAGTATGGATTAAAATGGCTCTATTTTTTTTATCAAAATTAAGATGTAATCAAGTTTAACTTCCCTCTATTTTCTGTAATAATGCCATTTATTTTTCAACAAATTGAATGATACATTTTAAAATTATGTCCCTTTCCTACCATTCCATATTTCTGAATTTACTTTTGACTTTAAATCAGAACTAAGTATAATTAATTTAATATTTTATAAATTGAACAACACATAATATAAACAATAAATAAAGTTTAAATCAAATTTTGTTTAATAAAAACATGAAATTACTACCTTTTTTTATTTTTTACCAAATTTCAATAATCTATACACAACTTATAATACTTATTTATGTATTTTAGTACTTGATTTAATATAAGAGTAATATAAAAATTGTACGCACAATCTCTTTTAGAATTTAGAAGATGTTCACCCAAGTCACAACCAAACACTCTTTCTCTTAGGATTCCAGATTGTTTCAATGTTCTTCGAGTTGGTCTTGATAATATAAAAGATCGAAAAAATGATATTAGTTTGCCATGTTTTCTGAAAAAGATTAGTGATAAAAAACATTTTATAAAATAGATATGATACTTGAAATAATTGTTAATAGTATTAAAATAAAAATAATTAAAATCTATCAACGAAAACATATACAAAGCCTATTATTAATGTTACAATTTTTAGTTATTAATGATAATATTTAACAAATATAACATATGAATAGTTTCATAGCTTATATATTATTTTAAAAGAAATAATAAATGTAACATATACATAAATTAGATTAATGTTTAAATATCAGTAATAATTGTTGTATAATATAGTTAGTGAGATTAAAGGTAATGTATGAAATAGGAAATAATTTTTGTAACAACTTAAAAATAGTTTTAGTTACAACTGAAATTAATAGCTTGAAAAGAACAATTTTATTTCCATTGTAAGTTAATTTTTAATTAAATAGAAATAAATAAAATGTCACAAAAGATTTGTTATGCTTGTTATATGAATATTGTTCTGTATACAAATTCAGTCTTGAATAACTAAAAAAGTTTACATGTATCAAAAGTTACACATTCAAAGAAATTACTTTGAGGTTTAATGATGAACAATAGTGAATATAATATAATATAATATATAATTTATGATTATTTAACAATAATGTAAATATTCTCAGATACACCCATTGATACTATTCTTGGAATTATAATTGTATATACTTATCCAAAAAGATTTAGAAAATCATTCCATTACATTTTTTTTAGTGGTTTTGTGAAATTTTAATTATTGGCTTTAAAAGTTGTTAGTAAATCTATTCATGAAAACTTTATAAATTAAATTATATAGTCTAAAAATATATTATACAATCATACCTTAATACAGATTTAGTGGGTTCAGAAACTGGTAACATTTGGGGATTTATATAAAGATTTCTTGGAACCTTATCTGTTATAACAGCTACACAGTTAGATGGAAAAAATCCAACAAGAAAACCATGTTTACCTCTCCACCAAACACTTTCTTCAGGAGTTGGCATATCAATAACAGATATTATATCTCCAATCTAAGAACATAAATTATAAAAACAAATAATATTAATAATATAACCATAACCAAAAAAAAAAAAACAATTACATCAAAAGAAATTTCATCAGAAGCATGTGCAGTATATTTTCTGACTGAATAAGCAGCAGCTACAGCAGGAGTGTTTATTGCACAATGATCTCCATCAGCAACTAAAAGATGATGGCCACGGTTATCAAGTTCAAGCCAGCTAAGTATAGGTCCACAATTGATTAAACTTCCCACTGCTATTTGAGATAATCTTTTACAATATTTACTAATCAATTCCTTTACATAGTTCTAAAAATGTGAAAATATACGATGGTAATGCTTATAATATCTATAAAATCTTAAGAAATTAAGCTCTAGAATATTATTATACTTACATTAAGATTTTCACAATCACTTGGTACAGGCTGAAGTTCTGGAAGTAGACTGAATTTTCTATCATAAACACATTTATGCAACTGGTGATCAAGAGTTCTAGCATTTTCATAGGAACGTCTTAATACCCAGACAGTATTTTGAGATTCAACTTTAATAGTTAACCAACAATCACTATCGTAATCAATATTTCCAAATTTTTGTTCATCTTCTTCAATTAAATCAAACTAAAAAATAAATTTTCCTATTTTAATCTTATAAATAATTTTTTTTATAGGAATTGTAGTAATTGATTTTCATATAGGTATACTACATTAAAAATAGTATAAGTTTAGAAATGTCAAGTTACAAAAATAAAATAATGGATATTAAATTAGATTAGTTTTTATTTTAATATTTTAGAATACTACTTACTTTTAATGGTCCAAGTTCAACATGTTCATAATGAAAATGGGCACATTCTTCCAATTTTGGGAATCTAGATTTTCCTTCATCAATTGATGTTACAGGTAATGTAGCCATCCGCATACTTCCGTTGCTCACTATACTGCTACCAGAAGATCTTCCTTCAGAATTCCGACTCAACAGTATATGTTCAGGCATTTTGAGAGATGTCTGAAAATTGACTAATTACTTATTTTTCTGTAACATTAAATATTAATCATTATCATTAATATATAATAAAAATAAAATTATAAAATTATAATTTTGGTGAAAGTACAATGCAAGATGTATATAATATTAGATTAAATTAAAGAAAAATAAATGTTGGGAATTATGTTTGTTTTAAGTACTTAACTATAATTGTCTACTATGTAATAATATTATAATTTTCAAAAATAATTAAATTACCTTTTTCAATGTGAAATATAATAAAAAAAACAAATATGATCTCAATGCCATTGATACATATACTATTTTTAAATTATGTTAATATGTTTGAAAATACATTTTACTTTAAGTTATAATAATCTAATTCATACACCGCCAAGTTATTATTTTATTTAAGTTTTAACAAATATTTTTTTAATAGATCCTGGAATGAAGTTCATATATCTAAACAGTATCTAATACTTACACAATTTTCAAAATGGATAAAAGTAATTTGAATAACTAATTTTGATTAAAATCAATTAACTTATTAAATGTTGGATGATTGTTATGAGAAAAAAAGTGAACATTAAGTTCCATTTTCAAAAATTTCAAAAACTTATTTGAAACACAATTTGCTAAGACCATAATTAAATTATTTAATTATAGTAAAATTAACTAATTTTGTCATATTATAATTACAGCTTGTATGAAATGTAATAAATAAAATAACTAAAAATAATAAAATACACCGAAAACGTATACGTTTAAAGGGATTTAACTATGCTAAGATATAAATAATCAAATCTACTTATAAAAATTTATTTGACTAGGTATTTTTAAGTGCTATACATTATACAGGGTGTCCCATTGAAGATTTACCCATTATATCTCCTCGGATAATGAAGATGTTCAAATTCTGTTTGTTTACAAAACGCACAGGGGCAAGGATACAAGTATATCATATTTTAACTGAATTTAATGTTTAGGTAAAAATTTTAAATATAATTTTTTATTTTATTATTTTCAAAACAATTTAAAATAGCCATTTTGTAGAGTTTATTTTCAATAAACCTCATAATTTTCAATATTTTTTTTTTAATTTCCAGGAAAACTGAGCATTATTTAATACCATAGTACTCCATAATTTAACGATTTCATATAATTTCATCTCGCTTTCTGATAACCTCTGATAAGTTTCTAGAAACTAAAAAAAAATTATTAAAAATTATGAGGTATGAAGATTAAATGTTGAAACGTCAAATTTTTAAGAAAAATAAACTCAGTAAGATATAAAAAGCTATTTAAAATTTTTTCAAAAATAATAAAATAATACATTTTTTTTAAACTTTTTTACCAAAATAATAAATTTAATTTAAATATGAAATACCTGTAGTCTTAATCTCTGTGAGGCTTCTATAATGCAATAATAAAATTAATTATCTTGATTATCTGGAGATATTGCAATGGATTAATCCTCAGTGGGCGTAGGACATACTGTATACTATTTTTGATTATTTGTAACTACAACAATATTAAAATACTTATAAACTTCATAAGACATATAAACATATAAGATTATTATTTCTTTAATACAATGCTTACTTTTGGGTGAGAAGAAAACTGTAAAGTTCCCATTTTAGGTTATTTTTCTGGATAAATACTTGAGTAATAGTAATGACTGATATTGTGTTTTTTTACAGAACATTTTCTGCAAGCTTGACTTTTGTCTTGCTTTGATGTTAAAATAAACATACCCATCATACCCATTGACTTCCTAAAATAATAAATATTATTTGTTTATACATTTTAATACTTAAAATAAAACAATTATTTTATAATTTATATTAATACATAATTATGTTAGCAATATTCGGTCATTTAAGTTCTTCACAGACTTTTAGAAAACAAAACAAAATATTAATATTTTATACTCAAAAACCAAACAAGTGAAAAATCTTCTTTTTCTAACTCAAATTATAATGTAGATTTTATACCAGATTTCTTATTCTTTTTTAATTTTTTTTAAAACACTTTTATTTTAAGTTACATTTAAACATTATTATTATTAAATTATAATTTAAAAAATATATGTAGGTCATTTAAATGAATTATTATTGAAAGACATTTTTCTATTTATTATTCTCACATTCTTGAGTGTTTTTAGTGGCTCATCTTGAGGGGGATGTAGCCCTTGGCTCATATAGATCTTTTTTTGTTTGTTAAGACATACTATAATAATTTGTGAAATTCCTGCAAGGTATAAGAAATATAGAATGGAAAAATAGGTTCAATCAGTGTTTTTATCCACATCAGCGAACACAATAATAATTGTATTAATGTTATATCAAAATAAAAAAAAGAAACACATATAAACAATTTATTTTTATATATTATTAATTATACATAGATAGGTATATATGTACATATATTATATAATGTATACATTTTGTTTACAATTTTTTTTATAAATAAATGAAAGAAAATAATTTTTGAATTTTGTTTCTTTAATTATTAGTTGTATATAAAAAAATTATAATCATAACACCCACCATAAAATATTATATGACTCATCCCAGAGTGTGTTCAGGATTTGAGATTCAACTTCCAATTTTATAATGAAATAAAAACATTAATTACCTTTATATTTATTATTTAGATATTATGAACGTTATTTTAAAAAATATATTCTAGTTTAGTAGAATATATAAATAATATTGCCCAATATATATTGAATATATGTGAATTAAATTTATATATTACAAATTGCATACAGCATCACATACATGGAACAGTAAAAGCACATTTTCTATTTTCATAATGTTTTAATTTATTTTTGCAGTTGAGAAAAAGTAAGCCAGTCAGTTTAGGAATGGTTTAAACCATAATGGTGCCTTCAAAGTTACTAGTTAACTACATAAAACTATGGTTACTAATTGCTATACTACTTGCTGAAAAAATTAATTATGGGGCGAGACAAAAACCATTAAAATTGGAAATTAAAAAATTATTTGTTGTACATAAGTATAATTCAAAATGTTGCTATAATTTATACTGTGAATATTTGAATCAATTTTTAGGGACTAAGTATAGTTTTCAAAAATGTATATACAGTAAGTTATTAGTTTATTACTATTTAAACTTTATATGGACTTGAATTATAAGATAAATGTTACTTTATCATTAATGTGACATGTTATACCAATAAACACAGAATTATAAATTAAAAAAGACTAAGATTTATTTTTTAAAAATTATTTGAACTATTAAAAATATTTTTTCTCCTGTAATCAAATTAATCATTAAATTTTTTTATCATTGAATTTTGCATTGTAAATTTGCATGTATAACATGTATAATATACATATTATATTATTATATCTATAAGATGAATGCATTCATCATAATCAAAATAATTATACTTTAATGCAAGAGAATGTCTACAAAATACGACATTTTTAAGCAGCAAATACTATTTTTATTTTTAATACGAATGTATTCAAAGCTAAGTGAAATTGATATACTTGTATTTATTTATGTTTTGTCATATAACACAACAAACTACAAATAAAAATATATTGAGAGCAATAAGATATTATTAGATTAAGTTCTCAAGACAGAACTATGAGCATTTTAAAAAACAAAATAAGTATTTAATTACCAATCTATTGAAAAACAATGTTATCAGTATAGATATATTTTCACTTGTACAAAAGTTAGCAATTTTATTTTATCATCACACAAATACTTAACCAATTTAATAAAATACTTCAATATTTTATGGTAAATAGTATTATATTCTAATCTAAGTTTCGATTAATTTATGTTGAAGTATTAAAATAGCACTTACATTTTAAAAAGACAATGTTTGTATATCCAATTGAATTAGAAATCGAATTGTGTAAAGTAAACCATAATATATTTTTACTAACAAACAAATAACATAAAATGATTACATTTTATTTAAAAGCACCAATAACTTATAAAGTTTTGGTAAAACTTAATTACCAGCACAGGAAAATTAAAATACATAAAATTAAAATTATAAAAAAATTCAAAATTAAAATCTAAGTCCAGACTCGTAAGTTATCCTGCCCTAATCAGATTAGCCACACTAAAATTCCAAAGAGAAACACCATTGTTTGTATAACATCTTTGTAAAAGTGTTTCTTATCTTATGTTAAAAGAGAAACTATATCTACGATGTATATGAGATATGACTATGGATATCTCCATAGATATATACTAATATCACAGAATAAATGAAATTAAATTTCATTTATTCTGTGCTAATAATAATAATTAGTATATATCTATGGATATCACAAAGTAGGTTAACAAGAATAACCATAAACAACACAGATTTTCTAAGACCGTGATTAGTGGCCAATAGGCTGTAATTTTTTCTCGTGAAGAAATTGTTATAATTTATAAATCACTGTTCCTGTTATTTCACTCATTAGTATTACCATAGATTAAGTATATTTAATCTATGGTATTACTTAATCAAATATTAAACTATTTAAAAAAAATATTGTAGGTAATAGCATTGATTTAGTATTTATAATCAATGGTAATAGGTATGTAAATATGTTATTTACTCATGCCATGTACGTATTTTATAGATTTCTCTTTTACAACATATAAAACTTAATTCTCTCATCATATAATATATTAGGATTATATTATCAAGATTATTCTCCCATCTTCCTCTAAAATAATTTTCTTTATTCAAACTTAATTTTTTACAATGATGTAAATTTTTTATCTTATGTCTATAGTTTATAAATTATATCTTTGGAATAGGTATAGGTATCTGCTAATTCACCCAAATTTTCTACCTGAATTTGTACAAGTGTATGTTAACAGAAATATATCTTGAACTATTAATAAAGTATAGATATAAAAGAGGGATACAGGATAGCAAAAAAGGATATCTATATACACTGCATACTACAAATTGAATAAGATAAACTTGCAGTGAGCAGAGAGTATGGAAATATAACGGAGTGCCAAAATACTTTGAATTAAATGTGGACCTATTTAATATCATGATAAATTAAATAATTAATATTAATTATAAACAATTTATCACATAGGTGTTCAATAGCACTTGTATGTAGTTATATATTATATATAATATATTAAAATTGGGCCTCCACACGAGTTTTCCTCAGTGAGGCCCATTAATCTTTTGATATTAATTTAAATAAAAAAAAAAAAAATATATAAAGCTTTACCTGACGTGCTTACTATACAGTAGGTTCATAAACAAATGTAATAATGAATAATGTTATCTAAACAATGTAAAATGTTTAATAAAATTGAGAAATATCTTGAGAAAAATCAAATCAAAATTAATTTGTTTTTAAAATGAGTGAAAAACAAATTTTTAGCCTGAGTCCCAGAATCAGCCGTAAATACAAAACTGGTATATTATTTGAATCAACATTTCACAACAGTCCCAAACCCAAATTGTAAAATTACCAATATTTATTGATTTAACAATTTAAACGTACGTTAATAGTACGAGATATATAACAATGGTTTCACAATATTCACTTGATTGTAATTCATTATTTTGTGTACAAAATTAAATGTCTACAGTTTTCCTAGAAAATTGTAAATTAAAAATAATTTGTATAGACATTAAATACAATATTGATCTATCATTATTCATTATACATACTTATAAGAAATTTGTATTATTTATTTTCTGGAGAAAAACTCAATCTATGTTTATTGAATTCTAAAGGTAAGAGTCCAAGATTACCATTGTATCGATTTTTGGAAATCTGTAAACATTTGTAAATTTCTAATTATATAATCAATTAATGAAGTAATATATTGTAATAAAATTAATATTAAGCACTCTTATAATGTTAAATTATCATTTCATTAAGTATAAAAGACAAAAAATATAAATTATTTTTCTAGGTTTCATTGTTATTAATTTATATTATTCATTAATTATATATAATATAAATTGCTTTTGATAAAAATTTGAAAAAAAGAAAATAATATCATATATTCTTTCAATATAAATTTGTATTATTTGAAAATTAATAAATAATTCAAATAGAGTAAACTTTTTATGTTCATAGGAAAAAAAAATAATAATGATTATAGTACATTTCTATTAATATTTCTTTACCTGAAGATACTTTTTTATCTGCAAAGATTCCATAACTTTATGTTGTATAATAAGAACATTATCAGCTTCTTGTGTAGCTTTAGCTGTACCAAAAATTGAACTTATGGATAATTGTTCAACATCTTTTTCTTTTCTTGGGTGCATAACTAATGTCACATGACAATTTGAATAAGTAGCAAATCGCCGAAACTCTGCAATTATTGAATCTTGTTGCCAAAAACGTTCAGATCCCATATCAGTACCAATTCCCATCATAAATTGTACATTATCAATTACCACATGGCCAATATCATAAACATAAGCAGCATTTACTACAGCCTAGTAATAATAAAATACAAATATAATATCATAAACTATAATGACCTAGGGTAATAAGGTGATTTTAAGACACATTTTTAACTGTTAACACTTTTTACAACAAATATATGTTATAACATTTTTAACAAATAATCAGTATAATATTTTATAGTTTTCAAAACATTGAATGTTTACTAAGAAATAAACTAAGATGAACTTTAAATAAATTAATAATAAAATATAACTTACATCCATCACCATATTTAGAGGTTGAGGGCCATGAAATGTCAAAAAGTATAGTGGAAGTTTTTCAAATTGATTTGCTAAGTTATCAAATAAGTCTAAATTAAGATGCACGGGTTCTTTAGCAAATTGCTGAAGCAT
Organism: Periphyllus acericola; assembly: GCA_949715065.1. Taxonomy (NCBI): domain Eukaryota; kingdom Metazoa; phylum Arthropoda; class Insecta; order Hemiptera; family Aphididae; genus Periphyllus; species Periphyllus acericola. The sequence continues at coordinate 9,581,501 of OX454268.1, forward strand.
GATTTTCGCTAAACGTTGATTACGTATTTCAAAACTTCCCCATAATGTTGGCAACTATAAATAAAATACAAAAATTATTTGAAGTTCCATAAACAATACAATTTTTAATCATGCCTGCAAATAAATAAATATACTATCAGTTTAATTACATTGTTTTACACATTTGATAAAACAGTAGGAATTTTGAAATTAATGTAATCATTATTAATATATATTATTACTATTATTATTATTATTACTTAGGCTAGGAACATTTTATATATTAATAAAAAAAAAAATACAATTTTGAAAAAAATTTAATAAGCAAATAATTTTAAGCTTATTTAATACTTTTTTAATAGTAAATTTATGTCAATGTTTAATACTTACACCTTGTTCAGCTAAATCTAATGAATATTCACTCATGAAAGTGGTTTTTCCTGATCCGGTTGGGCCAGTTATTATAGTGAGTTCTCCACGACGATGACCTCCAATAATTTTATTTAATCCTGGAAATTTGGTCCATTTTATCCCCAGAGTCTATACAAAGTTAATTAATTTATAAACTTAAAATTAACATATGAAAACAAAATAATAATAATATAAAACCTTGTCATGGTTTTGTAATTCAGCAAGCACTTCATTTCGAATTGTTGAAAATTGAATAATACTTGGGTGCACCATTTGATCAGCAGTTTTAATAATTTTTTCAATATTTAACCCCAACTTATTAGCCAAGTAAGGAGATGGTTGATCATCAGTAGGTCTTATAAAATAACATCTAGTATCAATTAACTTTTTGGCAAATGTTCTAGCCGAGTTCCATGCAATCTGATCATTTCCAAACCATAAAATTAATTTTTTGAAATGTTCTAAAGATGGCAACAATTCTTGAGGTAATTTTTTTAAACCTAAAAATTATTTGAAATAAAACATAAAATATTTTTAAAATACTCAAATTACATATTAATGATTCATATTAAATTTTTAAAATAATCTGTAAAATTGAAAAAGAGTAATTAGGTACTTTAAAGGAAAACTACTTCAACTGTTTGTGATTATAATCAAATTAATTTTAATTTGTTTAACAATTAATAATTGCTTGTTGCTTAACATAGATTCATTGTTTTATAAGGAATATAATAGAAAATAATGTATTTAAACTATTTACATTTATTACCTATAATAACTATTAAAACAATTGAAAAAATGTTAACATATTAAATAAAATAAATGTAATGAATCATGAAACTTTTATTCATTAATTAATTAGTTAACTAAAAGGTAAGTACCATGTGGTAAGCAAATTATGTGATGGGGCGAATGATGACCAGCTAATACCAATAAATGTTTGAAGTCATCAACAATAATAGCACTTTGACTAGGGCTTGAAGTAAATGGAGGGACAGAAGCAATTCCCCAGCAACAATCATCTGGTTTTATAGATTGATTAAGATTGTCCAATTTAATTTCTTTGTATCCAACAACAGTTTTGTTGTCAAGCAACATAGTCAAGTACAGAGAACTATTTTCTAAATTAACATATAGACCTGGAATCCGATCAAGGTTTTTCAATTGTAATCCCTGTAAAATAAAATTTATAATTATAGTAAAAATATTATAAATTTAAATAATAATAACACAATAATTTAAATAATATTAAATGGATGTTTTAATTATTATATTGTAACTTGTATGTATTGTTTATCTATCATGGATATATACAGGAAATATTTGAAAATTGGTAAGGCAGTTTTGAGATCACCAATTCATAAATTTGTCTCTTTTACAATAACTTTTTAAATAAAAACTGCATACCAAAAGTAATCAAAATCCACAATTATAAACTATTTGATCCATTTTGGTATGAAAACTACAGTATAATTATATTAATCAACTAATAAATAGTTCATAGTCCATCGTGGTCAGTTCTATTAAATGGCCAAAGTTGTAGAGCATTATGTCTTATGAAGACTTTCTGTCCAATATAAAAATTCTTTCATTCTGAAATATCATTTACAGTTAGTAGTATATTCTAATACTTCTTAAAGTTAAATATACTGCAACCAAGTTTAAATAAATTATTAAATTAAATACAACTGTATAACTCTGCATTGTCTTATTTATTGAAAGATATATCATTATGAAATCAAAGAATGTTCTATTTTCAACATTAAGATTAAATTTCTTCCAATTTATAAAGATAATAAAATATATCTTTGTTTTATATTATTTTTAACTCAACAACTATAGATAGAACAAAAAAAAAAATAATATATAATCTGAATAGATCGTAAGTAGTTAATTTTGTACTTACACATTAAAAATATCTTTGGCAAAAACAGAATGTTATACAGAGTTCTTATGAATACATATTTAAAATATATTGAATTATAACTAAATCAATATGGTATAGAACTTATTACCTCCATGCTAAGAGATTTTAAAATATTTCTTTTACTGTCAGTTTTTAATGATTTAAAATTCATTAAACTATTAGACATGTCCTTAAAATAATTGCCAGCTTCAAATATTTGAGGGGTAGGAACTAAACTTCTTTTATCGCTCTTATTCAAGTGAAGGTTGTATGTTGACCAATCACCATTCCTTAAACAATGTGTACAAATAAACCAACCTAAAACATTATAATATTAAATTAAATAAGCCAAGTAAACTATTTGAAATTTGGTTTTTAATATTTACCAGTGATTTTATTTATGTGTAAAGAAATATTACTACAAAAAATACATTTTGTTAATAAACAAGTAAATTGATTTTTATATTGTACTTTCAAATTATCTAATGAATTTGAAATGCTTAGTTCTTTGTTTGCCATTCCGGTATGATCTGTTGAACTCATTTTAATATTCTGATTGAATAAATTTGAAAATATTTTTTGTTTAAATGGTTTTTTTTGTAAAAATATTTTTGAATAATTTCTTAGTGTATAATATATCTTCATAATTATTAAATTATTTTTACAAATTCATCAGTAAACTAATAGTTGCATTAAAGAATAATAAATTCAATACTTAGAAATTAATTTTAGACCAAAAGTTGTATAAAAGATTCAAATTTAAAACAAAATGACATCATGGTAAAAAGTGAAAAACGTTTATTAAAAATTATTTTTCAAACATTGATAACAAAAAGTCTTATCAAAATTATAGGATTTAGGCTCGAATTGAATTTACTACTACAAATAAATTATTCACTAAGAATAATTGAATGCAATTTGATTCAATAGCCCTATTATATATTATTAATTAATGAATATCTAAATTAGATTTATCATTTTTGTCAAATGAATTAACCATCATTATTTTAAATATTCATTACATTTCTTTGTAATTCGCATTGTGTTAATAAAAATAAGCATTTTGAATTGGGAAATTGGTTAATTTGTTTTCTCCCTTTAACTGTATCTGTATGAATCAACACAATACAAACATAAATAATAAAATTATATAAATTATAAATGATAAACCATTACAGATTCATTTAAATAATTAAAATTTATAAGGTGTTTGATTATTTGCCTGGTTTGTATTAGTTTTATAATAGTATGGATTTTATAGAATTAAGTTTGTACCATTGTACTCCATTCTATCATGTGAAAGGTTGCTTAATAACTTAATTAGCTCTAAAAATAAGTAATTTGAATTTAAATACTAAATACAATACAAATACAAATAAACATTAAATATTCGATTACATTTCAACAAATTATAAATTATATGATATGGCCGATATAGAGCTAGTAAATGGTAATTTGGCTAAGGAAAGGACGTAAGCCACCTTTCTATTACTTTATTTAGTTACATTTTATAAAATTTAAAATGTAAATATTTATTATAAAATACTAAGTCAAAAAAATACTGAAATAAAAAGTGATAAAGATAACACAGGATAATTATATAAGATGGACCATGTTGAAAAAAAAATTATACAATAGATAGCGCTATTTAATGAAATTATACTTTAAAATAATTAGCCATACGTGAATAAAGTGAACTTCGAAACAAGATAACAATATATCCGGCACTATGTCGTAACTCGTATTTAACTTCGAGCTAGTAAATAGCCTAAGAATGACGTGGTTACGCGGTGTTAAATTATTATTTTAAAATTATTTCTTCATATTTCTGGAGTTGTGTCTCAAAATTGAATTACATTTTTAAATTTTATAAATTGTAAATTTCATTAATCAGTAGTCATAATGTTTGACGGATTCCTAGATGATTTGAAACGCATGAATAAACGTCAAGTAAGAAAGTTTAATTATGTTGTATAGGTTTTAGTTACTTATATATACAATATGCCATTTTAACATTTTTTAATATTAGGTATTATATTTTTAATGTTTTATTATGTTTTTAGTTTCTCTATCAAGTATTGAGTTTTGGAATGATTGTTTCATCGGCTTTAATGATATGGAAAGGTTTGATGGTTTTTACTGGCAGCGAGAGTCCTATTGTTGTTGTCTTAAGGTATGGTTTCCTACCGTTTAAAATTAAATAATTTACTACCTTTTAAAAATAAAATCATAATTTTTTATAGTTGGATGGATTTAATTCTTATGGGCTAAGATTTAATTGTATAAGATATTTTATTCATTTTTATGAGAACATTAAATCATCTTCAATTTTATTTGCCTATTGATATTAAAATATTGACCAAGTTTGATTTTATATATTTCTTAAAACATATATGGTTTTTCAGTTTTTATTCTATATATTTATCAAAGACTCAAAGTAAAAAAGAAGGAAATAACTACTTACTATCAAAGATTTTTAGTTTATTATACAGCTTATTTATGCAAAATATGAGATAAAATAGATTTAATATTTTTGATATTAACAGGTTGACTGCCACGCTAAGACTACGAGACTTGCTATTATCGCCGTGTGGGATCTAATAACCCTACAGTATATTTTACTGTCAGACTTTGTAGGGTCTGAAGACCCTACAGTTCAAATTGATTTCTAGGCCACGTAGGGTTCTGAATACCTTCGTAATACATAGTTTTATATGGAAAAATACTTTGATGTGGCCTCGTTGGAAGTTCTATGAAATGGTTTTGAAATTTATTGTCTCTTTATGAAATAAAATCTATTTTTATTTTAACGACCGTGTTTTCAAAATAAACAGCATATTCTTATCGATTATTAGTATTTAATATAAATTGAATAAGTACAATTCTAAAATATTTTCTGTGGAAGTATGGACTGTCATTAGTCATTAGTAATTTCCGACTGTCACAATAGCACTATTGAAAGAACCGTTGTTCAACGTTATACAATAAAATTCGTATGTGTAATTTTATTTATATTATTACAACTTTAGGAAGAAAGGTAGCGCAAAATAAAACTATATTATAGAAAAGTTTTGACTCATTGTGATGGATGCAATATATATATATATTATGTAGAGACTGTTTTATTAAATATCACAAAAACAATTTGTATAATTTTGATATTGTACATATGTTTATATTTTTTATTTATCAACGTAATAAAAAAATATTTTTAAACCTAAAATAAAATATGAATAGTACTAAGTATAAAGTAAAAAAGTTTTTACTTATATTGTTTAATTTTTATTATTATTATTAGGTATTCAATAAATTCAATAAGTATGAAAATATGGGTACATAATATGTTTTCGTTGCGTAGGGTTTACTCACCCTACGTATTCCACACAGGCCATGTAGGGTATATAAGCCCCACACACTTTTTACGGTCTAATACTACTCAGCAAAGTAATACAATGAAATATTATCCTTTAACATTTTTTTGTAAAATCGGTATTTTTTATGTAAATCAAAAATCAAAATAAAAGAATTCATGAAAAATGATAATGGCAATCTCGTCAAAGTCTTTGTTGGGTCAATTCACCCTACATGGCAGTCAACCTGTTAAGTTTATATATATATGTTTATAAGGCACTGTTTTATAATTAAATTAATCTTAAACTCTGTTTTTTAATGTTGATCCAGTATTAGATTACTTTAAAAGTATAACTTTTAGCTTTAATTTGAAATTCTTAGTGATTTTTACATCTGTCTCATATTGAACTAAATGTTTGTCAATAATAATTTCAAGTTAACCTGAAGAAATTGATATTTTTCAAATATATTTTAAAATTATTATTGTCTGCTATTCCTGTTTATTAACTAGATATTTCTAGTTATTAATTTGTTTGTCTATTGTTTGATTAATATTATATCAACATTTTTAAAAGCTTGAAAAATTTAAATTATAGATTACCATTTGGAAATATTGGTACTGTTTTTACTACTAATGGTAAAAGGTTATATTGTATTACTGAGTTATAATGAAATAAAGAATAATATTTTGTTAAAAGTTTCTAAAAACACAAAATACAATTATTTCATTGGTTGTAAACATTCACCAAAAAAGTTAATCGGTTTATAAATTTACTTTTTAAGTTCGACTAGTTAGACACATAGTATTTGTGGCTCTTGGTACTCAGTAGAAGTAATACAGATGCTTTGATGTGTATTTGAATGTACATGTTTCTAAATTGCCTTGAAAAATGTTGGTTTCCAGATTTGAGTAACCACAGCTCAGTTATATTTTAAATTAATTAAATAATACATTATGTATGCTTAATTATAATTATTCGTTATTAGAAAAATATTATATTGAACCATATTAAAATATTTTACAGTGGTAGTATGGAACCAGCTTTTCATCGTGGTGATCTTTTGTTCCTAACAAACTATGAAGAAGAACCAGTTAGGGTTGGAGAAATAGTTGTATTTAAAATTGAAGGACGTGATATTCCTATTGTTCACAGGGTGTTGAAAATCCATGAAAAGTTTGTCTTATACATAAAAAAAAAACAAAGAATGTGATTAAATTTTTTTTATTCTAGGAATAATGGCACTATTAAATTTCTGACAAAAGGTGATAACAATAGTGTCGACGATAGAGGATTATATGCTCCTGGTCAACATTGGCTTGAAAAGTCAGATATGGTAGGCCGAGCCAGAGGGTTTTTACCATATGTTGGAATGGTCACAATTTTAATGAATGAATATCCTAAAGTTAAAGTATGTACCTATTTAGTTTATTTTATTTCAATAATTTGATAACATTTCATGTGATTTCAACTTATTCACAATATACATATTGAGTTAATAATTATATCCTTATGACATATGTATGACATATTTGTTTTAATTTGTTCATTTGTTTTTTGTAGTTTGCTGTTCTTGCATGTCTTGGATTGTATGTACTTGTACATCGCGAATAAATCACCAAGTTATTTGAGCAAGGCAAAAAAGTAATTGGATACCTTTCGACTTGTTTATTTAAATTCATGTGATGTATGTTCATTGAATGGTTGCATACGTACTGTGACACTATAGCATATTTTCTAAAAAGTTTTGTTAAACAATTTTTATTATTCAAATATTGGATAATATATTTTGAAGCACGATATAAGTTTTTTTTATCATTTAGGTCAATTTTAAATATTTATATGCTTCAAAATATATTATTTTGATTAAAAGAAATAATGATATTATAATATCATATTTGTCTCAATAATAATTATAAAAGTAATTTATTTTATGTATATAATTTTTATAAGTTATTATATTTAAGTAACATTAAATATTTCTAACTATAAATTAAACTGTGTAATTTTATTATATTATATTACAAATATTAATGTAATTATAATAGTTTTAAAACTAGTTCTCTAGTCGTTTAAAATGGGTAATAGAAAACTCACTTGTCAAAAATAAAATAAATTGTGAACTGTTGTAACTACTGTTGTAGCTTCTATCTTTAACTGTCATTTGTCAATGCTGTATTCAACTGTTAATTTTTTTTTTTTTTATTATTTGTCTGAAGCTTTACATTTTAATGCAATTTTATAATTAATTGTAATATTGTGTTTTTCTCAAATTTGTGAGTAAAATCAAATCATCAAATTATGTAAATAAGCCTTTTTGTAAATATTTTTTAATTATTCATCAAAAATTGTACAGAGATCCCAAACAATACTAGTAACCACCAAATTTCATCAATTGAAGTTCCGTGGTAGTGTTGGACCTAAAAAACAAGGGATGCTAAATTTAATCTCTGAAGTTAAGATCCTCTTTTGCCCCCTAGTTACCCTTCTGGGTATTTGAGTAATCTCACTCTTCATAAAGATTCAAGAACACAAACACTTCCTGAACTTGAATCATACTACTACCAGAATTCCATACAAAACTATCTTAACCCTTATATTTCCAACCTTCATAATGCCACTAATTCCATAAATCCTTTAGGTCGTCTCAATAGAAATTGGGCTAGACACTTTATCTAGTTCAATATTCGGCATTCTCTTATAGGGTCTATATTTTTTGAAATTATGTTAATGGGCACCTATTCTACTCTATCACCCTCACGATTATAACGAAAAATAATAATTTTATAATAACGTTTAAAATTGTGTATGATAAACTCAGTTTCAAATGAAATACTTAGGTACTAAGGTTAGGTTAGGTACTTAGGTACTATATTCTCTGAAAAACAAAACTTTAATCTACAAATCAATACTTAGGCCTACGAAAATCAGATTTGGGGCTGTGCCAAACTGTCTCAAACCCAAACAATTCAGGCATTCCAATCCATTACCTTCCGCTTATTATCCTCTACCCCCTGTTACGTTTCCAATAACTCACTTCACAAAGACCTTAACATTGAAACCATGAATAAAATCGCTTACATTCATTGCACAAAATTCCACTCCAAATTGGCTAATCACTCAAACCTACTGATTATTATTCCAGGCAGTGTAAACATACCAGATAATCCTCCTATCGATTTAAAAGACGCTGGTGCAGGGACCAACTAAATCACTAACCTTTGAGGGTTCTATCACTGGATCTCCCTCTTCAGGTTGTTCATGTCATGTAAAAAATAAATTATAATTCTCAAATTTACTTATTTTATACGGTTGGAAATATGATTTACATATAAAAAAAATTGATCAGAATTATGTATGTGCATTACTAGAATTTGACAAACAATAAAATTACCTAAAATTGGTAAGCTGTAAATATGGTTTTGAGGTATATTTGTATTATCCTAATAATATTTTCCAATAGATTTAAATATCTTATCATGGGCCTTACAAATTTTTAATTATTTAAAACCAATTTTTACAAATTAAAAAGTAAATCAACATAAAATTGAATTTGCAATAATCTTCGATCTTAAATTTTAGTAACTTGATGTACCAATCATGTGTTTTTTTTTTAAGTTTTGTAGGTATAATTTATTTAATAAAATAGGTAAAATGTTGGTTATTAAATAATTTTATTTTGTTCAAATTATGGATTTCTATAGATATTATCTTGTTTATTATTATAAATAAGTATCAATTTATTAATTATTTAATACGAAAGTGAATTTGTAAGTCTTGTATTAATTAATAGTTGTATCAGTTTAATAGTTGTAGGTATACTTGTATGTTAAAATGTTATCCATTGATGATAATGAATGGGAGTGTATACCCGTAGAAACAGCTGATGAAGTAATTTTACGTGGAGATATGATTGAGTGTAAAAAATTAAAAAATTGGAATCGTTGGTTGAAAATAAGGAAGCAACTGCATAAACACCTTGGTTTGAAGGTGAATATTTAAAACATGTAGGTAGGTACTTCTCAAGTGTATGAGTCATGAGATTAAAAATGTATTTTATAGGTATGCCGTAGTCCTACAGCATTATTAATGAATGCATCCGACGAATTCAGATCAAAATTAGAATGTAAATGGATGGTTGATGTGGCAAACAAGATGAAAATCAATAGCGAATATACCAGAGATTTTCCTTATTCAATTTCCAATGAAACAAAACTCTTTACTAGTGTACGTATACCAGATATTATACGTACTGAAAAAGGATTATGTTGTTCTAGAAGAAACGTTCAATGTAACTTAGAAATGCAAACAATTAATAATAATTCATTTCTGTCTAATGAATTAAATACTTTAAAAAGCTTGATACCATTTAAAAGTTCTGAAAAATTAGCCATTATTGGGGAAAATATTTTTAAGAAAACAATGACACCTAAATTTGATTACAATCTTATTATACCATCAATTAACATCGAATCTGCACCGAAAGATGAAACATGTGATCATAACACTCTAATCGTTATAAGAATTAATGATTTTATAGTAAAATCAATTAATAACAGTCATCAATGTGAGACGTACAAATTAGAAAAAACATTAAAATCGATAAAAATTGCTAAAGTAAATGAAGATGTCTGGGATGAGATAATTATAGAAAACAGAGGTCAAATAAGTATCAACTACAAATGGAAAAAGCAAGACGGCTATACAACAACAGAATATGATTGTATTTTAAAAAAACAATCAATGGGATGTTTTTATTTTGACACAAGGTCAAGTGTCCTTGGTCCTGGTCAAGTTAAGCATATAACAGTTTTATTCAGACCAACATCAATAGCACCTCACAGAGAAATTTGGTTATGTCAATTAGAGATGTTTGGGAAATTAGATCATATAGCTCAAATTGAAGTACCTTTACAGGGTTGTGCTCTTTCCAGTGCCGACGACAAAACACATACTGTGAAAGACGTACGTTCAATACTGTAAAATTTCGTTAGCTGTATATTACCTACCTATACTTACATACTAGTTATTACCTACTGGGCCAGTGCTATACAAAATTGATTGATGGGGCATGATAAAAAATGTAAAACTGTATACCTAATATTTATACCAAAATTATCGAGTATAAAAATTAGTTTGGCGTTTGTGTGCAGTTATTATTTTTTGTTCGGCTTTACATAAATTAATGTTTTTGAACAATTTAAAAAAAAATGGTAAATCAGTTTTTAATTAAGAACTTGCCGACATTTGATGGAAGATATAACAATATATAAGTTTAACTTCCGCGGTTCTATACCCCCAATGTAGTTTATACAATATGCACTAATACACGACCGAGGGTTATTTTTTAATTTTTCAAAAGTGTATTTAGTCTTATTCTAAAAACAGATATTTAGTAAACTCGACATACTTCATTGGGTTCTGACGAGGGATATTGCCATACTGGAACCTATTGGGGGATCCTGTACATACTTTACTGTAAATAGTTTTCATATGCAGTTGTCAGTTGATATCGTTTATAAGTATATATACGGAGCTACAGCCTTTTTTGTTTTTTTTATACAATCGTTGTATAATTGTTTTAACTTATAACCAATGAAAATGTATTTTTTCAAGTTTTCCCATGTACAAGTGGTATACATTTTAAGGCAGGAATAAAAGCAGTAAAGACAATTACTATATCCTGGAGAGCTACAATTAGATTTTAGTGTATAATCTAACATATTGATCATTCCAACCATATATTCTTATAACAAAAGTCATAAAATATTTGTTATTCTCTGCTAGACACTAAAACCTTTTTAGGATTAAAATTATCATTTACTTAACGTGTATAGTAATTTGTAATTATATAGATTCTAAACAATCTAAACTGACCTGACATAATGAACCAATACATTTTAATATATCCATTTTAATAAATTAAATCCTGTTTTTTGGGATATTAATTAATAGAATGCCTTGTGAAAATAATTTCTACTAACAAGTACGTCACTGGCCTTAGGGCTTAGCCACTGTTGAACTTAAATAAAAATTAATTTTGAAAACTTTCAGCTACAAAACATCATATTATCTGAAAAACATATGCATGTTAAATCAATCAATCAAATTGTTGAAAATAATTTTCCCGAAAGCAAGTCTGCCGTCATTGAAAAATATCAATACCATAGCGATAAAATGAAAGAACTTTATCGCATATTAAATACGGAAAACCCTTTAAGTATTGAAGAATGTTTATGTCAATGCATGGAACTTGAACAATCGTTCAGAGAAAAGTTCTTGGATCTTATAAGCCATACAGCGGTCATTTTACTAAAAAAAGAATTTATTCTCAAATGTGGTGGAATTACTCAACATGAGTTAAATGCTTATAAAACTATGTACATAACAATGGATAACATTGATTTGATCGTACATACGTATGAACCTGATTATGATGAAGTTGAACAAGAGTTGAATAAAAACTCAACGGACCTAAATCGATCAATGATTTCGGGTAGGATCCTGTAACTTTACTACAAAACTTTTAAAATCAAATTTTTTTTAAGTTTCAATATCATTATCAATCAGAGATACACTCGATATTTAACTGCTAATATATAATCAGGCATCTGCCGGCTTTAAGTCTTGGTAGGCTTTTGAATTTTGCTTTAACAAAACTTCCAAAATATGATTATTTAGTTTAGTGTTTTATTATTTATTCTCATACTTCATACATAATTACAGATACATTGAAACACACTGAAGGTATTTTTTACCTTCAAAATCCTAATGAAAAATTGTCATAGTGTTAGGTAATAAATTTAAATTTTGAATATGAGAATTAAAATATAGTTACTTATACTAGTAACTATATTGGTGGTGAATAATTTATTTTATTATCTACTTATAATAGCTATTATACAAGGTACGTCCAGAAAGTAAGTTCCGTTGGGCAATGAAAACATGTAAATATGTAAATTTTAATATAAATTTTATTTGAAAATAAAATACAAGTACAACTTTATTTTTCAACATAATTACCACAATTATTTAAGCACTTATCATATCGAGGTACTAGTTTTTGTATCCCTTCATCATAGAAAGATGACACCTGTGTTTGTAACCATGCGCTAACAGCCTTTTTCACCTCATCATCTTCGTTGAAGTTCTGGCCACCCATAAATGTTGTTTTGATTCAGGGGTGACATGAGAAACCCAAGTATCGTCCCCTGCGACAATACCGCTTAAAAAGTTATCACCGTCTTCTTCGTATCGTGACAAAAACTGAAGTGCACTACCCTGACGTTTCACTTTGTGTTCATCAGTAAGAATTTTCGGCACCCAACATGCGCACAATTTTCGAAAATTCAATTTCATTGACACAATTTCATGAAGAAGAGATCGGGAATTTTGAGGAAAATGTACTGATAATGACGTCATGGTGAACCGTCTGTTTTCATGAATTTTTTTTTCGACTTCTTGCTCCAAAACATCATTAACCAAAGATGGTCGCCCAGTTCGTTCTTCATCGTGAACATTTGTACGGCCTTCATTGAAAAGACGCACCCATCTTCTAACCATTGAATCACTCATAGCATTTTCTCCATACACTTCACAAATTTGACGATGAATATCAACTGATTTGATATTCTTTGCATTTAAAAAACGAATCACAGATCGTAACTCACATATGGCGGAATTTTCTATTAGTTGATCCATTTTAAAACACTCGCCACGTGACGTACGTACACTTACTAGTCACGGAATGGTTTTAAAATGTTGCAAATAAGTAAATGAAATAATCGGATGTGAATGTAATTAAAATAACATCGCTATCGCGATAAAAATAGAAAACGAAACTTACTTTCTGGACGTGTCTCGTAGTTATTAAATTATTATACTTTATTAATTATAATATATTATTTATAAGGCTCGCGTCGAAAAATACAGCTAAATGGGAAACCCTTTTAGCTTCAGAGTCTGCTTGTTTTTTTTCGTAAAATATCAATAAAAAATGTTGGCCAGCCGAAAAATTTTGAAATTTGAATACAAAGTTTCTCGTATATTTCTCTTACTTGTGTGAAAAAATCTCAAAAAGCAGTAGTCACAATTGTTATTAATAAGCATTTGAATTTGAAAATTTTGTTAAAAATCACGAAATCTGTCTAATTTTTGGAGTTAAAAGTTTATAAACATTTAAGTACCAATACTTAAGACTTAAAAATATAGAATAATACACAAGAAAAGTTACCATTTCCAGCGAACTAAAAAAATAACGCCGCAAAAAAATTTTATAAGTGTTTAAAAATTATATTTTGATGAAATCGGGTGTTTCCGCGATATTGCTTAAACGATGTTAATTATTTCATCATAACTCAAAAATAATTATTGGAGGGACTTGACAATTTTACAAAACACATATAAACATTTCCTAGAGATGGTGTAAATTTCAAAATATTTCAACAATTTTTATACTATTTATAGGTATTTGAAATTTAGATGAAATGACAATCAAGACTATGTACTCGTATTTTGTGTAAAGATTCCTGTTTAAAAAGTTTTATTTTTGGTTTTTTATAAATATAAACAATATAAACTGATCATACCAACCTCTTTCACTCAGAATCATGTTTTCGAAAGCAATGTTACATTGGTTTCAAATTTAAAAGACCAATACAGCAGTATAGTTTACACTTTACAGTGACGCAGCTAGGATTTTTTCAAGTGGGGATGTCCGCCAGAGGCGTATATACACTGCACTGGTTGCCTAAATTTTTTTTTAAAAAAGCTTTATGATTTTATAATTTTAAAAATCTAGTATATATAATACTACTAGTGTTTAAAACATTTATCGTATTATCTAATTCAATAACCTACTCACTGTAACTTATTTCCAAAAACACAATTGCTGCAGGTGTCTTTCGATAGACTTAAAAACGCATGATATCGCATACAAATGACATACGTTCTAATATACTTTTCGAATTTCAATGAAATTTTAACGTTTTAAATTAAAAAAAAAAATAGAATATTTTCTCCGCAATAGTCATTGAATAGTAATTCGATTCAAGGGGGGTGTCCAGACACTCAAAACACCCCATCGGTTGCGCCACTGATAGTTTACTCATCCCGGTAACTCACTCTACTGTCTCGCCCTTTTTTCTTCTACAGTTCTACACTTCTACACCATGGAAAATATATTAAATAATATTACACTCATATCTACTAATATACATTTCAGAAAATGATTTATCAGTCGATTCAACTATGAACCAAATCATTGCAGATAATTATTCTATAATGAGAGAAGAATGGCGTGAACTTATAAGACCAATGATCTCCGAACGGATAGAATGGGCAGTTAAAAGAATTATTGATTATGATATTCAGTGGACAGAGTGCAAACACAGCACATATGAGATTGTGAAGATCAAATAACAATTGTCTAGTAGTTTAAAAAAAAAATCAATAAAATGTTTACCAAAAACAATTATGGGACTAGAAAAAAATCGTGTTATCTCGAGTTATCAATAATTAATTAAATCTTGTAGGTAGCAAATATAAGAAACGTTTCGAAAGTGGTTGTCGCCTCGTCAGTCGATAAAAAAGTATCTCTATATTATAATACAACCGGATAGGATATTATTTTAACACGTTTATTTTTCACTTGTTCGAAAAATAAATAGACATTATTGTGCTTGCTAGCCATTAGTCATTTACAAGAAACGCAAGCTAATTGGTATAAAACGTACCCAAAATATAGACTTTTTTGGAAACTTTCTTTTGAATATTTGAATAAAAAGGTACTTCAAATCAAATTCTTGGCTAATTTTTCAAGGTGATGTAGTTGAACGTATTATTTTGTATGAAATACTCTGATCTAGAATCGAGATTGTTGACAAGATATTTCTTGAACGCCCCTTCGGTTAACGTTAGCGCCAAAACTTTAAATGCCGTAACTAGCGCTACTTGTGAGTGTTTCGCTTAAAACATATGTAAGCTGATAAGGCTTCAATTGATAACATTGAATTTTTATTGTATTTGTCAATTGTCTCTTACCCACTATAGTCACTATGAATGCTCCATAGTCTACTCAGTTGGTAGCTAGTTAGCTAAGCTCTCTGGTTCTCTCATTCTACCGCTTTCTGTACGTAACAAGTGTATTTGCTAGCTCTTTTTTTTATCACTTTTATTTATTTTTGTAAATACCTACTACGTCTTAAGGATTAATTGAATTGTTTATTTAATACTTCGCAAATGTTTTGAATGTGCTTTTAGTTATGATAGGGAAATTTAAATGCGTTTTAGTGTGTACGATCCTCTTTTGGAGTTGTATTGATGGTAAGTTATACGTTTTGTCTATTTTAACATTAGTATGCCTTCTATTGTCATGGATTAACTTAGTGATACATTGTTTACCGCTGTTGTTATAAATGAATTAGTCGATGGCTATCAGAATGATTTTCAATTATTACTACAAGATAATGGTCCAGTTACTACAGGCTCAACAGTTACCTTGAATGCCACTATTGTTGACAATAAAGGAGTATGTGTTAAAGGAGGTCTGACTTTTTATTATGAAGATGATGCGTTTCCAAGACATATATTTCATGTAAGTTGTGTAAAATAAAAACATTCAGGTTATTGAATTAAAAAGTCAATAAAATAGTTCTATTATTTTTTTAACTATAACTATACATTTGTAAATTATTTATATTTAGCAATTACAAAATATTTTTTTAATTTGGGTTAATTCAGTTTTAGTGTTTGAACAAAAAAGCCTTATTAAATGTTATCTGTATAATTTATGTTATTAATTTTATATAATTTAGAAGTACCTATGTGTTATATTTATTATAAAATGTTAAAAGACAAAAGTCGATCTTAATTTGCAATTTAATACTTTTTGGTTAAATTAAGACTTTAATATGAATCCATAGCTATTTATAATTATAGATTCAATTAAAATATAAAATTCCCAATAATATGACCATTTTTCTTATAAACCATATTTTTAATGCATAAATATTATAGGTAGTATATACATTATATACATCGCACTTGTGTTAAGAACGCAGTTAATTTTCGCTGTGGTATGAATCTTGCTGTACAAAGTGTTATTGTCTAGTCTCTAGTATATAATTTGACTGCTGTTATTTAAAAATTGGTTATTACCAAGATTCCTTGGTACACAAAAGTAACACAAATATAGTATAGAAATTAAATCATTAATAAATAATTGAAGTGCAGTTGTTTGAATAATGTAGAAGTATGGATGTAGTAGTGTTTTCTAGGATGATTGTTTATCTATCTATAATTTATGTCTGTACTTAGTGTAAAATAAAGTCTTTTACTCTGTCTTTACACAATTTTCTCATTAAATACTGAATGGATTTCATTTCAGTTTTCAGTAATAGATAGTGCTTCAGGGTCAAGGTTGAGGTTTATAATTTGTTGGTAGTTTCTTAAAAACATGTTCTATGTAAAAAAAAACAATAATGGCTAACAAGTGTTATCACAGTGGAGTGCCATAATATTTTATTCGCATAGAGATTTCTTTAAAAAATATCTTAAATTTCTATACACTAAATTACTATAACAGTAAATAATTAATCAGTTATATTACAACTCCTGTGTGAAATCATTCCTGGTCAGTTTGTATTAATATAAATGTATGATTATTAGTAAAATTGCATATTTTGGAACAGTAATGAATCAAAGCTGGCAATAAACGACCACAGTTGAATCGGGTTCAGTGTTAATATCTCCTGAATGTGTGGTCACCTAGGTTTTTAGAGACTAGTCATACTTTGAAACCAACAAATCATGAGGATCATACACTAAAAATAAGTCTATTCAATACACCCAGAGGCTTAAACTGCTAACTAATCTTATGTTGTAGTTAATAAAGATAATAATAAAAAAAAATGTTGTAGATCTTACTTGATTTAATTTACACTACTTACTACATTATGTGTGTTTAAAAAATCAACAACTCCATATTTACATATCTCACCTCTAACATATAAAAACAAAGTAATAAAGAAATTTATAATACTTGTCGTACCTATTAAATATATAGAAAAAAAATTATTTAAATAATGACTTATGAAAATAACTTTTTTTTTATAATTTGATATTTGTCAGGTATGAAATAATTAATTTAATTATATTTTTACAGGAAATATAAGCTTATTAACTATATTACCATTCTTACCCTAAGTTTAATAACACTTCAATTAAACATTTTTTTTTTAAAAATAGCATTTTCATTTGTGTATAAGTAATTTGTTTTTCATTGGTTATAAAGAATACTTTTATTTTTTAAATAATAATAAAATAAATAAAATTATGGCAAAAAATAATTGTTGAATTAATTATTTTTAGATGGATAGTAAAAATTGTGAGGCAATATTCAACATACCATTTGGGACAGCAATTGGCGCTTCGAGTTATAGATATTTAGTAAAAGTTTCATTGGCAATATTTCCTTTCTTAAAACGTCCAATCGCCAGTGGTCGTGGAGAATTAACTGTTACAGGTTAGAATTTGTTTTTTTTAAATCCAAAAAATATATTGTTAAAATATTAATTATTTTATTGAATAAGATCAATAAAACGGTTTTCAAAGTTTTTAAAAAATTAGACATGAATTATACCATGTATTATATTTATATGAAATATTTATTATGTTATATTATTACAGAAAATTTAAATGGTCAACTTCTGCTGTTCCAAAATAATACCAATATTATAAAACACTCTCCCCAGACTACTTATGTGTCTTCTAGTTTAGAAGTTGTACAAAAAGTTGAACTAAATGCTGCTGATTTTCATTATCTTAATGAAAGTAAAAGTTCTATCACAGTTTACTGGTTTGTTGACTGTATTTACCAAACAAACACCACAAACTTTACCTTTTCTACTAATTTTACTAAACCAGACATTCAGCATGAAGTTCTTGGCATCGTAGTTGCCGATATGGATAATAAAACTATAACCACACCTGCACCCTCAGTAATAAATAGTACAGTCAGTCCAAACATCAGTTCTACAACAACAACTACTACTACTACTACTACTACCACTACTGCTGATTCTAATATTACTACTTCTACCATGGACGCTACTGCTACTACTTCTACGGAGGTTGCAACGGCAACACCACCTTCTAAAATTGATCCTAAAAATCTTCATAGTGTAATTGACTCAACTTATACTTCAGAGTGTCAACAAAAAAAACCCATTGAATTAGTAGTATCTGTTGTTCAATTAGAAAATCAGCAAAAATATGGATATTTTAGTCAGACCATATTTGTCAAAGGTAAATAAGTGTACAGTTTTTACATTTTTTTTATATATATATATCCTAGTTAATAAACACTTAAATGTTATAAAATTTAAATACTAAATTTTGTAAATAGATCCAATAAAAAATGTGAAGACCCAAGGTAATGTGTGGATACAAGAAGGTGAAATGTTAAACCTCCAGGTAATGATAAAAATATACTATAAATTTTATTATAACATGTATACGAAAACACTTGTTAACTATTAGGTTAGCTGTAATGGTAGTGGTCCATTTCGTTACTGTGCACACTATGTACAAGGACCTTACAATATAACTGGTGATGAAGTTTGTCCATCTGAAAAAAATCTAATACAATGCCAAATGAAATTCTTTCACTACTTACGAGAGCCTACTAACTATACATTGGTTGTTATCACTGCTAATGATGTCTCAAAAATTGTTACACCTATTGGAATTAATGTTTATAAAGGTAATAATTAACTGATATGGTTTGAAGTGTAAACATTTTTAAATCTATAATGATGTTTTTATTATATTTGTATTATTTTTCAGTAAAAAAACAACCTCAAATCTCTGTCATCGTCGTGCCTGTAACTTTCAGTTCTATTGCAGTTATTATTATTGTGTTTGGAATAGCTTACTATTTTCAAAATAGATCAAGGTATAAATATTACTTCACCAATAACCTAATGGGATATTCTTGCAAATGGTTTATTGTTTAGTTGGTAATTTTTTGTCCTATATTCTTATTTTTAAATCATCCTTATGTAAGGTCCATATACAATACATATACATAATAACTTATTAGATGTAATAGTTTTAAAATTAATCAAATTTGAAATTAATGTTCCTAAAATAAAAACTATGTATATTTTCATTGTAAATCTTCCATTAATGACATTCAAGGGAAAACTAATCAATTAGTTAAACATTTTCTTGATAAATAAGGAATTAAGAATGTTAGCAATGTTGGAATTAATTGGTATATTTATAGTCAACATATTATATTGTTTGTTTGCACATTAATTAATAATCATGATATTTTTAATTTTAATAAATTGGACTAGAAAACAATTTTATTTTTTAGTTAGTTAATAGTTAGACTATGCTATAGTATTTTATAGTTAACTATACATGTTGAATATGATTTGTTTAGGTATATGGTAGAGGTTGCAGATTTTGATTTTGCAAATAACTCTGATATGGAATGCAAAACATTCAGAGAACGGTTACGTGATGCTATCAGCCAAGCTATTAATCGTACCCAAGATTATTCAGAATATGATGGTAGTGAAGAACAAATTGGTAGTTTGGCTGCCCCTCAAAATAAAAAATATGGTAGTATGCAATGACCAAGCACTATAGTCGGCCCAAGCAAGTGTAATGTCTAAATGACTGTACACTGGGCTGATTTGGATTATAATGTAGTGCACATTTGCTGCAGTTCCTTTTTAAAAGAAATATTGACAAATAATTTTTTTGCATTCCAAATGTTTTTAGTTTTATTTAAATATGCAGTAATTATTTTTGTTTAATTATTTGTGTTACAACATCTCATGTGATAAAAATATTCATGATAATTTAAAAAAAAAAATCACTTTATCATTGCAAATTAAATTTTCTTCAATAATCATTTTAGTTTTGCAATAACAGATAAGACTTATACAACTTATGGAATAACTGTCCAAAAATTTGTAATTCATTTTTACAAATATTGTTTATTTAGCATTTACTTCTTATTATTGTAAATTTGTAGTATTAAGTTAATATAAATACTTTTTAAGCCCTTAATCATTTTAAAAAATCTTCATAGGTACTTTACATACTCCACTGATTTTATGAATGTAAATAGTGTATACAATTTTCTTTAACTTCTGTTTTTATAACATTTACCAAAAAATATAAATCTTCTAATACATATTATAATCAATTATTTAAAATTTAATATCATAGATTATCTGAAATTTGAAACATTTGTATTCTATGATGTAAAAACAGTGCATGTAAGTATTACTTTTTACCTAATTTTATATTTTAAATAATAATAGCTGTTTGATTCTTCAGAGAAATCCTATTTTCTTCTTTCAATCTGCACTCAAAAAACTCAATTAATTATATATAAGCATTTCAAACTAACTTAATAATTTGTTTAATTAATATAAATAAATTTTACTTGTTATTATATTTTTTGGTTTAATTTCTTTTTAACCTAAATTATATTTATTTTTAACATTAATATTATACATTGTTTATTTATTTACATATCGTAATAATTGTGTGCCAATATTTATAGTAAAGACAATATGCCGAGAAGGCAATGACAATATTTTTATGATATTTATCATAATTAAAAATGTCTGACTTAATAAAAATGTAGTTTTATTTATTCAATACATATAATTTTTTAACATCAATGACTACCATGCCATTTACATTTAATATTGTGTCTAAAATGCTCAGTGTTTGAATTAATGATATCTTGTGAGTAAATTTTCAAACTTAAAATTATTGTTTTCTTTCTTTCTACATTGTGTGTTTTTTTGTTATTTTTATTTCATATTTCATCATTGTCTAGTTTGGTTAATTTGTAAGATTTTATTTGTATTAATGATTGAAGCAAAAGAGTTGTAATAATTGTTGTATATAATTATTGATTGTTGAATATTGGACTGCTGTTTTATGAATTTAGTACAATTACTCTTAATTCATTATTTAACAAATATTTATGTTTAATGCATCTTTTTTTATACATATTATTTATATTTTTATTTTATCAGATTTTGTATTATTTAAGCTGTATGTAACTTAGTGATTGTTAGTTGATTTATATATCTGTTTTTAGATTTTCTATGATAATTATGTACATGTTATATATTATTTATTAAAAACTAATAATATAATACCATATACCTCCATTATAAATCACAATGTACTTGATTAGTTGTTGAAGCAAAGTAATATATTTATATTGTAGTAAGTAGTTCATTATATATTTTTCAGACTTATGGTTTCAGTCGGAATACTAATTTAATTTTTACTTTTGCATTTAATTTTGTTTTTAGTGACAATAAGATCGGTATAAAAATAACTGATCTTTATCTATAAGAAACTTATAATAAAAATATTACTGAAATGAAAAAAATGAAAATATGTAATAGCTCATTTATCCATCACATCTGGCCTGCATGTTAAATTATGTCCTCTATTAAATGTATATGCCAATAATTTATAACTAGTGATTCTTATTTGGTTGAATAAAATAAAAGTATTCTTAAAAAGCTTATATTGTAAAAAAATGTATTTTAGTAATTACCCAAATTAAATAATGATTAAAATGTCCATACATGGTGCTAATAAAACAGCATTTGTCAGGGTGTCATGGCCGAGCGGATAAAGTGGCTCAGTGGATGTGCTTAATCGCATGATCACCGGTTCCGAAATCGGACGCTGGCCACTTCGCTTACCAGGCGGCTTCACCCACAACATACTGTACTAAGAACATGAGTTTGACTCACTAAAAGAACACTCGCCATACAAACCATAGCTAATGGCCATAGTTGCCAAAGCTCAAAAATAAAAATAAAAACAGCATTATTAAATTACTTAAACATTTTTATTTAATGGGTTTGGTTCTTTCAGAGTTTAGGCAATCTGCATTAAAACTACTATTGCTATTTGCTAATCGATATACTTGTACTTTTTGTAGGAATATCTGCTTTGTGGATCAACAAAATATTCACTATAATAATATTTAATAAATACTAAATAGTAATAACCAAGATTTTATATAAATTAATTGTGATGGATAGAGTGCGCCACAATATAGGTATGGGTTAATATAAATTAATAATTTTTGATGAATTTCAATAGCGTCTATATTTTTCACTGGCGTAGGCGCAACTAGATATTTCAACTATTTTGGCCAAAAGCTTAATTCTTAAGACCTTAAGAGTTGAGGGGCTAAAAATATAATCACAGAGCAGTGTTTGAATGCAGTTGATCAAAGCGAGAAAATCTTTTAGTGGCTTTGATTTATTTTATAATTCACCCAAGAATGTTAAAACGGATTTTCCTGTTGGTATAAAAAAACAATGTTGCAAAGTATTATTAGAAATTTACACTTGACAAAGGTAATTGTACAAAGAAAATGAATGGTCAGTTCTCGTGTAATAAATAAAATAAATGATTATATTAAAAACTAAATTAGTAACAATAGATTTGTTAAAAAGTATAATTCTAACTTCAAATAACGAGTAAATCGTACGAGAATTTACTCGAGTTGTTCGAGCACGGAGCTGCTATAATCGTAAGATTTATAACACAAGTATTTTAGACCTAGAGAGTAGTCGTTGTACGTTTTCAGTAGGAGGCAGTTTTTCTTATGTGATGGAAATACTGAACTAAAACATGAAAATAATATTTAATTTTGTTCCGCGGCTACCGTTTTTCTTTCTCTAAATATAATTTCGCTTCGCGAAATCATAAGCCTAGAATTAAAGCGTGTAAGAATGATGTATTTGATTTTTTTTGTGATTTATTTACCCTTACTTACCCCACATAACATCGGTTTTCGAACTTATTCAATCAAGCCTTCATAAAAAAAAAAAACGATTGCGCCTCCCACACGTTTAAATCAAATAATATAAGACACGGGTTACAATAGTTATTTGAATCATTATTATTTAAATATTCAAATATTTTTAGTTGTACGACAAAGTGGTCTAAGATTAAATGTGTACAATTCTAATGTTCACAGCGCCTCACCGTTTGTGAATCGCTGCTATATCGTAACAATATATTAGTAGTTTTAAGTGGATAAAATGTGTCACCCTTAAAATATTGAATGTTGCGTTTAAGTACGTCTTGCTTGTCGGTACAGCCGGTTCTGCGGGGTGTCAAAGTTAATATTATATCTATTAGATTTTTCTAATGTATTAAAAACTAACTGTAAATGACAAGACTTATGATTGTCATGAATTATTAAGCTCCGACGGTTCGTTGACGTCCGCGTCCGCATGACCTACGAGCCGAAAGTTCTCTATCCTATCAACGACGCTGCAGATAATATTAGCACTGATATTATTATATATTTACGTATAAAACCAATGGTGTTATGCAGTGGCAGCGTGTAGCAAACATCCGATTCAGTCGGTCAATTCTAGCGAATATATTGAATAATGATTAATATTTTTTATACCTACCACATCAATACAGATTACAGGGTGGATGGGGGTGAAATGGATGAATGGTACTTTAATAGTGACACTGTAATATTCTATTATAATGTGTCACCAAGATTTGATAGCTGCCTAGTAAATAAAGAACACATTCGTGGTATATATGGTTTTAATGTTGTATCACACATTTTAAAAAGTACACGGCATGGTAAAATGGTAAAATACGCAGCACGGTGTGGCCCTTAGGTAGTACCTTCTGTACTGCGCAGCTAATAATTTTTATTAAAAAACAAGCTCATGTTATTTCTCTAGGGAGAGTACATACCCAGTCTTGCCCTACAATGGGAGCCCATGCGGTCAGGGAAATGGTTATAAGTAGGGTGTGGATTTAAATTCTCTAAAAAACAAGAAAAATTCCCTGAAAAATACAATTTAGCGCACTTATAAAATTATTTTAAGCCTTGAAAAAAACCTTTATATTATTTAAAATATTAACGATTTATGATTCTTTTTCTTTTTACACTGAAAATCGCATTTATCTGGTACAAATATAATAATACATAATTAGAAATGTGATTATTTTTATTTTAGGAGAAAATAAAATTAAAATGTTATCAAATTTGAAATATGTAAAATTGCATATCCCCATGACCGAGACATTGGCCGAAGCACACGGGATTTCGCAATTCAATCGTATGGAAGGAGGAATATTTATATATAATAAGAATGAGAAGGATAACAATTACAAACAAATAATAAAGAAAAATATTTTATTAAATATTATTAATTGAAAATTAGGTGCATAGAAAGCCTGTAAGGCTACAGCATAAAACACGAACATAGAAATAAAATAAAGATTTAATATGATACTAAAAAGATTTTGATAAATTACGAGGGTTGGATCACAATCGTGACACAGTATGTTTAAAATTGTATTTACAATAACCTCACCTGTGGGGGTCGTCGAGGCTCGTGTACCACGGTGACCAAATATTCTCATAATTATGACAGTGGCATGACGTATCGGTTGTTTTAATAAGAAAATCGCCGATTGGAACAAAAAAATATTACAATAAATAAAATTGTAATAACTAAAAATCCCGGCCATGGTAAGGTTCTAGATTTGTCTGCGTCCTCCTGCATCCTCTTCGGGTACCACACCCGGAACGTCTTAGTCCATGTTCATAATTTTTGAACCGGATGAAAAAAACAAAAATACTTGAACGAAGTCCGTAAGGTTTGTCGTCGACGTATGTCACACGAGCAACCAGTCCATCAGAGCAATCAGGTTTTTAGAAAAATGTGGATTCATAGAGAAAACTAATAAATATAAAATAATCGACCACGACCGGTATTTATCTTATGTATAATGTAATTGCTGGTGAGTGGTGGGCATGTCGCGTTCGTACCGGTGTTCGCTGACATTGGGAGAGAGAGTCTGCGGTACGTGAAACGATGCACCCGTCGTTATTGTTATAATGTTATCATAGCAAATATGTTAAAAATCAGAAAAGCCCCGAAAGCTATGGAACGTCATAAATTATAAAAAAAAGTTCTAAAATGCTAAAAAATGCAAAACAAAAGTTCCAATTTTTTGATTCTTTAAAATATGAAACGAACTTTGTGCTTGAAAAGCATATTATTTTAAAGCATTCAGAAAAAAAATGTAATTTATATTGGAATCTGCTCTCTAGTTATAACTCATAAGTTATGACTTATGAGTTATGACTTGTGGAGTGGTTTAACTGTTAAATAATCGCGATGAAGAATGTGAAGAAGGTAAGCAAATTCGCTTTTAACCGTTTATTAGCTTATTTGTTAATCCGCGTTCTCCGTTCAGATATTTTTATACTGTCGCGTTCAGATTTACAATAATTAGATATAAGTACAATAAATTCATTGAGTCGAGTAAGCGCGTTCACTAGGTATATATGTGCAGTCGCGGTGAGGTGATGGAAGACGAGCGCTCTCAACTGCAGTCTCCGAAACAATAGGAGTCACCGTAGGTATCGAATGTAATAGCTACAGGTAGGTACTCGACGGGTACTTGTTAAATGCCTACATCACG
Source organism: Periphyllus acericola (assembly GCA_949715065.1). Classification (NCBI taxonomy): domain Eukaryota; kingdom Metazoa; phylum Arthropoda; class Insecta; order Hemiptera; family Aphididae; genus Periphyllus; species Periphyllus acericola. The sequence goes on from OX454268.1 coordinate 9,607,685, forward strand.
ACTCACGAGCCCAATGTTTCTAAACTATTAATATCAAACGTTGTATAAATATGAGTTTTGACCATGTTCATCCTCGTGTATATACTCGTATAATACTTTTATTGTACTGCCAAACGTCGTAGTGAATTATAATAATATATTGTATAACACGCAGGCCAATGAATGTCCATGATTTATAACGCACTACCGCACCGAACGTGTACGATGACGAAACATTTAAGAATATACTTCTGTAACATGAGTACATGACGTTTAATTAATTTCCTCGACATAATATATAATACATAGGTACGTATATGTATTTATAAATACTTACAAGTGTGTGTACTTGTGTGGGTGTGTGTTCGATCGTTTATTTGATGCTATTATTGTGCTGGTTTCCTACTTTACTGCAGGTATATATCATAATGGCTACCGCAGCTCTTTGCCGCGGTATATAGTCATGTGCAATGACTAACGACCAACGATCGGTTATTAATTTTTATCGCGAACAAGATGCAGCTTGAAGGTCTAGGACGTTAAAAAAAAAAAAATGAAAAAAAAAATGGCCAGTGTATTATTTTGAATATATAAAAATACCTACCACACAAAATTACGTAGTTAAGTTTAGTAAAATTAAAAATTCAATGAGATAAGAACCGTGAAATATTGGATAAAGTTATCTGTTAGTAAATAAACTTAACAACTAAAAACAGAAAACGTCTCTAAAACATATTAGTATTAGAACATATTAGTAAACATATTAGTTCCTATATACTTTTACGAATATGTTCGTTCCAACTGCGGCAAGGCGGGGGCTATTATTTTATAATCACCGTAATTTTAACGAGCACCTACATGTATAATAATTGCACGCCCCGGGGAATTTTTTTCGGTAATTAAGTACGATATTACTAACAAATATAAATTATAATAAAATTATTGTTTTCTCGTGCTATTTAATGAACAATTAAAACAGAAATTGCATTCCGTGTTTTATACAAAGTGTATAATATACTCTATACCTAAGTTTGAAATCAGATACTTTAGCGGTTGCTGGTGCCGGTACATGTGTATATATATGCCGGTGGTATATATTTTGACCCGGGGTGGCAATTATTAAGACGAACAAGTGAATATATTATATTATAATAGTTATAGCATTTTTATCGATTTATAAAATCCGTTCTAAGACTACCGGGAACTGCCATATGTTGAGTTACTATCCTAGGTACAATCTGCGTCTAAACGATAACAGTATAACGTGTAAGGTAAGCTCGCGATTTAGTGAATCAGCAAATCAAGTTTGTGTGTATACTATGCATATAATATGTGTAATTGAACTATAGCATAATCAATGATCTTCTAAAATCTAAAAGACTATTATAGAGTCAATGGTATAATATAGTGTTCGTTTACACTACATATATTTATCATCTATATACGTATTGCCTATGCATGCATAGTGAATAATAAAATTTTAATTATTCAATTTGTATTAATGTTGCGTCGTTGCGATTTAAACGTGCGAAAAACACGTTGGTTTACCTATACTGGCATAGTACATTATACCTATATACAGCTATATTGTATTATTATATTATTATATACTATATAGTATTATTCTTCCGTGTGAACGTTTCACCGACTCGCCGCGTACAGGTAAATAATCTTACGCGCATACATTATAATATTCCAGTTGTGCATTTTATAAAATATATATTTTACCTATGTCCTGTACACATTTTACGTATTATACAAGATTAATTAACATACTAGTGACTTAGTGGTTTTCTCGGAGTGCGCGATATTCATATACGCATGTACGTAACCGGAAACGTCATAAAAATAATATCACAATGGCCAATTTGCTGTAAATGTTCGTTATGCCGATAGTATAGTTATACGGACACGCATTTTATTATGACGAATAGTCCGAATAGACTTATAAGTCGTAAAAGTCGTAGATGCATACGGTATACATACTCTAGGTACAAACTGATTTCAAACAAGTGTTACTTACATATTTACGGGGATGCGTTATTGTTATAGATCGCAAAAACAAAACTCTATCTGACCTAGGAGCGGATCGTAATATTTTAGTTTTGGAGCGTTATGTTCTTTGTTTATTCTTATCACACATAGATATATTTACACTCGACGGAAAGTAAACGCATGTGTCATATGCTCGAGTTAGAAAAATATTTAATTTATAGTATATATTCTATTATAGATTCCAACATAAATTACTGATATCCATTCCATTTGCATTTCTTGTATTTTGTGCAATTTTCTGTTTGATGATTTCTTAGCAATTTCTCTATATAATATACTTTATGGAATTATACATAGTAATTTATATATGTTTTCTGTGGAATGGGGAAATATTAATTGATGATAATAAGTAATAACACTAATAAGCGATAGTCAATAATAGATATTATACATCTATCATAATTTCATAATATGACTATGACCTTTTGATAGTTTAAGTAGTCCATAGATACCAACCAATATACTCGTAGCTTCATGTTGGATTAAAATTTAACTGTTTAAAGATCTATTAGAGTCCAACTATGCTTCAATTTTACAGATTTTTTTAAAAATGAATATTTTGCAACTGTAGGGTACAGTCTGCACCATCGTACTTGCTAAATGAAGCACAGGTTGCATAAGTTCGGATGTTGTACAGGATAATTGAAATTTAAAAAATATCAAACCGATTATTTTATCACGAAAATAAGAAAGTGCACGAGAAAAATGGTATTTCAAAATTCCAATCATTTCGTCAATGTCATAAATCATAATACATATTACGTATTTACGCAAGCACGGTTGTATAGGTACTAGGTATTGATGCGGTTAAGAATTTTGTTACGAAGAAAATTATTTTGCATATTCTAAGAATTTGCCTAGTCAGATTATGAAAATGATTGAAATCCACTCTTTGTACATACGTATAATAAAATATAACATAAAAAACATTATACCATTAGTTATTTACATGAAAATAAGCTATAATTGATAATAATGATGCCTTCATTTATATAAGTACACAGAAAATAACTCTTAATTATTTCAATAACAATGTACATTATTTGGTATTTATCGGCTTTAAAAACAATCAATTTTTATCTCATTACTCCTTAAGGAGAAAACTTATTTTTACTTTGTTTTAGTAATTGCCAATATTAGAAGTTGGTTTATCTAAATGGAATAGTAATACTTTGGTAATTGGCATAATATTATATTTTTATAACAATAGTCCCTTTTTTTTTAAAAAAAAAGGTTAACAATTTAAAGAAAGAAATCTGAGTAGAATGAAAATATCGAAGCATTTCAACCCAGTTATAAAATTGTAATGGCATTTTTTTTTTACAATGAAAGCATTATTTTTAATATAATACGTCTGAAACTTGATATTTTTTAGATAGCTTGAATTGAAAATGTTGCAATAAAATAATAAAAATAAGAAACAATAAAGCATAAAACGTTATTAATGTAAAAAAACAAAAATCTTGGGTAAACAATTTTATTTAGTAATTACTATGTTACGTAATTGCCTAAAATATATGCATTCGTTTTACTTTTGCAACAAATAATGCTGATTGATGTTATATTCATTCCATTTTCGTGAAAATAAATGAAATATGTAGGAAACCGTCTCGCCGTGTAATTTACAATATCGTTTTGTACACTTGCAGTACCTACATAAGTTGTGTAACACAGGCAGTTATACTTTACACGTTTGATGCGTATAGTTTTCTCGATACCATTAGTAGATTGCAGCGAGAATATACAATTCGTCGTTTCCTTTATGCACAGACAGGTACTTATTTAATATTCGTATAGACTTTTTTTTTTCGTGTTTCTTATATTTTTTTCGTGTAGGTACCTACGTTTTATTCACATAAGGTGTATTCGTTTGCGGCATCAAAACAAACGCGGAACAATACGCGCTCTCGTAACACGGTATAACATTATAGTATATACACGTATATCGCGTTCATGCTCACCGTGGAATACGTATCGCACGAAAAATTGGGTGTATTATTATTATTACCGAGCGTAATGCGTTTGGGCGAATCACCTTTTTTAAACGCATGATAAAAACGATGTGTTCGGACGAGTTACTTACACCATATAATAAACGTCATGCGTTTGGAAGAGTCAAAATAAATAAATATTGTGTGTATACGGTACAGATTCCGAAACTTGGTATTTGGATAAAAAATTTTGGATTACACCCTATTTACCACTCAATATGAAGTAGACGATGGTATTAATTGCTCCTAAAATAGGTATTGGACTTACGGATTATTTACTCAAAACTTATATTTCAGAGGATTCTATTTTCTTCCTTATTTAAGAGCAAGGAAACCTAGAAAATGGTCTAAGCACAACTAATGAGGCCGATTTACATAACGTACATAATAACTCTCAATTTCATTCATTACACTCTCATATCTATCAAGTAATTGAGGTCTTAAGACGCAAATACAAAGTCACACAGTACCTTCAATGGTATAAATAAAAACATTTATAACATTTGACAAAAAGTTTTTTTTAGACAAGTTATAAGCAAGAGTATTTAAAAACAAGTTGGAACAGGTAAAGTCAGGTGAAATTTAACTTTTAGAATACATAAAGCATATGGGGTTAAAATTCCAACGAAAAAAATTAAAATAAATACATATATATTAGATCTTTAATTTTTAAATAAATTAATAGTATTAATAATATTTTAACTTGATTCGTGATTTTTAATCAAACAAACAAAAAAAACGTGCGAAATTCCTATAGGTTGGTTTAAACGGTCGGATGAAATATAGGAATGGATCTTTTGAAACCAATGTACCATTAATCTTGAACTTTTGCAAAAAAAATGTTTAATGTTTCGAAAATTATCAGATTTTCAGTATTGATAATATATTAAATATGAATGTTTTGAGTCACTACGATTAATAATTATAGAACAAAAACCAAATAAAGAAAATGTTGTATTCATGAAAAATAAACAAGGGGATAAAAATACAAGAAGGCACAGGGTTCGACTCTCGATCCAGGTTGAAGATTTTTGCAATCTATTCTCTGTTTTTCTCAATTATTCAGAAAACTATTGAGAAATTAAAAAAAATCACCCCAAGGTGTACTAACTCGACGGAATTTCCTTCCAGAAAAGTTCCTGGTTAGTAAAAATCGATTTGAGCAATCCTTCTAGTCAAAAACAGGATGTAAAAAATGTAGCCCAAACACATTAGGCGCAAACGCATTGTAATATTTTAAAACCATCCCAAACGCAAACCACCCATTATTACTGCACTAAACGGATCATGTTCGAAAATGATTTCATTCGTTCCGGTCTCATACCACTTATACCGCTGCGCGCACACGTGTGTGTTTCGACGGACTCGGGGTCCTGAGTAAAAAAACCTCTCGAACTTTTTTCAACTCTTTTTCCCTACAGCCTCAACACACTACACGCATGCACACGTTCTCCTACCAACCCGCACATTATACCTGCCCACGTATCATAACCGTACTCCGCGGTGGTGGACCGGTCGTAGCGCGCAGGATCGCGCCGACCATAAGGTCATGTAATGCAGTTAAGGTATACAGGTAGGCAGGCAGGTAGGTACCTCCTGTGCAGCTGTCGTTGTTATTGTTGTTGTTGATATCCGAAGGACACGGGCGTTGTGTGATTTCATCGCGGCTTACGATATTATTATTATTATTACGTATCGTTCGATTATTATTATTATTTTCATCTTTCTACGAGCACCGCCGCCGCCGTCACGACGAGACGCGTGTGGTGCGTGTTCTGGAGAACGGCCGCTGCGCCGCCGCCGCCACCGACCGTGTTCTCGCGCGCGTCGTACACGCGGCGCGAGCATACTTGGTGTAACCGATCCGGCGGCGCGGGACACGTAGACGTTACGCTATAGGCCGTCGGAGTCGGCGGAGTAGTCAGTGGCAACGTGACTGCAGTCCGCGCTCGCCGTCCGCCGCCGTCGCTCCGTTCACAAGTCGTCAGCGCCGCGTGCGTTTCGCTCCCGTTACACACGCGATCCCCGTGCCTTGTCGCGTGCGTGCGCGCTTATCTCTGCGGTCCGTACCGCGAGCACACACGTCTTCCGACGCCCAACCGGACCGAACCGGACCCAACCGCGACTGACCGGCACCTAAACCGGACACATTACCGCTCGGGTCGGCCCGTTCCGCCACGTACTCGTGCACGTCCGCGCAGTGCTCGCCGCCGTCCCCCAGAGTAGATATCAATAATTACGTAATAGTATTCGTAGATACTGCAGACCCGCGGAGTCTTTCACGGACCCGACGTAGGGTGCGCGTTTGAATTACATTTTCGCGCGCGCGCGTGCTCGTGCTAGTTTTGTACGCAATAGTTCCGAACAATGGAGACCGAAGAGATCACCAAGCTCGTAGATGGCATCTACAAGGTATCTATATAACTACTCTAATGTTGTTATTGTTTTTTTTTTTTCCCCGTCGATCCGTTGCTGGCACGTAATTTATTGTACGTAGAGTTATGCGCGTGCACGGTAATACTGACACGTGTTGAAATCTATCTCAAATATTACAATATTATTTCGTTTCTCGCGAAATTTCGGGTGGAATTTCAAATCGATTGGGTGCCACAAAGTCTGTTGGTGAAAAGTTTTGAAAAATGGGAAAATAATACTCTTAAACATAATAATATGATTTCATTGGAATACACGTTTTTGTCAATTCGTTTTTTATGACGTACGTAAACAATGTTAAACTGATGCCATCATTTAATGCACGTACTATTTACACGGTTTCATTTTTACCCTAAAGTAAAATCTGTCGGCTGTTAATTAAGTATTTGAAAGGGTTAAAAATATATTTAGGTTCAAGAAGAAGATTTTTATGGTCAAGGGTTATTCTCGATTATTCCTGTGAGGTTTGGGTTGTGAATTGGTTCGTATTTTCATTCGACCGGAAAATTACCCGTCCTCAAACGAAAAAAGTTTTTTTTGGGGAGACAACAAAATATCTATAGTTATAGTTCCTTTATCATTAAAAGTCAATACATGGAACATATCAAAGACTGAATTTGAAATAATTACTTTATATTCTTCACTTAAAATATTCAACTATTCAGCTGGTTTTTCAATAATAAAGTCTTTTTTATAAATAAAAAACTATCAAATATGTATTATATCGTCCATTTTTTTACTAATGTTCATTCGAATGAAGTGTTTAAGGTATATAATAGTATCATTTAATCTTCACGTGCGGTAATAAAATATAATATACATCATGATTAATGAAGAATTTTTTTATTGTAATATTATTTTATTTTGTTTAAAACCACGAAAAAATTATCTTTGGCATTTATGATACTCATATTTGTGGTTTTTGATGAAGCTTTTACTTTTATGATCAAAATACTTTCCTAAGTCGTTGATCATCTTCAGATAGGAAAGTATAAAGTTTTAGTTCAACTATCTATAATTTGTTTGGTATATTTAGGTAACCTTTTAGTATGAATTGATCATAAGATTAAATGCTTGCTAGAAATCAGGAGAGTATTAAATAAATCATAGAATATATTTTGACGTACTCCTATTTACTATGTTGACAAACAAAAATTTTTTTATTAAAGATAATATAATTTGAATTATTTTTTTAGAAATGATAAATAATATTAAATGGATGCTTGTAATAATTTTGTTAAAGTAGAATATTGAGTTTATTAAATATTAATTTTTCAATGTGTAAAAATAATTAGGCATGAAAATACCTACTTCAATTTTGCAATTTTTATAATTCTACGATGAAAATTAATTTGATACCGTGCCATACTAAGAACTAATATCAATGTTCAAATTTTAAGTATAATATATTTATTTATGACTTTACAGCTGTAGTACACCGATATTACACTGGCTACAGTTTAGGTGACGTTATATTGACCCAATGTGGTTAACCACGAGTCGTCTAACGGTAAAAATATTGTATTTAATCTTACGTGTGCTTAGAATACAATATTATTTAAAATATGTCAAAAATAAAAAAAAAACAATGTTCCCACATAAAATATGTTTTATTGTTTATTTAAATTTATCGTCTAGTATTGAATATCAGAAATATTATATATTTTTGTAAGAAGTACCTATGTTTTTAATAATACTTTATTGGAATGATTATTTTTCAAAGTATTTTGAACGAAGCTATTATAAGCTATTAATTTCTTTAAATATGTTATATTTGTCTATACTGTTGCGGCTGTAAAAAGTACAAACAATAATTTTTTTCTCAAGGATCAATATAGTTTGCAGCTTAAATAATTCCTTACAACTATTTAATGATTATCTTGTGATTTAGTTATTATCTATTAAGTATTTAATTTCATTTTATGATTTGTGATGATCTTATTATATTTTATGTTTATTTTCCTTAAACATAATGGAATTGGAATAGTATTACAGTTTCGACTTTTTTACTTCGATCGATCATTATGTAATTTATTCATGTTTCCACATTCAGAGTTATACATAAATAATAATGTTGATAGAACCATTAATCATGCAAGTAATTAAGCTAAGTTACAAATATCTGGGAAGTTCAAAGTTTTGCTGATTTGTTGTGACAAGTATTATAGCAAAAAGTTTTAGAAAATAACATAAAAAACTGCATATATTACCTGTTTAACAGTCTGTAAAGTTCAAATAGTATTTAATTACCAAGTACACGGAAATAACGATTATTCATCGTATTGCACTAAATATTGTCTCCATATCATTAACCATGTAATAATGATTCAGTAAAAAATAAAATAAATAAACAATTGTTTTTGAAATTTAAGCATATCGAATAGATTTTAATAATAATGTTTACTTGTCATTTCAAATAATAGTGATTCACCCCAGATTTCTGCATTATTCTAAAATATGAAACCATGTGACCAATTTGAATAAAAAAAACATAGGTTTTTCATACATGGGAGTTGTGAAAGAAAATAAATTATTATTATATTATGTTTTATTTGCTCACATATTTTTTATTAATACTAATAAATCATAAAATATTACGAATACGTTTGTGGAGCTGAAAGAATTATTGACTCCTTTTTTATGTAGGTAGGTATGTGGTTGTGATTGAGTGGGTAATATTTTTAATACATTTGTACATATAGTGTAGCTATCAATCGGAAATCAATTTCTATGTTAATAAATGAAAATGAACCTATTTGGCCTAGTTGGCTGATTAATGGAAATATTAGACTTATACTTACTATACTTCATATTTGTGTTGAAACTTTTCGCTTGAGGATGAAAAACTTTGTATTTATAAATTTGAATTTTTATAATTCGTTAAAATTATATTTGTATATGTTTTGAAGTTGTAATTTTTACACTTTAAAAATAGAATATTCAGTTGATTATTTTATGAGATAGGTAACATACGGAAAAAATGCTCTGTGTAATGTTTTATTTGAAGCTTGTTTCGTTCTTTTTTACGAATATCAAAGTCATTGAATGCAATTTTGTCGCTTGTAATAATAGGTATTAGCATACCGAATACACGACAATAATATCTATTGTCATGGTCATCATTTTGGATCTGCTCATATTGCTCTGGTTATAATAATGTGATTATTGTACTTCAGGTGTACGCGGCAGCAATATAGGAGGTTGAGCAGTTTTTGGTATAACCGTTAACAATTAGCAATTAAAAACACTATTGTTATTGTACATGGAGACATTGTATACACGATATTTTTTCTTGTCTTTCATTTTAATACACACACGACCCTCTTTCCTTCGCTGTGTACTTGTACGCGAATAATCGTGAAATAATAATAAAAAAAAAACAAAACAAAATACCACACCGAGTGAACCTGGCGCGCGGACACTTGAAGGTCGTCCGGTCGGCGATGGCTGGGAGTGCCGCAGATTCCATTCGAGCTAAACGCTGGTAAAAAAATTATTATTCAAGAATGTTACCCGCCGGGGCGGCTGTATCGAACAGTTTGTCTTTTCTCTCTTTCTCTCTCTCTCTCTCTCTCTCTCTCTCTCTCCTATTTTCTTTTTAATATTTTGTTGTTACTATTACATATACATATATTTTACTCATATGCCAGGTTATTAAGCTATCGAGTGTAATAATTATTAACCTTAGTAAGTTATATTTAGAGAGAGCTCGAAGAGGTCCTTGGACTGGACATAATCTCACTTTCCGGGGCTGTTATACCAGTGCATACTAATGTTACCGGTTTTCTTACTGTTGTTAAAAACTGTTTTAACACTTGATGAATTTCCTAGGCATTTTAGTATCAGAATATTCTTAATATAAGTTGTATCAAAAGTACAAAAATGTTCTAAGCGTTTGTATACATTTTATTTTTAAACATTTGCGATTATGTAAATTGACTTCATTGTGTAATCTGTACATTTTTTAAAGTACATAAAAAAATTGAATTAATTAATTACCAAAATATTAATTACAAACTTGCTTATTAGATTATGCAATCATTGTTTGTAATTTTTCTCACTTGACTGTACTAGTAGATTAAATTAAATAAATTAATAAATTAAATCAAAATAAAGAAATTGATAACCCTAATTTTATTATTACGTAGGTATGAATAAATATCTGAAAACAGAGCAGTTTATTTAAAATTAAAATGGTATGTTTAAACAGATTATTTTTACTAAAATCTCCAATGTACTCATATAATATTTGGTAATTTATTTTGTTTCATTTTCGTGAGTTGATAATATTAATTAACTATGACTTATTAATATTGTAGAATTATGTACATGAGAAAATATATTTCTCATCCGATTATTAATTGTTTTGACTGTGGTAATAACCATCTTTCGACCTTAATTTAATAACAGTCAGAGGTCACTTCGTTTTTTCCTCGCCGCCACCATGGTCAAGGATGTTACGTGCCTTAACGTGAACATCAACAGGTTGGTGAGCCATTATCGATTGTAATTCTAAATTCGTCTTAAATACGTGATGGTTTTAATCTAGGAAGTTAATTTGAAAATCTTATAAGACCTATTTAAGATTTAAGTCGGAAATACATTTTTAAGTAGGTACAAAAAATACAGTGTTAAAGAAGCGATATGTATTAATTAGGTACTCTAATTTGGTTTTTGCCTTATTAATAAATACAATTTAAAATAATGTATTAATGTATATAAATATATAATAAGGGAACATACAATAACAAGGAATATTATAAATTGAAATTACATTTTTGTTTTACATATTTTTCAAACAGTTGATAGGTATGAATATTTTCAAAAGAAAAGACTTACGAAAACGCATTGTCGGATGAATACAAGTTATTAGCCTGTGAAGTGTGAATCATACAAATAATACTGAAATAATCGGTGTACACGATCTGAGGATCTTATTAACGATAACGTAGCCAATATTCGACCTACCCATAGCCTTTCTATTGTTATTATCAAACACCGTTAGGTGCACTGAATTGTAGATTTTTTCGACGTCCAAGTCTCATAATGTCTTATGCATTCTAATGCACTATTACACCCGTGTGCCATGCATGTACAAGCATAACTTATTAGAATTTAACGGTTTGTTTATTTGAAGTGCACCGTGTGTTTTGTTGTCGTATAACCGTATTTTCTGATCAGTAGTTCATTTAAAGCTATATATGAGCCGGGTGACATCTATTGTTTTTATCAGTTATAACTAAAATTGGAATATTACCTACTTATAAATTGTAATAAAAATTATATTCTTGTAGTTAATATAAAGTCATGTGACGGACACGTTAATAGTTATACTATTATTATCATTATTATAATTTTTTAAATTTATCTTAAGCTTCGACAACTATGGCCATTAGCTGTTGGGTAGTAACGGTAGGTTTTTGTTTATTTTATTTTTGAAACACGTACATGTATATGGTGCATGATTTCGTCGCTAAAAATCTGGGTGGTCACTGGTCACCCATTCGGTAGCTAGGAGGGTCGCTTAACAGGAGGGTGCTTAACAGCAACACTGATCGGTGACTGTGGCTAACCACTGCGTTATACCTGTCCCCAATTATATTATTATACTATACAAAATGTGTGCTAAAAAGTATTTTATATATGTAGAGAAACAGAAGGAAATATTTCGGTAGCTGCTATTTCCTAAAAATTATTCTGGTTCAAGAAGAGCTTTTTTTGTATAAACTCATCATTAGGTACAGACCATCATCCGAATTGAATATTATATGTATGTTATACAATATACAATATTATGAGTGTAAAAATGAATAAATAAATATATATTGATAATAATTTTCCGTGTTCAATTAAAGATTTAACATTTTACCAAAAGTTGTAATTTTGGAAGTAGTAGCTTGATCAAAAGGTTGATCAATACGGCTGTACTTTATTCTTGTATCTTGTACGATGGAATATCTAGTTTATACGATCGTATGGAACACGAGTTTCATATTTTTGTACGAGTTTTGAAGACATATGATAGGTACTAAATTTATCATTAAAACTTTAGTTTTTTTTTCTTGATGTAATCAATGGCTCACCAATATGAATTATTAAAGCTCTTTTTATTTATTAAAGATTAATACTTACTATATTTAATTATATGTTTTCTCCAAATTATCTATCGTCTTCTCAACGACACCACTCTTGAGTCTTCTTGGTCTAGAACAGAACATTCCAGCTTTGTTAAAATATACGATATTGCAAAATGCTTACTATAAAATACAGTGTGGTCGCATCGATATTGATTAATTAGTAAGAATAATATAATTTAAACAGCCCCAATAATTATTTACTTCGAAAAATAAAGTTATATTGTATTTACATTTGCAAAATGCGTGTGTATCAGTACAGTAGAACGTGTATGGCAAATTACCTTTTAACCAATTACATAATTTGTTTTAATTTATGTGAGGTTACCAATTATTTTTTTGTCAATTAACTCGTTAAATGTAAACGTTACACACAATTTCATCGAATACATAATTTGAATTAGGACTATTTGTTTTAGATAATTTCATCTAAAAGTTTAGTTACAATTTTTTAAATAGACGATAATTTTGAGATTAGAAGCCTATAAAGTTTTAATTGTAAGCCCTAAGAGATAAATATTAAGACATTAAATTAAAATAAATTTTAGTTGTATACAGTTTTGTTCTAGTTTACGTGTCTGAAACATTAATTCTTGTTTAATAACTAGGTACTGAAAATCGCTTTTAGCATTTAGTTTTCAATGATGTATGTGAAATGTTTATAAAGTACTTATTAAACTTATAATGTTGCTCTAAATGTGCAGGCTCTTTTGGGCATTTTTGTTAACATACCCAATTTTTATTCAAGTATGTATTTTTAAGTATAAAAATACATTTAATCGGAAAGGTACGATAATAAATAATTAATACTTCTAATGTATATTAGAGAAAAATATTTGAAGATTTTGTGGGATCATATTTGTTCACCAATTTTTTTTTTAAAAACTATCTGAATCCTTATTATTCATAATCATGATATTACTTTTAGCAGTTATAATAATAGTGTTGTTCTTATAATTATTGTTACCTATTTTAGTATGTGTTCAAAATGTTGATTACTGCCTATATATTAAATACGGGTATTTTTTTAAAATTATAGTAGGTTTTTATATGTTTTATATTATTAAACACTGCGGAGTATAAATAAATAATTTTTTCTACATATCTATCTCAGTCTCGTGGCAATTCATAATAAAATGTTTGTAGAGTACAAACTGTATTGTTAATTACAAAAAGATTATTTTATGTCTGTCACATTGTAAGAGTTTTGATTGATTGCCTAGCCACCACATTGTATGGAGGAATGGGCTAGGTAAAGATATAATTTTATTTGTATTAGGCGTGAAGTGAAAGTTTTCGTTTTCTAATTTACATTGTTAAACATAAAATTATTGAAAATCTGACGATGGGCGATTTACGTGGGATCAAATCTAAAAGATTATTGGTGGCGTAGAAATATTTTGTAAGTGCAGTTTACATAAATCGTGATTTTAATAACTTCGGATACGTTTTCAACAAAATATATATACAGTAATAAAATAGTTTATTAAATTTCTATAACATATTTACTAATAAATTTGAAAAATATGCTCGTAGTACTGCTCGTTTATTGTATGCGACTATATATTAACTATTTTAATATTATTGATTTATTGTTTCATGTTGTACAAATATCTTCATTTTTTAATGGTGTTGCGTATTGTACTTATTAATTTAAGTATAATTAGATTGCTTGGTACAAGCTTGAATCAACATTAAAACTTTATCCCAATGTTTGTTCAATATTTGTATTTTAAAAATATTTAATTTTAACATAGTTTATTCTTCTTGAATATAATTCGATACAATTATAATAACTAATAAGTAAGATTGTAGGAATAATTATAAGATAATAATAACTTTTCAGCTTCTTAATTTAGTTGTTAAAATAGTTTTTTCTTACTTTTTTTATAAAAGACACCCAAGAAGAATATTTGTTAAAATATTTTGTTTAAACTTAATTTGAAAATTTTAGTACACAACTGCCATGACAAACGACTACTCTGGACTTCGCGAATAACTGTATCTTATTCATTGTTCATATATTGTTTAATGTTTATGTTCTATGCATCGGTAATTTAAAACCATCATATATATATATATATATATATTACATCATGCATTACGATTATATGCACTCTTAATCGAAAATCCTTATTCAAGAAATCAGAGTTAAAAAAATGTACATATAAATTATAAATATTGTGCAGACAATTTTTCCATTCTCACGCAAAATGTCTACTAAACAAAATATTATAAGTTATAACATGTAAACATTTTATTTCTTTAGACCTGATTTTAGATGATTGGTTTGTATAGTTTATGCAAATGCATATCAAAGAGTATTCTTATATTATAATGAAATAACCATAAACAAAGTCATGTATTATTACTGTAATACGCAGGAAATATTCAGCTAATAAAAATGTAAGTTTTTATTTTGATAGATTAGAAATTTGACAAATTCTTCTGTAGTTAATAATAATATTGCTTTACAACTTAAAGCTTCTGTAGATTTAAGTCTTGAAGAATAGCACAAATATAAATTTATATAACTTTGTTATTTTAAGTATGAACAATCTTGATATTATGGTATTTTAGTTATTAGTTTTTATCTTTAAGCTAGTAATTTAATCAATATTCTAATTAATTTAAGAATTATGAAATATTATTGTTATATAAGGCATTTCCCAATAGTGTATTGTTTGTATATAAATAAACGAGAAACAATAATAGTTTTAAATGACGAAATACCGGAATTTCAAAAAATTATGCATAATATTTTTTTATAGATTGTTATATACCATGCCGCAAATTGTACAGATTATATGCTTTATCTATTATTCTATTCAATTATTTGATTATAACATTGAATCTGAGATGCATGAAAATTAATCGATTTTTGAGATACTTTATTTATATTAGGTTTTCAGTATCATGTTTTCGTGTTTAAACATTTTCTTTATAATTGATGGATTTTGTTAGATATCCGTGATGGAAACCGTATAATGTCCTATTTATTAGACAACCATAAAATGCTTAATTATCTAGGTAAAGTTGACCGCACGTAAAAATAATATGGTATAGAATAAAAAAGTATAGAACACATTTATAAAATCTAAGGCATTTTGAAGTAATCAAATTCGCATTCATTTTCCGATTTTATTGATTTACCATTAATATAAAATGTTTAAATGAATAAAAAAAAGATATAACGTTGAACATTTGGTATTTACTTATATTGAATTTTAAATAAAAATAACTTTCGATACATTTTCTCGAAGTAAAATATTATAGGTTCACTACAATATTTTTTATATTATATATATTAATAATTTTAAAAAACTAACTGTATTTTACAAAGTTTCAAATATAATAACAATTTTTGTGATGGGTATGAAACTTATCTGTACTATTATTAATAATAAGGGCAGTTATACGAAAGGTTTCATAAAGCTAAATTCAATTCATGTTTTTTTTTGAATTTGTATGTGTGTGTGTATACTTAACTTTATACGAAGTGTCGTATATTTTTTATCGGCCACAACAATGTTCCACGTGTTGATGATCGATGAATAAGGGACACACATGGACCATGGAGTATTATAGTGGTGTGGTGAACTTCGTATACGAAGACCTAAGGCTTCATTAGTGTCTTGTAGCTAGTTTTAGGTCAGACCATGCTGATATTCATAATATTCCAGTCACGATTCGCGTTGAACACAGCTTTTTCCTTCTCCTCTTTGTACATCTTCAAATTGTGGCCAAGTACATATACTTGTATACATACTTATATTATACTTCTAGTCTACCGACCATGTAAGAAACATTTTCATCGATACGCACGTGCTCTTTTTTTTAGATGATGTTAAATTTATGTAAGTAGTCTAGTGGATGCATTATTATGTTATTGTTTGGTATTTAAATAATTTAAAATGAAAATTAAGCTGACTTCATTCACGTTTATATTTTAAAGAGATTCTATTCTATTAAATGTGATTTTATTTTTTTAGTGAGGTTAAACTCATTTGTGTTTAAGATTTTAACATAACCAATCATTTTAGTAATCTAGTCGTATTTAATATTACTGAAGTACTAAAAATAATAATTTATTACTTACACTGTTAGCAACTGTCATAGACGATATTTTCAAAATAAGATAGCATTTCTAATGATTAATTAATAAATTACTACTCACCTATTGGTTAACATTTAAAATACGTGTTTATACTTTGGGGTTCTTAAAAAAATGTATAGAATTTTCTTCTATCAGAAACTGTCACAGTGTAACCATAAATAATTAAAAATAAAAAGATGCAACAATTGATAGTTAATAGGATTTCAATAAACCGTCGGAAGTTCTAAAAATATTTGGACGTTATTTGTTAACTAAAAAAATAATCTTTAAAATATTTCCGCTTACATGATATGACCACAGGGTATAAAATTCGTAATGATCGAATGTATGAATTTATAAAAGTGACTAATTTTAAATATTTCTAAGGTCAAATTTAGTTTCAAGAGTATTTTTAAATCATAGGGGAAAAGAAAAATCGTGATCTAACACTTTTATTTTTATTGTAAGGTCAAATCATACATTATCTTGGCTATTCTATCTTGTTTTTCTTTCAATTCCTTCTTACGGCGTAAATTACGAGGTAATAGTTACCTTTTATAATTTTATTGCCTCAATTATATTTAAATATCTTATATATTGTTATAAATATATATTTAAATATTTTATTATATTGAGTTATTTGATATAAAATGTAAAAAAAAAAATATATTTAATTGAGGAACGATCTATAATAATTTTCTGAAAAAAAGAGATGAAAAAGTGTGAATAAATACTCTTTAAAATATTTATTTCGAAATAATTTAAATTCAAAAATAGTATATGATTATCGTACGCTTAATAAACATCTAGAATCCAGATAGACATCATCAGTGAAGGTTATGTTAGAACTGTGCAGTGTCTGTGAAATATCAACGATAATTCTGCATGTGACTCGCCCATAAAAGGTCTGGTGGCCTCGGGATATATAGACTTCTACGCTTCCACCATAACAACTACAATAGATGGGCGAAGACATTTTTTCGTATTATCTATGAATACATTTAGTCTAAAATGAACTCAAAGATTTTTACCTTTCACTTTTTGTTATTTTGAAATCGAGAATCGCTGTATTGGTAACTTATAACTCATTTGGAAGTACTTATATTGTTAATTCCATGAATTGCGTTTAATTACGAGAATAACATAATAGTAGTTTGATTTTCGTTATCGTATTTATTCTTAAATAGTAATCGTCCACATAACTCTCCAATGGGAAATTCTATAGATAAGTTCCGAATATTTCAATTCTGGAATAATGGAGTAACCTAATGGACTCGATGATTTCACCTGTACTCTTTATATTTTTCCAAACGTATGAAAACAATTTTTTTTTAGCATATTTATTACAATTGGCAAGTAAATAAATATTGATAGTAATTATGCAATTTTTTTTATGTATTTAAAATGTTTAATCTTACCTATTAAATCATTGGATATAAATATCCCACTTATTTACTCATTAATACAATTAAAATTAATTAAGTATGTAGAAAAAAATGATTTTTTCACCGTCACCTGAATTAGTGTCTCTTCATACTTAAAAACATTGTCATTGTTATACTTCAAAATGTTTGAAATAATTAGTTATTCTCTTCCTCCTGGAAGTTAAATAAACGCCAGTTTATCTTAAAATCAATATGAAACTTAAAAAAAGAAAAGAGGGTTTTTATTTTTCTCGCTGCTTCCCCCAATTGTCTAAAAACCAAAAATGTGAACGAAATGTCATCTAGATTTATGGATGCTTTCCCCTTGTGACTTTTGGCAAGGACACATGTACACACACGCTCAAATAGTAATATTATGCCTCCAAGGTAAACGTGATTTTTCCACTCGTTTCGTGAAGAAACGA
This sequence comes from Periphyllus acericola, assembly GCA_949715065.1. Lineage (NCBI taxonomy): Eukaryota > Metazoa > Arthropoda > Insecta > Hemiptera > Aphididae > Periphyllus > Periphyllus acericola. The sequence continues at coordinate 9,626,222 of OX454268.1, forward strand.
AGAAAAAAATCCCTAGAGTTCTTTTCGTATTCAGAGATACGATACATATGGTACATTTGTTTTGGAATATGTAAACAAGCTACAAGTAAATAATGATGGAATTATTGAAAGCAAAACATATTTTTCTCCATTGGGATTTAGAACAAATAACTTTGAAATAAGTATTTTTATTTTCTATTCATGTATTCTTTTTACCAAATGGTACTAATGAAACACTAAAAATTGCAAACGTTAAGGTATTGTATGTATTATTTTTTTTATGTAAAAAATATGTTTCTTGTGTTTCCGCATTTATTTTGCGTTCAATACTGTCATAAATATGGTATTTTTATTGAATTAAGATAATATAGAAAATCGTGAATTTAATAAATATATACATGTACATTAATTTATTATTAGAATTTATCCGTAATGAACACAAAGTACTAAATTTAACTTGTTACATGTTTCGTAGTTTATACTTTTTTATTGTGTGCACGGAATTATCTGAATTTATTAGTTTTTTCGTCGATATTTTTGTAATATGTATATAAAATATAATATTATTATCATATTTATAAAAATATTAAAATGACCCTTTACAATTTGTCGGTTTGGCCATTTAGTAATTTAATTGTATATCATCAAACTCGTTATTATTAATTTAGTATTTTTAACGATTCGGTTATAGTAAAATAAAAAGTGTTATAAACATTAAAAGGAAGTGTTCAAGTGGAACTATAGTATATGACTGACACATCTGATTGGTGATTACAAATACATTATACAACCACCCTAAATTATACTGAACTACGACCCCTTGATTTGTTTGGTCGTTAATAATAACCCAAATTTTCAATAATAATAAGAATAATTATTTCTAATATCGATTTATAATGTGAGATTATTTTTTGAGTTTGAAAAAAAGAACTCTCTGGATTCGGTATTATCCAGCGACCCTTTCTTTAGTATTATTATACCTATAGATATAGATGTTCTATAAATTATTATAACGCAGGTAAGTTTTATTTAACTACAGTTACGGTGTAGCTAATCGTTCATTTTACAGGTATATAGGCGATTGTATTATTAACATTAAGCCTGGTATACAGTTTAGATTTTTTACGTTTATGTAATTTCAAAGGAACAATAAAAAATGCGATTTAAACAAGAAAATAGGCCAGTACCTATTTACTTACTCTTCACGGCGACATGATAACTAATAGGTTGCATGTCGTTATAAATAATGACTGACAATTACTCCATTATTACGAATTATATCACTCCGGGCTTTCAAAATGGATTTTCCTCTATTATACTCCCAAGCAAATTGGTTGGTACACTTATATAACACTATCTTACTCGATAGTACCTAATCCCAAGACTAACACTACTGAGTACTGGATGTCCATAGTTTTATAAAAATTATAAATTTCTGTGCATTTGTTTTAAAGAATTATGGGGGAACTATATCAAATCGTTGAGTTTAGTTTCTGAACCTACTTGTAATTTTCAGCTGTTTTTGCTCGTTCGATAGATCCATTGTAGGATTATTACTATCAAGTACCTATTTAATAATATTTCAGATGTTTTATCCATATTCCTTAATGTATAGGTAATTTGAATAATATTATAGATTTTACAATCGACTCACTGCTTGATATAAAACCCCTTAACCTAATAAATTTACATTTAAATATTAAAAAAAATCATCAGTTAAACATCAGTTTAGAACTATAAAAATTACTTTCAGTAGAATGTACATAATGACTTCAGTATACATGTGCCGATACATATGATCACTGTGTGTTGAATACATTTCATGATTGTAATCCAATGACTATGTTTTTTACTTTAAAAATATATTTATTGTGTATGTGTTGTATGGCTGTCCTGACAGATTACAGTGGGTTTTATTAAAAAAAAAAAAATTATATTTGAACGTACCCCTATAATTGATTTTTAGGTAACAAAACTAGTATCATTCTTATGGAAAAGCTGGATTTAGTATTGTGTTGGTTCTTTATTCACAGTAGTCTCAGTGGTTACGTTTTTATGTTGAGCTTACAGCCTATAGTGAAAAGGAAGCGGATTAGTCTACACTATAACAAACTTTGATTTCCTATGTAACTAGATTTCGTTTGGTCTTAACGCTGAACTCAAAAGTATATCATTACGAAGAGTTTAATTGAAATTTTTATAAAAAGTTTTGACTACCGAAGTTTAAACACGGACAATAAGATACAAATTAATTATGTCAAAATATTGAAGTACGTAATAGATTTTTAAAGTTACTATGGAAAATTGAATTAATCATAATTCATATTTATTAAAGCTATTATAGAAGACCATCAGAGATACCTTTTGCAGCTATTTTTTTAGTAGTTATAAAATTGTCAGATCCTTATGTGAAACTCGTATAAAAAATAATAATTGTGATTAATTCTAATTATAGTAATTACAATAATTGTTTCGTATACTAAATATTAATTAACAATCTATATTCTGAAGTTTTTATAAATTTATTAAAATTATTGAAAGTATTTGTGAAAGTAGTATTTCAATTAACTAGCTTACAAATAAAGTTGAATGAAATAAAATAAATTTGTTATTATATTGGAAATCAATTTTAATACTATTATTATCGACTATAGAATTCAAGCAACAAGGTTTGCAAACATCTTTAGTTTTAACAAACGCATTAATGATTTTAATATGAATAATTCATAACTTATTGACGCGTACGAATATAAATCCCTGATTATAATTAAACTGTACTAAATCAGCTATTGACTTATTTAAATGTACAAGCAGTTTAACTATACTTTATTTTATGAATTTTTATAATTAAAAAGTATACAATTAAAAAAATAATTGTATTGAATGTCTTTTATTATTCGAACTTCTAAATATTACTATTTATACTATTTTATTTGATTTAAATGAATAACTTTTAGAAGAACTTTTTGGTTAAAAGGATAAATACTTATTTCATAGACCTTTGAGCTAAATTATTTATTAATAAAAGTTTCTTATTTAACTTCTTAAGTTTATAATAGTCAACATTGTACACGATATGTCATGTGTATGATTTTATTTAGTCACCATTGTTTTTTCATCAAATATTTATTCTTATTGTTTCATTTTTGCTTACACTTCCGTGTTATTGGCTCAACGAAAAATAAATAATTTTGTTTCTTTTATTCAAATTTAAGTAATCATTTGCGTTTTAAAAATGGCGATTATTAACTTATAAAATACAGGGAGATAGTGTTCAAATTAGATTTCTTCTCACTTTATAGGTTCATACAGCGAACGATCAATATATTGTTTAACTATATATTATTACATACTCTAATACTATTATAGGAAAATTTTAATTATTGTTAAGTCTTAGGAGGATATTTTTTTGAGTACTTATATTTTATATTTTTGAACGTCTGATAAAAGTTATCTCTTATGCATATTTATAATACATTTTAGTTTAACGGTTAGTTATAATTTTTTTTAATATTTTATTTCTTTGTAGAATTATTTATTTATTATATCATAGTTTTAAAGAGCTAGTTTATCAATTAAATATATTTAAAATATGTAAAGATAAAATCAATTAAAATTCTAACCTATCTATTATACTCGAGCCTATACCTATTACCTAATTTTTAAATAACTATTCTCTGAATATACGTTCTACGTATCTATTTAATAGATTATTTTTCTAAAATTCTCCTAAATAGAGTAAATATAGAAAAAAAATAAAAATGTTGTTTAATTTTGGAAAACGGTATAATAATTTGGAAGTATAAAAATATATAATCTAAGCTAACTTAAATTTCAAGTTTAAAAATAATATGCCTTTATTTTTTTTTAAAAAGAGTTTTATAGTTTAGTATTTATTTATATCAATGTTACTGGAACTGGTTATAAATAATAGATAGTACATGTAATATATACAAATTAAAAGTGTTTGGATTTATTAGTTTTATATTTGAAATCATTATAATTATGACGTATTTACTTTTTTTTATAAGGCAATCATAAAAATAGTGTTTGATATTATATTTTCATTTGTAGGTTTTGCACGGTCAATAATTCTCAAAATCGCTTGCTTGTCTGTTTTATGTTACACCAACTGCATTTTACTAGATTTTACTTTTTGTATTTTTTTTTTAAATTTAAATTTAATTTTTTTCAATTTAAAAAAGCTGACGAATATACTTTAACTGCGTCATTTGATGCTCTAACGTTTTTTATTTTTAAATATGTCTATCTTGTATCTCTTAGCTCAACAATTAAATTATTTTAATTTTTATATAAAGTGCCTTATTAGTGTAATATTAATTGATATTTTGTAAACATACGTTGGTTATGATTTTAATATACTTGTTATGTTTATAATACAAATAATAAATATATTACTTTTCGGAAATATTATATAGCTATAATGGCGCTTATACATACCATTTAGTTTATTTATACTTGTATTAAGGAATGCAATTCGACTACGCAATGTTAGGAGACATTTATTTATAACAACATATTCTATACTTGCATTTAAATTTTTATTTGTATTTCAGACGATTAAGTAAGGTTCATTTATTTAAAAAAAAAACGAATACCTAGTTCAAGAGTTTTCACACTGTGCAGTTTCAATATAGTAATAGTGTTATGCAGACGGATCGAATATTCGATAAACTCTCTGGAGTCTAGAATCTAGATAGATGAGATGCGTACTGGATTTACTAGTTTTCAGAAGACCACTTGTCGATATTATTTTAATTGAAAATACTTTCTCCCGCAGTGTACTTTTAGTATATTATTATACAGGGTGTCCCAGGTCTATTTGACTAATGCAATAACTTTTTTTCTATTCAATATTTTTAAGTTTTTTTTTTTTGTAATGATTTGTAGAGCCCTGCGCTATAATTTGTATATCTTATACTTTATTTTATTTTTTTACAACAAAAATAAATAATTTAAATTTTGTATTTAATATTTTTCTAATAATCCAAGATAGCTATTTCATAAATAAGTATTTAAGAACCATTTTGGCGTTTAAAACTTTTAATTTGGTTAAGTCGTTAATTTTTAAACAATATTCAAAGTGTGTTAAAATTCAAATTTATTTCTTGCTAATCACTGTTACTGCTGTAGTCGATTTTCAATTGTTTTCTTCCAAGAAACAATAAATTTGTTATCATTAAAAGGTTGATAATCAATATTAAATACATACACATACTAATACGTATTTTATCATAATTTAACATAATATGATTATAATTTATAACATGATGTACCTACTATTACTTATTTTAAATCATCATCATTCATCAATATTTTATTGTTCAATCATTTAAATACGTTTAAACAAATTTAGAAAATTTTGATTTTGAATTATGAAACAAATGACATGTGGTTTGAATATTAATTATAGTTATTCTGTAAGTCTTTTTTAAATTTAAAGTTAGGTTAAGTTGATATTTTATGGATCAAACACATTTTGCCGTAATCACTAAAAACCTTAAGACTTGTCTTCTCATATTTTAAGACAATTCTATTGTATTAAATTTATGAGAAATACCTAGTAATACTATGGAATTATCAGATTGAACATAATTCATAGAAAATATTTTTGGAAATGCCTTTGGACACAGGTACATATTATCATTAGTTTGCAAGTTAAAATTATTTTATTTTAATATCTTTATAAACTTTTGGTAACTAGATACAAAAAAATCAAAAATTAAACATACATATAATAACATTTTAAATTCTCAACACTTCAAATTACTATTATCAAGAAAAATATTCAAAATTAAATATTATGTAGATTACCTATACACAGTACTACAATTGAAGATTATAATTTAATTTGAATAGCAAAATAAGATTTTTGTTAAAATGTGAGTATCATTTATATTAAATTAATTTATACTTCAACCTAACCATTTTAATATTAATATTAACATTTATTAATTTATTAATAAAATGAATTAAAATATTCTCACTGTTAACGAAAATATTCTAGGTGGATGTCAACATTAAAAGTATACATATTTGGTGAGAGTTCAAACAATTTCATTTTCAATCACATGCAGTTAGTTGTATAATTAATGCTTTGTACCTTGCTGTTTTAATACTACATTTGTATACTTACAATAGTTACTATTGTAACTAGTTGTATGTACCTATACATAAAACCATCAGAAGTTAAATTGTAACCAGTTCATCTTAAGTATAAAACAATATGAATCAAATGTTTCATTTTATTAAAAAAAAAATGTAAATGGTAAAATTGTAGATCATAAAAAATATTGTTAGCTGTAAGTAGATGAGTAGATATATAATATTAGTGTTTTACATTTAGTCATTTAGTTCATCAGGAACTTTATGTATTCAATATTAACCATATTTATAGCTCTGTTTATATAAAAAAAAAAAATAATATTAATGTAAGAATTTAATAAATACCTATAACAACTAACATAACAGAAAAATAAGGGCATTCTGAAATAGTTTTGATTGGCTTGAAAGTGTGTGTAGATAATTGTTATGGATAAACACGTTACTACCTATTTCTTTAGTATTTCTCTGAATATTTCATAGTGTGTTAGTATGTTTACATAATTACTAAGAATAAAAAATAACCCATGAAATAATTAAGTTAATGATTTGAAATTGTTAGAATAGGTATTTAATGTCAACTTGTCATGTACTTTTTAAGACTAGGGACTTCAACCTTTGAGAATTTCAGAATAAAAGATAAAATAAATACTAATTTTCCTTAGTTTGTTATTCATTAATAAATAAAACATAAAAAAACATTTTCATACTATAAATTAAAAATATATCTAACATTATCTTGGTTTTTATATAAAATGTAAGTTGTAATTTATTATATCTATTTTTATTTTTACTATAAAAAATTATAGAAAAAATATAGTTGCAACACTTAATTGTTGTTTTATTGCAGATCTCTTTGTATTAGAAAATTAATACAAAGCTTAATTGAAATCCCTTTTAAGATTTATATATTGCCAGAGTTCATGTTAATAACAGATAAAATCAATAATTTTCTACATGACATAATATGTGACATTTAATATCCTTCTGATGGTTAAATTGTTTGAAACACTTAAGAGTGTATTGTTTTATACATGAATACTCTGCTAGTTGCAAACCGTTGCGTAATATTATAATTATACTTTTATTTGTTTTGAACATTTAGCCAACAAATTGTTAACTTATATTATAGGTGTCGGTTATTTTTTTTTTTCTTCAGCTAGCGTCACTAGTGAAAGAACCTTATACATACATGTATAGCAGAGAATGTTATTGAATGTTATAAATCATTTTAGTTACCTGAATATCGTTCAGTTTTTTAATATCATCCGACAACTGACTATTGTTTAATTCTAATTCATTATTTTTTAAGCACTCCAGTTCATATTGACGAGATAAATTTAAATTTTTCTAAAAGTAAAACCAAACTTTTGTGATTGTTTGAACTTAAAAACTGTTATAAATTAATTGTAACATCCTATGTATAAAAGTAGTTTTTACAGTTGCTAAATACTTGTTTAAGAGATATGTTATTCATACAATATTTTTTTTTAATAAATTTGTAAATAATTGTTTAATATATTACCTGTTGTAACTCTTCATTTTCTAAAACCAAATCCCTGCACATATCTTTATATTTTTTATATTTTTTAAAAATGTCTGTTTGGTCACTTGAGTGTGTAGAGCCCAAATCGGAGCGAGACAAACGATAACTACTCATGATGAAAGTATTTATTAGTTAATATGAAATACACTGTAGCTCATACAAAATGTAAACCTCGAATTATCAATTATAATATTATATGAATTGGGAATTACTGGTTTTATACATATTGTTTCATTAATTATTTACATACCTATTCTAAAACTTAACTATTTTAATGATCTTAATTGCATATTTGAATAATCTATAAATATTTTATAATTAAATGTGATGTTAATGGGTATTAAATGAACCAGTTTATGTATGATTTTTGAAATATAAAATTCAATATTTTTTATTTTTATCTTTCTTAAATATGCCTACTATTTATAGTAATTTAGAGTACCGTGATATGTTAAAAGTTTTTTATGAAAGTGGAGGAAAAAGTACAGTAAAAGCTTCTCGTCTGTATTTACAAAAATTTCCAGAAAGGAAACAGCTATCTAAAAACACATTTTGTAATATAGAAACAAAATTACGTAATACAGGTAAATTTTTTATTATCAATAAAATTTCCTATAAAATTAATATAACAAATTATGTACCTAAAACCTAATACATACATGTATAATTCAGTTATTATTATACAAATTTTAAATTAAGATATACATTAAAAAATAGTCTTTTTAGGTCGTTTTCCAAATGGTTTCAAACCAAAAAAAATTTATGTTATTGATAAAGAACATACAGTGAATGTCTTGGCAGCTTTCAGCAGTGATCCTCATGCATCTGTCAGGTCGGTAGCTAAAGAAAAGGACATCAGTCGTAGCTCTATACATCGTATATTGAAGAAAAATGATTTCCATCCATACAAATTGCATTATGTACAAGGATTGAAACCCTCTGATCCAGATAGAAGGCTTCAATATATTTCAAAAATTATTTGCCTTCATGACCACAATAATATTTTGAAAAAAATATTATGGACCGATGAAAGCTGTTTTAATAATAATGGTATTGTCAATCGGCATAATTCTCATTACTGGAATGAATCAAATCTATTTTGGACACGTGAGTCCAATGCACAAGTTCGCTGGTCTACCAATGTGTGGTGTGGTGTAATAAGTGGTTATTTGATTGGACCTTATTTCTATCATGGCACACTAACTGGCCAACGTTATTTAGACTCTTTGACTAATACACTACCAATGTTATTAGAAAATATTCCATTAAATCTCCGAGTAAATATGTGGATTCAGCAAGACGGTGCTCCACCACATAACTCGAATATAGTCCGTGATTATTTAAACACAAATTTTCAATCGAGATGGATAGGAACTAGAGGTCCACTAAATTGGCCACCACGATCTCCAGATCTAAAACAACTCAATTTCTTTTTGTGTTGTTACTTAAAGGACAAAGTATACTCCCAACAGTCAACGTCGTTAGATGATTTAAAACAACGCATAATTGATGTGTGTAACTCTCTTACTTTTGAAATGTTGGAATCCACGACAACTAGAATTCTGGAACGGTATGAAAAATGTATAATGAAACATGGCGCACACTTTGAAAATTATTCATAGTTACTACTTACTAGTTACTAGTTAGGTATATTGTTCCATAATATTTAATTTGTTATATTATTTAATGTTAAGAAATAAAACTGAACTTATAGTTGAAAAATTAAATTTACAGAGTTACATTTTACTATTTCTTACAATTTAGTAGTGATGGGCAACGATATAATTTTCTGTATTGATATCGTTCAGATTTTTCCGATATAATATCGCGATATCGTTATTTCTACGATATCGATATATCTGTTCAACCCCGATAGCTGTATCCTAGAAAATAAATTCATAATTATTTTATTTTAATATTGTCTTGAATTCAAATTTGAAAAATTAAAATGTATGTTCTTACCAAAGTGTGGTCTGACGTCCTAGTGGATTTATAATAAGAGTTCAAAAAGAGAAGATTGTTAACTCGATCTGGAGATAGTCTACTTCTTTTCTTTGAAGTTATATTGCCAGCCTCACTAAACAGACGTTCACATGGGACACTAGTTGCGACTATCGACAAGTATTTTTTTGCCAATTTTGAGACTTCAGGATATAAATTTGAATTTTAAATAGATTAAACCAATTTTAATTCACTCATCACTAAAAATAATGTTGTAATTTGAAAATAATTATCACTGTAGGATAAATGACAGAAATATAACGGTCAGCGGAGTACGTAACAGACGTTTACGCCGCACCAACGACACATATTAGACTGTAGATTATGGAATATCCAGTGGTACTATACCGTGTACCTCTTAAAAGTCAGCAAAATATTCCTTTAAGATAACATTATAATGGATTATTAATACTTAATACTTTAATAGTGTACAATAATTGACATTTCACCGGAACACGTGCACCAAACGTTATCAGCTAATGGCTATTATTATTTATTAATTTATTATAGCTTAAAAACTAAAAATATCAAATAGTAAATACCATGTATTTTTCTTGAAAAATATTATTTTCGATATCGCGATATATCGTACAATACAAAAGCGATGTCGATGTCGGAAATTTGTCACGATATCGATATTGTATCGAATTATCGATATCGTTGCCCATCACTACAATTTAGTATCAATTGTTTAGTATCAACATCAATGGTAAGCATCACGTGACCATGTTAAATAATGATAAAATACAATAATGTATAATAATATTATGTAATGACTAATGACCTACCTTTTAATGATAACAAATTTATTGTTTCTTGGAAGAAAACAATTTAAAATCGACTACAGCAGTAACAGTGATTAGCAAGAAATAAATTTGAATTTTAACACACTTTGAAAATTGTTTAAAAATTAACGACTTAACCAAATTAAAAGTTTTAAACGCCATAATGGTTTTTAAATACTTATTTATGAAATAGCTATCTTGGATTATTAGAAAAATATTAAATACAAAATTTAAATTATTTATTTTTGTTGTAAAAAAATAAAATAAAGTATAAGATATACAAATTATAGCGCAGGGCTCTACAAATCATTACAAAAAAAAAAAACTTAAAAATATTGAATAGAAAAAAAGTTATTGCATTAGTCAAATAGACCTGGGACACCCTGTATATTCAGAAAACAGCCTGAAAAATGTTCCTTTTTTTTTTTTTTGAAGAACAACATATTATTTTATAGAGACCGCCTTAGCCAAGTAGTATCATACAATAAAGAAATTGTAATTATTTACCTGTTCGCTTTATTGCTTTATAGCTTACTGCATCTTATTTATAGACGATGTTTAGGAAACCACATAATCCGTCAAGAGAACAAATTGACTGTTACACAATATATTCGTGAATTTTCAATTATTTTATATCAATATACTGCTGTAGGGTTAGAAAAATACACGTTGCGTCAATTTGGCGTACATTTCTTAATTATAATCATGGGGTTTCGTGCATATTATATGTATTTTCCATTAGGTCGGTACGTGATTAGCTCAGAATATTTTTGTTTGGACTTCTCATGTTATACAAAAAATGTTAAATTTTATAACAAATCAAAGTACCTACCGTACTATATTGGTTTCCAATATCGTGACAATTGAATAATTTTTAATCAAAGTTATTGATTTATTACGCATGTTGTAGTCGATTAATAGCCGTATTATCCAACTGTTAAAATTTAAGAGTTAATGAATGTAATTTATACAACTACAAACAGTAAAAAAATATACTCGAAGGTTAATGTATTTTAAATAATTATTGTAGGACATGTGAAACAAAACCGTAAATATACAAAAAGTGTGTCAATAGAACAGTATTATTCAAGATTTGCTATCAATGTATTTGAACTTTTTTTTTTAAAATTAGTGTTTCTGCAGAATTGATCGTAATACTGTATTGATATTATAGAGTAGTATGTACGCGGTGAAAATATATTAACTGTAAAACTTATAATTTGAAAAAAAAAACCAGTTTCCGTTTCTGTGAGTTACACTCGATGTCAATATTTTTGTTAATCAGATTTCATTTTTATACAATATAGGATCGGTACCTGTAAGTATAGTGTATCATAATGTGTAGTGACAATTTTACACCGTTGTACTATTGTTCTCTATGGCTTTTTGGCGACCGTAATATAATAAAGGGTGGAAAAAAATAGCAATCTCACCAACGGCATCATATAATATCTCCCCTCCAAAAAGCGTTTAATTTATTTGAGTGATATACACAAGACGTGCTGGCTATATAACACAACGAAAAATCGCCCCGGGGATTGTCTGAGGAGCAAGCAGGGATTCTCCGGCTCACCGTGTCCAGCCGTCATGTCGCATATAAACGGACGGACGAGACGATATTGGCCTCGGGAGAGCACCACGGCTGGATCGGGTGGCGAGGGTGTGATGGAGGGGAGGGTGTGTGTGTAGAAAAACGTGCCGTGAGACCACACGCGTAAAATATCATTGCGAGTTTGATTGGAATTGAACAAGCGTTGAGCGTGGCGGAGGACGGAAACAACGGGCGCGGAATACGAAATATGAGGAAGCAACCGAGAGCGCTATATATATATATATGTATATGTTTAAGTATATATTTATTACATATATAAATTCCGATACAGGAAGAAGCATTCGATTTTGACACCTTTTTGTAGAGTATTTGATAAAAAAAAAATTCTCTGTATATCGTCTTCCGTTGCTCTAAGTGTCACGAATACACTTTCTCGAAAAATTATGTAAAAAAAAAAAAATGGGGGAGGGTCGGGGGCACTGTCAAAAGGTCACGTCCTTGTGTATCGAATTTATTTGCACGACTAGAAAATACTAAAATAACATTTTTTACGAAATCGACTGTGAAAAAAATAATATCGCCTCCTGCATAATTATATGTTTCACATATTATGTGTACCGCGTGTTATTTTATCCTTCATTTTGGCCCGTATGTCACGCGCAGATATTGATATCATTATACGGCGTTCTGTATACTTATAAATTATAATAATTTAAATCTTTACCGAAATAGAACGATAAATTAAGTATGAAAAATACATTTGAATAATTGAAAAACTAAAACATATTCTTTTATGTATCTTATATTGTAGAAATACAAGAAACAACGTATTTATCACATAGATTTGAATTTTTTTTATTTTACTGCACGCAAAATTATATTATAGGGTAAATAAAATATTAAATATAAATTAAATGCATCTAAAACAGTGTAGAATTAAATATACTTTCCGATTCGTGTTAATTTATTTAAAGGTTTTAGAATTGAATATGCAGAAAGTTTAAAAATATTAAAACAATTATTGACCTATATTGATTTTTACTGATTAATTTTTTTTTATTCATAAATATAGAATACACATAATCGCATTATATTTATTATCATTTGACTTGTATAGATTGGTTTTCTTGATTTAATTTAATGCAAACATTTCTATATATTACCCTCATAAATATATAATACATATTTAAATATTTTAATACTTAAATAATACAATTGTATTGTTTTATAATTTTATTTAAATACAGTATAAGACATAAGTTGTATTATTTATAACTCAATCATATAAAATAAATTATAAAAAAAGTTGAAATGAGTTTTTTTCTGATAATACCTATTATTTATTTATTTATTTATAAATAATTGCTTTGGATTTCAATGTAGATGTAGTATTAAAGTCGTAATTAATATGTTATCACTTATTTAAACCACGTGTTTGACATAATGGGTATTGTGTCATTTTACGAGTACGCTTGAATAACTTTTGAAACTTTGGCTGACAAACTATTCATATAATTAGTGAAAACGTTTTAACAAAACGGATAGATTCCGATTGTATTAAATTATATAACAATGAAATATTTTACTAAAACAGTAGCACACAACTAATATAAGGCACATTTAGGGTGGGTTATCTTTTTGAATAAAACAAGAAATATATTGCTGCATATAAATATATATATATATATATATATATACATAGAAGATTAATTATGCCAACTTTTTATACTTGTTTGCATTACTATAGGGTAAAGAAAAAAAGTCATGAAACTCATAAATATTGAAAAAGTAATAATAAATATTCTCTTTCTAACTAGTTAAGTATATGACCCATCTTATGTTTGTTCAACATGTTTCGTATTATAAATTTAGTTTAAATTTATGCAAAAGAGAAATCAATTATCTTAGCTAAATGTTTAGTTATTTGCTAATTTTGAAATTATTTACGTTGATATTAATTCAATATTTGATCATACGAATTATGTTTAGTTAATATACATTTGTAATATAGTATCAAATGATCAATCGTTTTCACTCTGTCATTATTGACTTTTATCAAGTGGAGAAAACTTCGGCTTCGAAAATTCTAAATCATCTTCAATCGATTCTATACGTATTTCTATGAGAACTCTAATGTAGAAAATGTAGAGTATTACTCGTAAAATAGTTGAAGTTCTCTTTTGTGTGTAACATCGTATTGAAAAGCTACTCATCTTTAAATGATCCGAGAACAATAAATGATATAACCTGTTTTATTTCCATACACAGCATTTAACACTTTCTAAAATATAAGATTAGAATTAAATACATCAAATGTATTACACGAGTGAAAGAACGACAAAGATATAAGATGCTATTTGCATCCACAATGCTCTTATTTACATTTGTAAAATCTCAATTTCATCAATGTTGTACGAATTTTAATAAGTAGTTTATTCCGTTTTGTGGCAATCAGATTTAAATGATAATTTCACGGACATTTTTTTCGTTACCATCACAGAACTTAAGTAGACTTAACACTTACAATTTATTTTTAATTATTAATTAATTTCTGAATCACGTTTAAACAGGCTCTTGAGACAATCTATGGGTTTATTATTTGAATCTTCAATTTTGCCGTTTTAATATAATTTCCTTTACCTAAATAATGCGTTTATTTTACTGTCAACTTTATGATGGTGTGTCAATTGGTTGAAATTTGAGACTTGACACTATTGACGTAGTAAAATAATAACTATATAATAATTATCGTCATAATTTTACTATAAATATGTATATAAATACTTTAATGGTGAATATAGTTTTCAAAACCCACAAAAATATGGCTGTAATAAAATAATGACCATGTCGCTTAATATATTATTATGTATACACAATTATTGGATTAATATAATTATTCAAATATATGTTTTTGTTTTTTCGTTTAATTCGTCGTAGTTGTGTAACAAAACCAGCGTTAAGAACGAATGAAATATCATAAAAACTGCTTTTAATTCTTCAAAATGTTTTATTTATAATTTTTTAGTATCAGATATTTTCATTAATTTATTTTCTGTTATGTTAATGAATGTTTCGCCATTGACCGTTCAAAAATCCACTTGTGATACAATTACACGCACTAATGCACTCCGCAATTCTGGATACATTAGCTATAAATACAACAATTTAATCTTTCTAATTGATTTGTACAATAGCTTTGGAGATCATTGATGTTTTGAATAACAATTGAACTTATGGGTTTTATACTTTATTAATCACTTACGTGTCACACATTTTTACAGTTGAAGCTCTCAGTAAAAATATGTTATTTGTATCTATACTAACTTGCTATATACGAGTATGTTTCACGTTCTTTAAAAAATACAAACATTCTTTATCAAGTAATTTTTTAGAGTTTTGATACTGTGGTGTATTAGTAAAGCCTTCGACGACCCAGTTTAAGTAGATAGTAATATTAGTTTTCAGAGTTCATAGGAATTTCAACGGTTAATGTGTTTGGATTACGTTACATACATATACGTATATTAAATAATTATATACAAATTTATCAATGTGTTTATAGGTGTGTACACAAGTACATTTAAAATAAATTGATATTGTTTAATCTATCCAGGCTAATCGTTATTTTAAATAATAAATATTAGATATACCTATCTGGAATGTTATCTATTTACAATTTTTAATCAATATGTTGTAGTCATTATTTTTATACACGTAGAATAGTGTATTTAAATATATCCATTGACTTAGTTACTAATTGAATATGTTATACACATATATTACAAATTAAAAAAAAATTAAAATTCCGTATTTTTACATCATCGGCGATTTAATAATTATTTTTTTTTTATAAAAATATTATTATTCAAAACGTTATGATGACACATGAAAAAAAGTGGATTACATTTTGTTATTGTTTTATATATCAATTACAATTATTAATCGTTCTGTCATACACATACGTTTTTCAGGTCTTGAATATTGACTTTAAATTAAATGGGAATGAAAATGATCAAGATCTTGAGGTACATAATCTATAAT
Organism: Periphyllus acericola; assembly: GCA_949715065.1. Lineage (NCBI taxonomy): Eukaryota > Metazoa > Arthropoda > Insecta > Hemiptera > Aphididae > Periphyllus > Periphyllus acericola. Next base: position 9,642,249 of record OX454268.1, read on the forward strand.
TTTAAATATTTAGTATTCATTGTTAAATCATTAAAAACTATTTTTCACCTAGTCGTATCTCGTTATTAGTTAAAATGATTTGTATGACATTGTATTATTTACGAGTCTTCCGCTTTCTGTCTCATACACAAACATTCGTACGGTCTATAACACGCAGACAATGCAATGTTTGTTTACTTTGCTTATTTAGTTTATCTAATGTTGTTTAGTGTTTATTTTTTAACGTTCCACTATGGGCTATAATATGTTCAACTGATGACATAATAATGAGTATTTATCGATTACAATCTAATATCAAACTATGAGCCATACTACTGACCATCTATCAACACATCTGGGTAGTAACAATAATGTACTATTATTTTTCGTGTTTTTAAATGTAAAGCAGTAGAAAGTCCACGGTTGGACACGGGCGCCGAGTTCTAGGCCATTCCAGCAGCGTGTACGATTTTACCGTTTCTCAGGTATAATATGCTTTATTGTAGTAACTAAACGGCAACACCGAGCATACTGTAGGATTTTCTCAATACAATATGTCAATTTATTAAGTTCCTCGTGACTAGACGGTTCGTGGGAATTCATGAAAAAACGCCCGCAAAGATTTCCCCGATAGAATTTACCCATCTGAGATGGCATCGCACGTATATATTTTATCGACAAAAAGGTGGATCTGATTTTCTCAACTGCACATTGTATTATTATAATAGACTTCAAATGATACGCAACCACGTGCACCAATTAATAACCGGGGGCGTACAAAACGTGAACTATGAAATCGCAAATATCGAAAGTATATCTCAGACGAAATCCGCTTGTACTGTACATAAATCAACAGTGATTCGCTAGATTTACTACGTAACTCATAAGCGTTGTTAGATTAATGGCCCTTGAATACTTAGATCTCTGTAACTCCTGTAAAAATTCGTGACATCTTAATATATATTATTTTTGTTGCGCATCAGATGTGTCCAAATTAATTCGATTTTTTGTTTCGGTGTAAAACTTGTAACTTATTGATATACCAACAGTATCTAAATCGAATTTATTTTAACTCCCATTATAAGTTAACATTTAAACATGCTCACGAAACACAGTTTAATAATAGGTATATGTCGATAAGGGGTGTACCTGGGCATACGTTAGAAGAACAATATTTCATGCTTCGTTTTTTATTGCTGCACTTCTCGCACATTATTAAAATAATCTCAACGAAGATATAAGGTGAAATCTGATCATATTTTTGATATTCGACACCAAAGTTCAATAGTATATGATATACCATACGCCATTATATACATGTGCATATAACTCCCAGCTTTTTCAAAGAACATGAAATCGTATTTCATTTATATTAATGTTTCCACTATATTTGTAAATTCGTGTATGGGCCATAAGTCTAAGCAGATATTTCAATATTTTATTTTTACTATTTTATTTATAAATACCTTGCAGTTATGAAACGAATACAAAGGTACTTTTAATAAATTAAAGTTTTTAAAATAATATCTAATATGTATTTATTTTTAAGTAAAAGTTTCTGGAGTTTATTATCCGGATAACTCAAATTATTAAAAAAAATATTCGAATTGTGATTTTTCATCATTAAAATGAAAAACTTCTTTTAAAACATTTGTAATGTTACAAAGATCACACAGTAAGTTAAAGCTTGTGTTATATTAATACATAATGATACATCTAAAAGATGATAATAATGTGTATATATAACTGACAAGATTTTCGGGAAATAGATAATTAATATTATGTAAGCCTAGTTTTTGAATTATTTTGTTTTTTTGGTGAGAACCAGGGAACCAGTAGTATTTTACAATTCTGGAACTCAATAATAGTAATATAATGATATTAATTTACTATAATCGTGTTATTAGCGTAATATAAAATAAAACATCACAACGTCTCACAATAAAGTCCATTGTTTGATTGTTAAAAGCTATAACGTCGGGTCTAACATGATACCGACGTGGGAACTTGAGATAAAACAATGTGCTCGCCTATTGAGTAAATAATTTAATGTCTTCTACATAAATGTCGTTTGCCAATAATATTTTATGTACAGACTGTAGTTTGTCAATTGTTTAGTATGAACGTTTTTATATTGTTAAATTTAAGTAATTAGTTTACCAAAAAGAAGAAATTATTTTGTTTGGAAGTGACTTTATATAGCTCGTGATATTCTCTGCAGAAGTTTGTTAAAAAACAATTCATGGTAAATTCTTGTAAATACTATTTTTTCAAACTTAATATAATTTTAAAGAAGATAAATTACCTTTTAGATTCCGAACAAAACGTAGAAATTGTACGAAACCAAAATGTTAATATTTCAAAATGTAAAAAAGTCCTTTGTGTCAAATTGAAATAGGAAAAAGAAAAATTCTAATAGCATTAGCCATCGGATATACGAGTACATGTAAAACTTGTAAAATATACGTTAATACTTATTACCTAATATACAACACGAAGATTACTCTACAATTTTACTTATATTACACGTACGTATATAAATATTAAGTTCAAGTATTAAGTGATAACTCGGATTGGTTATTATCCATGATCTCTGATATTCGAATGTAAATGAAATTATACAATTGCGAGACTACAATCACGAGAACGAACAACCCGTGTTGTAATAATTGTTCGCTGTAGATAATTTTACGGATAGCTAACGTTTAAATAACTATTTAAATTTATGTCTAAACACGATTGAATAACTTGCACACACACACACACACACACATGTTATTATATTTGTACCGATTTATATTTAATAATTTATTATCACGTCCACCGGTTTAAGTATACGTTCAGTAATACACGCGTATTTTAGTGTATACAAATAATATAGATATTGCGGTAGTACTCCGAAGTAATGCCGAGTGTTATTCGATAAAACGCTAAAGGCGAAACTGCGAAAGCTGTTGAAATGGGTTAAATTGTGCAGCGACGGCGTGAGTTGTGAAACGTATTTCATCTCAGGGTCAGGGTGAGCGAACTAAGCGCACAATGATATTATTACATATTTATGTGTATAACAGTCGTTTCTCTGCCGCGTTGATTGCGGTGATTGATAGCCAATTCCATACAGTCCATCGGAATATATCGGGGGGAAGACGAACACACGCACATGTCTATGATGTAACGAGGAAAGCACAAGGAAATCACAATACTGCAGTGGTGTACCAATATGGTAGTACATATTTATTATGATATGCGATATAAATGTGCGTTCCTTTCACCCGCCCGTCTGAGGAATTTACTATGGCGTAATGTGCTATACACGTGATTTTGCGCTATCCGTTACTTTTTTCCACCGACTACTTGGCTAAAAGAGTGAATAATAAAAAAAACATACTCACGTGCACACACACATATATTTTACATGTTAAAAACGACGACGAAAAGATAGGTCGCAAGCAAAACGCGTGACAAAATAATATGTACCTATAGGTAATGTATGCATTCCAGCGTTTGGGGCGAACACGCCGCGTACGGTGTTTGTGTATATACGTTGTGTACAGCTGACGCGGTCGGGGCGCTAAAAGTCATGACAGCAGTATTGTACGAGGATGCTATACCCTTGTCGCTTTTGGAAAACAAACGACATGCGGCGTCGAGTCCTGCAGGACGCAGGGAATTCGTTTCGGGTGGTGGGACATCGTTGTAGGGTGTGCGAGGGGAAGGCAAAATCAAATGGGCTGGTGAGAGGTATTTCTAAACGGTTTTTTTTTTTATTCTGAAATCGTGCCAGGAATACACATGAGCACGTTTCCTTCCTTTTTTTTTCGTCGTACGTTAAGTGAAATAGCAAATTATTTAATCAACGAACGAGTTTCCATTTATGGAATATATTTTAGTTTATGAAGTACACTTTGGTGTACATTTTCAACACGAGTTTACGATAATGGGAAAATATTTGTCCGACTGGTTTTTTCGGATCTACTCTAAAAAAATCCTTCATTTCTTTTTATGATTTACGCGCAGTACATACTTATGTTATGTTAATATGTTAAATTTCAGTAGATAGCTACCAAGCTCTTATTTATCTGCCCTCTACACACTTAAATGCTCCCACTTTTATAATTGTATATCTAAGTGATTTTTATTAAATTGTTTTAATGCTCCGATATTCATTGTAACATAAATTGTTTGTATTTTTAATGGTTTTTAACCGACATTGTAGATAATCGGTATCTTGAGGCAAGTGTCCTATAAATATCTATCGAGTAGGTAAGAAAATACCGGTATAATTTTCATCGGTGCGGACGTGCGGTTATTTTATACAATACCTTCGGTTTCATGGGCATTGTGTAAAAACACACGTTTAAATTTCAATTGATTTTTAATTTGATAAATGTGTAAAGTAAACCAGTACAAGATTATTGAGTGTGCTGTGTGTAAATTATAGATAACTATAACGTTCATTTTTATTCCTACAATTATGCTTACAATATTGTAAGTACGTATAAAAAAGTTGATTGACTCGAACAACAATGTGATAAACACGAATGAAGTAATGGTCTGGTAAATTATTAAACCAATCTAGTTGCCCACTAGATTGGTTTAATATTCATTTGTATTGATCCTTAACCGAAGAAATTTAGTTTTGGACGTAAACAGTTTTGTAATTTCGAAATTTATATTATTTATATTCGTATGGGTAAATGTCTGTTTTCTATTTTCAGAATATCTTGGAGAAATTCAATCCAGGAGCCCGTCAAATGATCAATGCGGGCAAGGCATATCTGAAAGCTCTTCACGGTGAGTTGTTATTTAATATTTTAATTAAGGATGAAAACTTTTTGTTATTGGTAATTATAGATAAATATTTTATCAAATTAAATATTATTTGGTTGTTGTTGTGTATTAAAGTGCCAAGTATTAAACGTGTGTTGGTAGTCCGATTAGTTGCTTACTTTGTAAGTTCAGCTACTGTTGGTTATGTGAATTAGTTATTTAATTGAGTTTGTTTTAAGTACTTACGGAATACGTGAAAAATTTACAATTTTAATAAAGAAAATATATATTTTTTTTTTTTATTAATGCATTTTATATGGGCATATATAAAATTATATCATTGTAAATCTAAATATTTTAGTTGAATGATTGAGATATACTTATTTAAGATTATACATTTGTATGAAGGAATATTTTCAATACGTAAGTCATTGTTAGTAAACTATGTAAGTTAATTTATTTATTTAAATTTACGTTTTTCGTACAAATATACGAATTTTTGATAAAGTGATAATTTTTTTATAATATATATATATTGTAATAAATGTAGCCAGAGAAATTCGAATTAAATTACGTTGGATCTTCATTTGTATTGAGTATTTCTCATATTATTGAGGTAATAATAAAGATCGTGTTTACAACAACATTTCACATTTTATAAATAATTCATAAATATGATAAATAAATTTGTCGTTGAACAACCATTGTCCATTGATAACATAATTGTAATCTTTTATTTGGCTATATTAATTAATTAAAAAAAACATTTTAAGTTAGTTGCCTAATAATGTTGTGCATTATTACGACAAATAGCTAAACATTAAGCAAAATAAAATGACCGATTTATGATAAAAACAAATGTAAAATATTAAAATATATGTATATATTTTTGTCAATATATCAACTATAATCTCAGTATAGTGTATCTGTTGATTTAAATGATTTTCACGAGTTATAAATTCTAGTTTTCAATATATAAATATTTATTTAAAATTTTTATTTACAAAACTATTTTTTTTGAATTCGTATTTCTTGTTACCAGACGGGTTTTATTTATTTTACACATGTAGGGTGAAAATAATTTACTGAGAGAGAATGGGTACTAATCTTAGTCCTGCAAATTCGTGTTGCAATAATCAATACTATGGAAACATTTATTAGGTTGATCAATCACGAAACCACTTTGATGGATAGTAAAGTTTGTACATAGAAAATTGTTTTTTAACATTATTCGCTGAAATATCACAAAAAATTAGTACCTTTGAATATTGATCAAACAAGATATAAAGATATTTTAAATTCAGAATACACCATAAAAATAGATTGTCGTAGTGTTGCAGTATTTCAATCTACAATCTAGTTGAAGTTGAATTAATTATCTATATGTTGCCAATCAAGTTAAATTCATCGCATATAAAATGTCGAATACAGTCAAATCTGTGAAACACATATACGTATTCAATTCGAAAAAAGGCTATTTTCTAATTTCTTATAACGTTATAACGAACCATTTGAATAGACAAAATCATAAAGGCGCTCGTAATGTCGCTCATATGGTCATATGTTCGCGTAAATGTTTGTGTGTTTTAAAAAGTTGAAAAGTTGATCGAAGTAAATCGGTCTCGTGAGCTTATACATTTTATAACGGGTCGGTCGAAATTGCTCTCGGGATTTGTCGGCGAGCCCAAACGTCATTCCGAAACAATGTATTATTCGTAAACAAGCGGCTCCCCGTCGGGCGTCTCCTTTGAATGTTTCCCCAATACTGTCTTTCTGTAAATATATATTGTGTATAAGATGTATATGTACAACACACACCATAAATCTATGTACGAAAAACAAAGAAAAACGACTTTTATTGGCAACTCACCGAACAATAAAAATAATAACAATATCAGTCCTTTTAAGTCCCCATACGTTTTCTCAGGATCGGACTCGGTGCGCGTGCATGCGCGCGTAAGTGCATGCGCCCGAGCAAGTGAAAATATAGACACATCATAAATATTTATCAACATCGCATGATTGATGACACGTGCATATCGTATGCACAAGCGTCTTTTATCGTACCCCAGAGTTAATGTTGTCATTGGTCTGGCCGGGCGTGGAGCGGAGAATGGAGAATGATTGATATTGTCCCCTGCGTATGTATAATTTCGGCCGGGTCTGTTTCATTCTAATTTTTTTTTTTTTTTTTGGTTGAAATATTATTATAAGTAGACACTATACAAATAATATCGTTTTCAAGGGTACTTGTATCGATTTATGCTTATTACTGCCATGCTACGTATATACTCGTATAGTATACGACGTATACGAACAATGATGAGGTGTATTATGTGACTTATGAGTGTTGGACGCATAAAATAATCAAAGTCAAAAAATTAAAACTTTCCGCCTGATGTTCAAAGCTTATTATTATATTTATACTGATAAAAATGAAATAATAATTTGAGAATAACATAATGGGTTACAGAATTGTCATTAAAATCAATTATTTTAAAATGTAGACTGTAGGTACAGTATTTATGTACATTTTATATTTGTATGGATCATGTTTTAACTTAAATTGACATAGCTGAGTCATAAGCGCAAAATAATAACTTCCTTCGTTTTCAACTGTTTAGTAGCCACACTTAGTATTAATTATCTGAATGTATAAATATTTTTAATGTGATCATATTATTACTTTTTTGAGCATACGGCTATATAAATTAATGTTTGATAGCTAATGGCCATAGTTGCCGAAGCTTAAAAATAAAAATAAATAAATGTTTATCATAATATGTAGCCTACGTCGAATTAGTCAATGTCCATGACAATATATGAATTCAATCTTGCAAACAAATATATCCAAATAAGCTTTTAATAATTCATTTGTTAGTACTTTTTTTACTATTCATAAATAATGAAAATTTTGTAACAAAAAATATTTTACATCAGGGTTGAATGACGCGTATATAATGTCTTTGTGAAACATTCAGCGACCAGTTTTTTGTCAAACTTTCTTTAGAGAATTATAATATTTTGTAAAATAAAAATGCGAGTGTTGTTTTAAAAATGTATACCAATGATGTTTTTCTAGACTCTTTTATATGCTTAAAATGTTAAGATAAACATAGGTCACATAGGGTAGTTCGTAAATAAACGAATATTGAGCTTTAAATGCAAAAAAAAAAATTCAAATTCAGTTATCCAGATAACTTTAGCTTTTACCCATTCATCTGAACAAGAAATTTAAATAAAAGTGTTTTCACCAAAATAAATTTATGATTTTTGTATGGTTGTGTTTTATTAATAATTAAAATATATAATGTATTGTAGATTGGATCTATTATTACTGCCGTGTACAGAACTACATCAGACTATTGGGTGTTAATTTGATGTTTTAAACACTTTAAATGGCACTTTATAATAATTATAATTAATTATTAATTTGATTAAATATACCTACCTATATTATGAAATGTAATTGTTCAAAGTCAATTATGTGCTAATATACTTTGATATGGTAATTGCCGCATAAAGGGAACTGGTATTGCGCTCACTATTCTGAGTCAATTATTAGTGGTTATGGCTATTGTTTTTAATTTTACTGCGTATTATGCAATTATTTAGACAGTTTGACCAAAATACTTACGCATTACTTTATTAGGAAAATATATTAACCAATATAATATTATTTTAAGACTCGATGAATTTCCATATACTTTAGTAACATTTCGCAACATCGGAATCCATGCATCACATATACATTTTTATACTCAATACTAAAACTTAATGCCTTTTATGTAAGTTATTTCAATATTTATATAATTACCATTACCATAAAACACAACATAATTGTAATAAAATACTAATTGAGTATATAGATTCGAGCAGACATTTTTTTCTGAGGCAATTTAAATAATTCTGCATAAAATACGATGTGAATACTTCTAATGATATTATAAGCATGTGGAACGAGGGTAATTGAAAAAAGAAATAATTGGATTACGTGTAACAATGTGAAAGAAAAAAGAGGTTGGGAAAATTGACGTGAAAAAAATTCCAGGACTTTTGGTTCAAAAACCTTTTAAGCTGTCAAACTTTACCAAAGCGCAATAAACAAAGTTTTTTAAAGGGTGAAAAATAATACTGATTTTATGTCGTGTAATTTTCATCAAAGACCGTATCAATTGATTCACTCTATTTAAGGAAGTGCGTTACTGAAAATTATGTTATTCGAGTTGGTTTTAACAAAAAAAAAGTATTGCAACAGAAATTTAAGAAATTCATGGTTTGTAATAACTAATATGTAATAATTAATAATATTTTATTATAATTTAAATTAATGTTGTCGGGTTAATAAGTTAACACAGTCAATAGAAATTATAAATAATAAATAAAGTAAAAGTTATTTCTAGCTTATTGTATACTAATAATATTAACTTATCATTTATGTTCGTTGTTGTTATTTTGCTGATGCATCATTTTCCTTAGAAGTTAAAACATCAGAGCAATTATTTAAAACAATTATATCCAAGTTAATTTTTTCAAAAGTATATATACGAGTATGTTAGTAGTTGAGTACTCGCAGATTAAAAAAAACTTAAGTTTGTTTTTTATATATTTATTGGTAACCACCTGGGTATATAGCTTGAAACCATGATATTCAAACTATTGTGCTAATATATTTAAGTAAATCTTTTTGATGAAATGCACAGTAGATTAATGTACAGTAAAAACTGATGATACTGTTTCATATTCACGACTCACATTTTTAATTGACTTGGACTCATTACCATTTTGAAACTGTCTTAATGTAGACGAAACATATGATTATCCGCAGTTTATATTAAAAATAGATACCTACCTACCCAGACTTTTCATTATTAATTTGTTTTAAATTACTTTAGGTAACTATCATTATGTAAGTATACTTAAAAATATTATAGAATCTGAAGAATTTGACTTTACCCGTTCATTTTTTAATGGGATAAGATAAAATAATTACCATTTACAGTAAGTTATTAGTGTTATTCATGTACAAATAAATCTAGTGTTGGAAAGTAATATCTCAGAACAATTGGTATTAAAAATTATTGATTAGATTTGCACCATGAAACACGAGTTAAATGTTTGTAAAGCAAGTTTCTGGTTTGTGTAAAGTTTCCACTTTCTATAATTTATTGACGTATGAGTTATGAGTTATAAAATAGTAAACAAGGGATGGCGATACAGAAAAATAAAAATGAAAAGTAGATTCAATTTGAATTTAAAAATTATGCTGTATGTATGTACATTTTAATAACATTGCATTTTTATAGATATACTTAAATACGAGTACTTTAAATAGGAACCAAATAGTTCGATGTAAAGGCACAAACTTAAACTGTGGTTAAATTTAATTTACGAAAATGTTGGAAAAAATTATTGAGACTACGCATACATACCAACTATTTTTTTTTAGACACAAGAAAAGGAAAATAATTTTCAAATGTTTACTTATAATTACTTGAAATTATTAATGAACTATGTACTTACACCAACACTTACTGTCTTTAGTCTTTAGACACAGAGACTGATCCACCTGTTCTCCTTCACTTAAAATCGTGTCTCTAAAGTAACGGTACATCGATTTCAAATGTATAATGTCGGGTTTTTCCATTTATTTAGAAAATTAGAGTCTTATGTTGAGAGGCTAATTTTCCAACTAGGCTAAATTAAATTTAACAGGATGGAATGAATTGGGTTGTAATTTGAAAATGTTTCTTGTAAAAGGATTTTTGACGTTTGAACACGTACTCCTTGCTATTTAATTTCGAAAAATGTGTAAAGGGTAATCATAGTTTTAATAAATCAAATGGCAACAAAAACTTTTTTCCTTATAATTCAATAATTAACAAAACCACAATTTCGCAAGAAATAAAAATAAATATTATTTTAAACATGTTTTTAATTTAAGAATGTTTATTAAATGTTAAATTTGAGTACATTTGTGTAATTTTTTTTTAAAATATTTCCCATTAACATAATAATGCATTAAAAAAAATTGTTTAAGTATTTAAATATATATAAATTATATTAAACCAATTAATTACTCTTCAATGTTTACAGAGAAATTCGTTTTCTTCAAATTCATTTAAAAGCGACGCACAAAAAATGTAGGTATCTGGTATAGTGATATAAGTAAGCTATTGAAAAGCACGTGATGTATATTCTACATTCTACTGGGATAATCCCAGTCTTGGGTTTTTTCTTGTAACTTGCTTTATACTCCAGGTAATTCTTATTAAAAACGCTTTAAAGATCGTTCAACCCGAATAAACTTAATTCCAAACCAAATTCGTTAAAAAATAAAAAATAAATAAAAACACCCAAAGGTTTTGCAGTAGAGATGAGCCGTTTGCGATAAAAAGAAAACGATTTTGTTGTAGATGAAAACATCCTAACGAGAAATTTGCCCTTAAACTTCAATGCTGGTGTTAGGGAAAACGAAGGAAGAAGAGGAATAAATGAATTGCACACGCCCATGTTGAATTATTCCCTTGGGATAAATTTACCGTAAGCAAACAACACTGGCATTACTATGGTGAGTGATTTCTCATCTCTTTGCTCGACAACAACACAATAAAAAAATTATACCTTCGTACATTTTTAAGCTGTACTTAATAATTTACTATACTCGAAGAATAAATAACACTAGACAACCATTCATATAATTTATTCAAAAGTATGTTTGTGTAATAAAGACAATTTTTCGCGTGACACATTAAGGACATAACTATATGGAATTGTGTAAAGAAAAAAACATTTATAAATAATACTCAGTGTTTCTTAAACGGAATTCAATATTGATGTGCACTTGATATTTTGAACAAAGACGTCTTGATATTGTATGGTTTATAGACATGAACATTATTCGGGTAGATAGGAGAAAAAAAGGGAGAGAATAGAAAAAGTAACCCTAACCGAATTCAAACTGTATTCTTATCTTTATCGTTGTGATGGTAAACTCAATAACAATTTTTTTTTTGAACGATTCAAACGAAAACTTGATACATTAGTGAAGACTGTGGAAGAAAAAAAATCCATAAATTTTACCAGTAAACGAAAAATATATTATTTAAACCCATTGATAGACTCATAACACAAGCACGAGTGATCTGATAAATGTATAATATAGGTTTTTAAGTAAAATGTAATATTACATAAATATGTGTGTAAAATAAATTATTATGATAAAAATAATCACATAGCAACAAAACCTTCGTTTGTCAAACAGTTTAGCAAATCGTGAATTCGTATAATTATTTAGAAAAAAAAACAGTAATATATTAATTATTTCTAATAATACAGTTAACTTGTAGGTCAGTTTAGTTTATTATATATCTATATGTATATTTGTTCGAAGTATACTAAATAGTAATTATCATTTTATACTATTGTATTTAGTGTATAGACGCATATTAAAATTTAGTATATTGTTTTATTATTTAATTTAATATAATTTTCTATCAACTTTTGAATACTTTATGACGGCAAAAAAATTATCAACACTCCACTGAAGAAAAACTTATTTAGTTCAATTAGTAGTACTGTTTTTTATCGAAGCGTTGTTGTAACATTTTTTTCTCGTTTTTAGTCTTTGGAATTTAATGGCATATTGTATAAATTAAAATTAATGGCAAATGGAAGTCGATGAAGTTCATCATTTGTTCGCTGTAAAATAACATTTGACTAATGGACCATGGCCGTTGGGTTGGTGACAAATAGCGTAACTATAGAATTGCATTTTTCGAGAAATACTCAAGCCGGAAATTAAAACGCATCTTAACAGTAATATTCTCTGTTGCATTAACTCTACCCCGGTTTCTTTCCCTTTGGAATTTCATAGCTAAATGACTTTTATTATCCAGATGTAGGGTCAACAACAAGGGCGAATTTCTTAGCGAAAGTATTTTTAACCACCCTTTTTCCACAGAACGATCCCTCTTAATACTTTGGATACATTTAAGCAGAGGCACCGGAATAATTTAGCCGTTTGCAATTCGGGTACGTTTATATGTTGGTATAAAATCGGCAAATGTAAAAGTGAAGCAGATGGAATATATTCTGGTGTATTTTAAATCATGTAACGCGTGGAAATGTAGAGAGTGTTAGTCGCATGAAAATTGAAGGTTATTTTTTTTTGTAGTTACAGTATAATATAATACCTATACATTAAAAAGTTTTTCGTTTCCAGTGTGTGAAGTTATGTTTTTCTTTGGTGGAGCTTCTAACACAAATCATTATGATGTCAGATTGAGATATCTTAAGGTTGGAGGATTTGGATTTTTTTTTTTAGAATATACACGAGAAAGGTCTAACAAGGATTTCTGTCCAATGGATCTCGATCCCTTATCCGTCGGACCAAATAAATGTGGGAAACATGGCACGTGGCTCCTTCAAAATCGTATAGCTGTATAAGAAATGGCTTTTGAAATCTTATGAGTTATGACCCAACAACACAACAAAATCATTATTCACAAAACTATGATATTAGATAAGTTCTCTTCGATGAATATATGCATACACCTAATAGTTTTATTATGACGAGAGTCGTGTAAGTCGTGATGAGCAGTTTTTAGGACAGTTTCGTGTAACTTTAAATTGGAATATTTGAATGAAATATAATCATACATAAATCGCCAAAATTGTATCATAATTTGCCTAATGATTCAAAAAATACTATTTTTGAATAGTTTAATATATCTTTATATAATCCAGTATTATCAAATGTTTTTTTGGGTTAGTATAACTATATTTTATTATTCATTTTTTACTGAAACAAAGTATCAACTTCAAAGAGAATGATAATATATTTTGGGTATTGTTTAAAATTTCAGAAGTTACATACAAACTGTGAAATGAGCATGTAAAAAGCATGAACTGAAAAATAAAGTTAAATTAATTGTACAGATAGCTGTCAAGAGATTCTGCTATTAACGTATCTATATACATTTTTATACCACACATTCATATATGTATGTATGAATTATGAAAAAAAATTACGTTTTTGTTTAGTAAATTATAAATTGGTCTTGCTATCAGTTAGGTATTAAGCGTCCATATAAAATAATTAGTCGTAGTCAAACAATGCAGAACAACTTTTTTGTTATTTGTACATAAATAAACAATACCAAAGTGTTCCTCAATCAGATTGTCAATTATGATGACCCACAGTTTAATTAATTAATGCTATGTTTGCACTTTAAAGTGTATATTAAAGAAGTCATGATTGTTTAAATCAATAAATAACATAACTCTGTCCACATGATAATTGTATTTGAAAAATAAATTTATTCGAAGTGTATTTATAATTTTTTTTGATATCTGATATAGGTATCATGTAATTCAAACAAGTGTAAATTATCTTGTTTATGGTTAACTAATACTTTTATTCTAAAATTGTAAAAATCGTGTACTATTCTAGAATTTGTAATATGATTATATTATGATAAATATACCTAGATGTGTTTTATTGGTACTTAGTATGGCAATTTAATGACTAGAAAAGTTATTAAATAATAATTTAGTTTTTAGCGTTTGATCTTTTATGATAAAAATTATTGACATTAATTTTTTATCATACAGTAAAAATGTTTTCAGAAACAAATAAAACTAGTATATTATGAACTGTGTTAATGTATTTTAAATGGACTAAAATCATGTAACCTATAGTGTATATTTAAATCTTACGTAACACGGTATACTATCTAATTGTATATTATTTTGTCAAAGATAATGACTGCAAATGTAAATGATTTTTAATAGCTCAAATTTGTGAACATTATAAATAATCGGCTGTAATATTTTTTTAAGAGGTTAAAATCCCTTACGAACAACTTCAATGACTCTGTGTTACTGAAATTACATTACTCATAAGAAAACTTTAATGGAGATTGATAGAAGTGCTTCAGATGAGCGCATTAACCCCAACAAAATAAACTGGCTAAATTGCGATATAAAAATAATCACGGACCGTTATTAAAACAAATTGTTCCACTGGTGCGATAAACTCTGTACAATATGTATATACATATAAATCCCTCGACCACCTGCCTTATACTGAAATAGCGGAAAATATGATAGGCATCCGGGGAAAATTACTTTTCGCCTTCAACATTGTTGGTAGGGCGAAAGCTTTAGTTAAGAAAGCATTTCTTGGGTGGGTATTATTATTTGATCAAATTTTTTTTTTCTAAAACAAAGTGTTAATCAAGAAATATATATATATAACAAAAGTAGTAGCAAGGTAATCCCGCCATCCACGGCCATTTATCAAAAAGCCAGCCGTATACAAAACGCTTTGGTGTATTATAATAATCAACTTCTAAATAATATCTCTTTATTATAGTTTGTAAGGTGGGGATAAATGCATGGGATAGGACGGACAAGGTGAGTTACCACTGTGAAACTTTTACCCCCTTTTCCCATGTCCCCTGAAAACTTTCGACACAGTGTGAAACCATGCAAAGTACATGGCCGGTGATAATTACAAAGACCCTGCAGTCCTCGATGGTTACCTAACCCTTTGGGGAAACTACTTCCGAGACAAAACTATGTGTTTACAACATATTAAGTCAACAATTCTTACCTACATAAATTTTGACTAGGTAGGTTACTATACTTCGCACTTGATTCCAGAATAATTATATTTAGTCATTTATAACAACGCGTGTATTATTTTACACGTTTATTTTGACGTTTACTTTGTTAATAACAATGCGAAAAAATTGCCAATATGAACATGGTTCATAATTATGACTTTATTATGATAGCAAGACACGAAAAAAACGTTAAATGCGTAGTCAAAATGCAGTGAGAATAATATCTCAAGTGATCACGATACTTTTGACTTGTATGCTTTTTATCGTGTTATATACCTATTTACATTTAAACATTGGTTAGTGTTAGATTGACATTAATTTGTTTACAAAATTTACTTCGGAGTCACCGATTGTAGTTTATTGTTTGACAAGAAACTACTAAGCAATGCAAATTAAATGTGATAGAACAAAAGAGAAATCATCCAAAGAAAATATCCAAGGCCCTTTTTATCCTTTCTAATTTATTTGTTTTAATGACAAACCTCATTAACATATTACTGAATAAAAATAAATTAACACGCTAAAAAAAATGGAATATTATTCGTTAATTGTATATATTCATTAGCGTTTTTCGCACACGTATATATGTAAAGGAATAACAAATCATATTTCAACGTAAGTATAAAGGTAAACATGGATGTTTATATCATCATTTCCTATCTTATTGATACTATATCGTGTTTAGTCTCAATACCTAATATGTTTGTTTAAATTAAAACATACAACCTACTACTACGCTATTGGCATTGGTATATACTTATTTATTTTTTCAAAATGTTGTTGGTCAGTAATAATCTCAAAGTAATGCCAAGTCACCTTGTTCACTCAATATTTACCATAGATAACCACTTGAATATTTTTTTTACGTGAGGCCCCATTAGTATGAAACGTATTTTTCGAATATATAAAATATTGATATTTAGAGCAGAGAATACCAATATATTTTTCACTAAAACGCATTTGAGGGTTAGGTATACAGGAGGAGGTTTTAGTGTGGCCTCTGACAATCCATGAAAACAATATGACGCTAAAGCCGTTTACTACACCCGGACCAATATACGATATTTGAAATGCAATACAAATATAATAAATACATACATACATACATACATACATACATACATACATAAATATATATATATATATATATTCATAAACAGTGGCAGCCCTTTAGTTTTAGTGTAGACTGTTGCAAAACGGTATACATAATAGATAACTTATACCCTATATATGTCCTCGTTTACACCACACATATCCTCAATGACGGCGTTTACTGAGTTGATTGAATGACCACGTATGTCAATAGTAAACGTAATTACTCTAGTAGAGGGGAGATGGTGGATAACGTGAGAGAGATGTCACCAAGGCACATGAATGGGATAATGTTTGTTGACAAATATTGTAACGGTATTGTAATGTATATTAATAGTTTCAAAGTCCTGCATATCCTAAGAGCACACTATTATTGATATATATATATAACCCTATATTGATTTGTGTTGGGGATGTCTCCATATAGATAAACGCAATATAGTCTTAAATTAATTCGAAAATTGACTGCAGCTTGAGCATTGTTTACTGTTACAATTATTTTACGACTTTTTGCAAACGTTTCCCATTCCCTTATATATATTACAAAAATACTTAAGTCCCATATAAAAATGTAATTCGAACAAAAAATATTAAAAATAATAGTTAATAACGGTTTTTCTTATTATTGCACGATTTTCAATTATACTAATGAAACATTTCATTAAAAATCAGTTTTATGTGTTATGCTACAAAATAGTTAACACTACCTAAGTACAATTTATAATACTCTTTGATACTCTTGATGGCTTATATACGTTTATGCATGATGTACAGAAAATTCATATATATCCAATATCCATAATACATAACTTTGTCCATTCACAAATGAAATAATATATACAATTTTAGATATGTAATTATATATATATATATATTACCTATACTTTTTAAAATTTTACTGAAAATTATGGAATTTAAGATATCTCAATTCGTATACACATCAGCCAACTATTTTATGATAAAACTAATACTACGTATAAGAACGTTTCCTTTTAGAGTTTTCCACCCGCCATAAAAAAGTTAATGCATTAAATTAATGAAAAAAACATTTTAGTCGTTCATCAATACGTATTATTTATTTGTTAGTATGTAATAAGTATTTTTTAAAGTATTTATCATAAATACCTTAGCCTATTTTATATTTCGGAAGACATGAGCATTAAGTTACTACTCAATTTTGTTCTCTACTAAAAAGTATTGTTTTTATAATGTACAAACTAAAGAGCATAAAATTGTACAATGCGATAATTATTGTACCATATAAACTGGTATACCTAATAATAATTATTTCTCAATTAGAAGAAATTAAATAAATCTTGTAGCCATCGATTCTTGCAAATGAATACGATATTGAATTCTTAAATCGTTATCGAACTTTCGCTCACAAATGTATATATAAATAATAAATAAATATTTGATGTGTAGGTGTGATCATGGTTATATTTTATTTTTTGAAATCATTCATCTTCTATCCTTCCCAAATCGGCGGTTCGGCCCTTTTCGAAATTTGTCTTAAAGATTATTGGGCGTGACGTATCGGTGTGGCTCTTTAAATGACATTAACTTTTCACCGGAACAGATGTCGATCTTGTCAGTGATAAGACATTAGCTTCACGAACACACCCACACACCATGTTAGCTTTTTACTTTTTCCCTTGATCGCCATCGCCGACACAGTTTCTTATGGGCTCAACAATTATAGTGTTTACAATTTTACATGCTAACCTACGAGCAATTATTATTATTTTACTACACACGCGGGCGTTGTTGTACGAGCTCCCACATGTATACATGTCTACCGACTAGTGTTATTGTTCACAATTAAAGTTGTTGAAAAATAATTTATCTACAAATTCCAAATCATAGTGTGCATACAAAATAACTACAATAAGCTTTTATTAATTATTTTAAAAAGGACATATTATATTTATACAGTTGTGCAATTAAAGTAATTGATATTGTAGTCTTTAATTATAATATAGTTATAAAATATATTATTTAAACTTAAAAGACAAAATATTAATTCGTTACATATAGTCAGTATATAAGGTACTTCGAGATTTTCTAGATAATTTAGGAGATTTAAGTAATGATATGATATACGATGGGTGTGGTAAAAATGTGGCAAACAATTACCCCACAAGAAGTAAAATTTGATAGACGTTTTGAATACTAGGTATAATAGTGGAATATTCTTTTAAATGTGTACCATAAAATTAAAGTAAAATCTGATTCTGAGAAAACCTCAGTTTTGTTAAAAATAGTTAAGCTTGCTTCCATATTTTGTTTTGATTGTGCAGTGTACATATATACTTTTTATTATAAAGATGGGCTCAGATTTTTATCAGAGTTACTACAAAATGTTATCATGGCTTTTATTAAATTTACTTTATTTAAAATGTGTCAGTATTATTTAACACGCTTACAAGTTTGAATAGTTATTTCTTTTAGACTTTTAACTCCAAAAAAAGAATTTTTGATAAAATACATAAATAATTTTATTTATGTATTGTGTATGGAATAAAATCTATAATCCTGGAAAAAGATTAAAATATAAAAAATACAAAAAATTCACTATAAAAAATGTCTGTATCAGAATAATATTTATTTGAATACAATTTGTAGCTATATTATACTATTTATAGTATAAATGTGTCTTTCGTTTTTTGTTGTGTCAAATATTTCTAGAATATAATATGTGAATACAGTTATATCCAAGTAAGCACGTCATAAATATCACTAAGAAATTAAATAAAAATGATTTATTTCATAATGAATTTTTTAATTGTATTGTGTATGTTTAGATTTAAGCACAGTTGCATTATATAACCTTATATCCGTTAATACGGCTAAACTGTTTTATTAATGTCTTGTCTGACACAATCGACATTTGGTTAAATTCCATCAAAATATTTTATGTTAATATTATGCTAAACGGTT
This sequence comes from Periphyllus acericola, assembly GCA_949715065.1. Taxonomy (NCBI): domain Eukaryota; kingdom Metazoa; phylum Arthropoda; class Insecta; order Hemiptera; family Aphididae; genus Periphyllus; species Periphyllus acericola. The sequence continues at coordinate 9,661,661 of OX454268.1, forward strand.
TATTAACGATTAAATTGGGTTCAGAGCTATTGCCGATAACGATACATGGTTTAATTTATATGTCGTTGTCATGAAACGAGTTAAAATGCATTTTTAGTTACCATAATGAAAAATTAAATATTTTATTTTAGTTTTAAAATGATTGCTGATATTTCGGGTATGTTCGGGTTTAAACTTATAATTTACTTTAATTAATGTGCAATATATATATGACTTTGTAATTTATAATTTTCTTATGCAGGAATAAACTACATATTTTAATGGTTGTCAGAGATTGTATAATTTGTTGTGTTAACAGTGAAATATAGTAATTCATACTTTAAAAACAATATCCTTAGTACTTAAAATATGAAACAATAGTGTTCTTAATAACTTCTTAATAATACACATACAAGTACGCAAAAATGATTACAAGTTGCAAATGTACTGTTTGTGAGTACGGCGAGGTTTAGAATTTGAAGACGAGTGATATTATATTCGTATTTCGTTGAACGTAAGTATTAGGATAAGTGCCTAGATATGAATATTTCAATAACAAGTGACAATGGCTGGAAGGGAGATATATTTTGTAAAAATAAAATTATATTATAAAAAGAATGTTAAATATTTGCCAATTTCAATGGGGTAAAAATGTGGTGGGTAGGTAGGTTAGGTAGGTATCCTAAGATATTGTTGTCACACGTGTTACGAGTTCGTAATTCTGTTAAGAGTTTCCTTAAGAATCCTCGAATTTCCATAACCGTTTCCATTTAAATTAATTTTGGTTGAGTGGATAATGCTGCTGTCATGTGCACCGTGTTGCTTTATAAGTGTGCTATCGAAAATTATTTCTATTCAATTTCGGTGTACATACATTGTATATTATAGTATAGTATTAATACATTTTAAATTATACTGTGTACGAGTACAATAAATATTTATGTTGGTCTTTTTAATATTTGTTTCAAGTGGTTCTGTTAATAAGCTTATTATGTACTATATAGTAACATATTATAGTGTTCAAATTTATCAAAAATTATTTGTATATTTCCATTTCAATTAGTATAAGTTAGTCCAACGTTTTTATTGGAACGGATATCAAGAAATGTCACGAATAATTATTGATTTAATATTATTATATTATATATTGTATTCGTGAGAAACAAATATACTACTGTATTAATGAATGTATTGATTTATTACTATCAAATATTTTAGATTTTCTAGTGTCCATACGTTATTGTAAAAAGTTCAATCATCCAAAATTAATATAATAAATACGAGTATAGGTACTCGCACGATGAAATATTTGGTAGTTTGTTTTCTTATAAATATAGGTCTGAATTTCAAATTACATTTTTAGTGCTTTTTTATTATTTCGGTACATGAGAAATGAACATCATATATTAATAATATATTTTATCCATTCTAATTAATTCGATGTAATCATATTTTGAGTAAATAATGTTTAAATTAAACAAAGCTAAGCAAGATTGTAGCATTTCTGAAATATTTTTGTTGAAATCTAATACAGCGAGTTACAACAATAGTATGTTTTTAATATTAGTAAATCAATTCTGATTCAGAAATTAAGCCATCGCGAAAAATATTATTTAAATTAAATTTTATCGTTATCTTATAAATAGGCATGTTAAGTTGTAATCATCAATTTAGTTAAGCTGGAATTAAATGATTGAACTTTAAACCGTGATACATTTTTAAGTTTAGTTATTTTTGATCAACGAATATGACAAATAATTACTTGAACGTACCTATATATTTTGTTTCTTCTACCTTACCGAAAGTTTTTTTTTACTTAATTTGATTGGTTATATTATATACATATTGAACGCTGTAGGATTTTACAATTTTGAATCACAGGTATTTGTTATTTTCTCATTTTTTATTGAAAAAAAAAGAAAGGCTTTAACATTTAAGGTTATTTGCCTTGAGTACATGTTACATTTTGTATATAAATAAAATTAAAGGGTACAAGTATTTACGAGTATATTTACTGATATTATTGGTTGATATTGGGGTTATCAAAAGTTGTTTAAAATATTTATTTTGGTAAAAATATTTCAGATTATTACGGTGTTGTCTTTGTTTAGTGCTTCTTCTAGGTTGTCTGGTATTGTTAGAATGTTTCCAATTTTTTTGAAAATCTGGGAAGTCTTGGATGATGTGTTGAATGGTTGTCATCTTGGTATTTATTGCTTATGGGTGTTGGATTTTTACTAATTAAAATACGTGGGTTAAAAATGAATGTACGATTCTCGCTCTGGTTAGAATTACTTCTTGTCGTCAATTTAAGTTTTGAGGAATGTGCCACTTTTTGGTGATTTTTTTATTCTTTTTTCATTTGTTGAACGGTGGGTGTATTTGTAAATGTTTATGCGGTTTTCTTTGCAATTATTATTCTACCACAAATTAAGTTATCGTTGAATAGCATCGATTTTTTATGTACTATAAATTTTAAATAATTGGAATGCTAAAGACGAGATAATCATTTATTTCCGCCGCCACGGTCCATTATGATTTTAGACAGTTGCCAAAAACGTTTAAGCAACCACGGTGAATTTCTACAACTATTTATATTACGCGTTCCGATTAATGTATTCAGGAAATAATTAAGTATAATTTAAAACCGAAAACATAATAATGGAATAACTGGAAAAGCATCGAGACGTATACACTATAAATTAAAACACACCTAAAAGGAACAACACACGAATTTAGTCGAATCATCGAAAATTGTTTGTATCCAGAATCCAATGTGGCATGCATTATTATAGCTACGCGTACATAACGGAACCAGTGTTGATATATTTTTGAATTTTGTTTTTAAATAATTTTATTAAAACAACGTTTATCGGGGTGTTTTTTTTTTCATTTTCAAAACAATTATAAAATAAAACTATACATTTAGATTAGTTTGTTTGAACTCATAAAATTATGTTTTAAAATTTAGAATGTATTCAGCAACTACATGTATTATTTACTAGACATATTCTAAATACTTATGAATTTCGATTTCAACATTCAAGTCCTGGGCCCTCGATAACAATTGAATGTTATAATTTGAATGATCGTGTTGTACTCGTACGGGTTTCACGAAACGAAACGCGTCGTTTACCGCGAACGGGATGACTTCGAGTCGACTCGCAACGTACCGCCGGGATCGTGTATGACAATAAACACGACTGCATACATAATATATAGTATGGCTAATATCGAACACGGTGTTATTATTATTACACATTCATCGATCGGTTAGGCAACAGTCAACATTTGCACAACGGACGCGCGGCGACGACATAATGTTAACGTTATTATTATTATTATTATTATTATTTTAAACTGTACGTAGAGAATATGTGCGCATAGTCGTCGCATTGTTGCCGACACGACGTGAGCGCGTGTTGCTGCCAGCCGTGTAGAGCACGCGGTCCCCGTTCACAGTTCGGCACACGCCTCCGCTCCATCGGAAAATAATAATAATAATAGTAATAGTAATAGTAATGCTAGTAAATGCTATTTGAAAACGGCGCGACCGGGTCGTACGGCGATGATGATGGCGGTGGACCGGGAAAGGCGCGGGGACGGGTGGCACTTCTGCGCGACGGCGGCCGTAACTCGATTACAAGAGGCGGCGGCAGATCTCCTCGTCATCGTCTCGTCGTTGTCGTCTTCAGACTTGTTAAATTCGAACGCGAGCAAAACGGACAGACTTACGCACCGCCGGTACATGCACACGGGAAGACCGTCCGTCCGCGTGCCCGGGCTGCTCGGAATAGGTTAGGTTCCGTTGCACTTTGGAAACTTCAATTTGTTCTCATTTGCACCGGAGACGACCGGATGCGCGCATGTTTTGCATTTCCCCCGGGTAAACACAGTGTATATACATAAAATGTATGCTTACGGATACTCGAGTGCGCGGGCGGAGAGCTTGTTGTATTTTATTTCTCTCTCTCTCTCTCCGTCCGTCCGTCCGTCCGTCCGTCCCTCCCTATCCGTATTATACGCGTGTACATTTGTATATACATCTCGTTCGGTCTCTTCCGCTACACTTCATTACTGCATCCACCGTGCACGCGCGTTCACCGTCTCGCACCGAATAAAATGCCGACAAATGTTCCAACGTTTTACACCGGAGAACGCCGCGCCGCCGCCGCCGTCCTGGATCCCCCCGCGTGTAAACGCCATTTCCGATTATAATATTATTACAGTCACTATGTATAGTTGCTTTCAGCTCTAAATACCTGCGCACAATTGTTGTTGTACGATATTATAATATGATAATGTAAAGCGTTTTTTTTTTACATTTTTATTTTCTCACAGTCGTCGTCCGTAACGCACAGATTTCGACGGACTAAGCTTTCGTTTTTCTTTTTCGCGCTGTAGTATTATTATTTTATTATTGTTTTCAACTATTCCGCCTTTTTGCGCGTCGTACATATGCGCGAATATGAATTATTATTATTTCATCAGTTAATGTCAAGTAGGTTTATATTAGCTATCCGTATTTGTATGTATATATATTTTTTTTCTTTACGTATATTTTATGTTCAGCGAGACCCGTCTTCGTGAGATGGCTCGATCAATTTTAATGCATCGTACTACTATAATAATGTGCCGACGCCGACGGTACGGCGGAACGTATAGGTAATTTAACTACACCCGTGTCAATGTCAATGTGTATTGAAAAAACGATTGGCTCTTCGAGGGAACATAATGTTGTAGTTTCTACATTGTGAAAACGATTTTCAACGGTATAATATCGTCTTGGATTTAACGAAAACCAATTCTTGTTCGAACTCGGTACACATATATTATACGGTTATGGGTGTTGGCATAAATTATTTATTGACATCAATGATTGATCATACAGTGCCCATTTTGCTCGCATACACGTTAAAAGTAAATATTATGAACAAATTCGAGATATTTCGATGTAAACTCGTCCGTTTATTTCGAATAAGAATAATATTGATGTTGATTTTTTTCTTTCTATGACCAAAATAAACAAAACAATGGTCGTTACGTATAGCTTTCAAAAATGCATTTCCTTAATCGCTCCATGTATCTTTTAGAATTTATATTTTTCTTTCATTTTTACAGCTTTATTTAGTTTATAATGCGATTTCTATATCGTCTTTGATTTCTTATCTCCATAAATCCTTACTACATATCATATTCATTTTAAATTTTATTCTTTTGAACCATTACAAACCATTGAATGGTTTTATCTTGTACAATTTGAATATTTTTTGATTTATTATTTACCTATATTATATTTTTGTATGTTTTATTTATTATATCTAAATACAAAATCTCTTAGAGACGATTTACTGTTTTTCAAATGCATTTGAATTAAAATAAGGACAAAGGCGCTCATTGAAATAGAGATGGTTGATCTCATAGTACGTTGAATTTATTATAATATGAAGAAAAAAAAATAATTTAGCGAATAATTTAAAATAAGATGTTCTTACAACGGAGAATTTTTCCTTCTTTTTAAGTTTAGTGTGGAAAATTCGCCCCAAAAAAAAAATAGGGATATTTAGGTATAAATACTATATAAATGTTTAAAAAGAGGGAAAGAGAGTTATGAAAACTTGTCTAAAATCATTATTTCATCGAACTATGCTAAATATTTCGACAGTTGAAATCTATCCACTTTAAAGACCAAATATATATTAACGGTATGACCATAAATTTAAACTGTCGAAACGCTAAACATTTTTTGATGACATTTTAAGCTAGGGAGGAAACAACAAAGTCACGCATAGTGGATTTCAAAAACATAAGGGGCTACATTTACCCCATGGAAGTGAAATTGAAATTTTGACAAGGCATCAATTTTTAAAAGCCAATAATATTATGTGTGATGGTTTGTGAATAAAATTTATTTTTTCTATAAATCGACAATAAATGTCAGAAAGTTTTACTAGTTATAGGCTGTCAGTTTTACGTGTGAAACAGTTTATTGCGAACAACGGAGTCTAAATAATTCCTTATGAAAAAGTTTTTGTGGGGCGTGATTGTCTCGACGACTTGGCGTGGACGAATATACAATGTTCGGATTATTATATAATGTATGGAAATGTGTCATTACGTCAGTAGTAGTTGGGTGAATCCATTTCCGTCTTACGCTCGTTTTCCTGTTTTCAGCAATTCAACCCCGCCTACACACAATATCGTTTCGAGTTTCCTGGTTGGTTATGTAGAACAATGTTTTACGGAAATACAGGGCTTCATTTTAATTTGTTATTTTTCTTTTCTTCTGTTAGATGTTTAATATATGTATACGCGGTTGATATTATTTTTTTCAACAACCCCTTGTTTTTTATTAGGCTTATTAAAAGGCCAAGAACTCGTGATTTTACCGACCCCGTAGGGTTTAAAATGGAATTACATAGGCGGGCGTGGAGTTTTGTGTAATCCTGTGGTTTTATTATGTATATAAAAAAATAACGTGGGAGACTTGCATTTTAAACACCCACAGAACCCTCTTGATGGTAATTAAATCACGTAGTATATTTAGTACCAGCGTACATTGAAAGGTCATTTATTGTTACGTCATTCGTTTATAATACTATTATAAGCTTACCGCTACCACAAGAGTCAGTCGTATAATTTGAGTGGCATACCATTGATCACACTATGTATTTCTGAAGTCGAAAGGAATTCAAAACAGGTGTATCCGATCGCGCGTTATTGTTACGTTGTAAGGGTGTAGACGACGCAAATAGGAATTATTGTTGTGGGATTTGAGGCAACGGATGGTGACTTCACATAGTTCCGAATTTCTCACGTGTACGGTACAAGTTTTGTGGTTATCCGATGCAGTGAGTTTGGCTTATGTATGTATCCATAGTTTCGCTCATGCTCAAAATTGTGATCGTTATTCATTAAACTTGAGAGTAAAAATGACAGTTTTAATAGGTACAACGGATAACGCTTATAAATGAGCAGTTGCTGTTTTCTACTAGTTTCGGAACGTCTCAGGTTCAACGACGACTTTATACAATTTCTCTCACCACCACTCTCACTGACACTCAAATTAACTCGATAATATACATGCACGCACACGTTAAAGATTACATATCATTTAAACGTTTATAAATATCGACTTGTATTTTGCTTGACGAATACGACCTTTACACACCAATCAAATTTCGTTCCACTCACATTCGAGAACAGCAACTTTCAAGTGCGTTATAACCGACATTATAATATAATATATTTATCAGTACCCTTCGTGACATTTAAGATTATGTGGATAACCCACTTGCATGAGCATGACTGTTTAAGAAGAGCCCTATCATTATTGTAGTCTGATACATTAACTATAATCGATAACTAGACTAATCAACTATTATAAAAATATAAATTAGAAGAGAGTATAAAATTATAAACACTTATAATTACCTATAAATTGTTAAAAAAATGTATAGTACTCTTAGAGTGTTGAATAAAAAATTAATATACTAATATATATATATATATATATATAGTACTTTTATATGTAGTTACAGGTTAAATAATATATTTGCTGATATGTTGTACCTACTCTATATGCTTTTAATGTATAATCTAAATATTTTCAGAAAAGTTAAAATATTTGTTTAAATTGAAAATACTATTTATAGCTATTAAGTATACTATATATTTTTGATAGAAAATAAAAGTATACGCACGTGCGTAATTGACCATTCAATTTTACTATTATTTTACAAGTTTTTATAAAATTTTACTGTTAATAAAAAACATGCGAACCTTTTTTAAATTTAATATAAAGACTATTAACCAAAGTAAATTGTACACTTTTATAATTTCCATTTCTATTTTAATTTACAGTTGCCGCTTCAGCTTCCAAGCAGTATACAGACGCTATAATGAGATTGGCCAGACAATCGCAGCAAGGCACTTGGGGAGGATCAGCCGATATTGGTAAGTGATAATAAAACAATATTCTCTCACTGTAAAAAAAAACGATAACAAGCTTGGACGCTTCTGCGAAAGAGAAAACCATCCAATCACAATTTATCGTTTAAAGTCACATTAATTGCCATGTATTTTAATTTTAATATTGAATCAATCGTCATTTTAATTACGTTTTGCTAGCTATTCAGATTCGAAACTCATTCGTATTCGAAATTAATATATTGATATTTTATTATTATATTTTTGTTCCCAACCCACGTCATGTAGAGTTCTGAGTAAACAAATTGATTTTTTCGAGAAAATGGCAGCCCGGCTAATTCCTGTCGTTTTCCTCTCGAATGGCTATGCAAATACAAGAGATAAATATTGCATTTTTGCCTCGTATTTCTCTACCCTTAATCCTTGTTTCTCCGTGTCGAATTAACAATCAACCGCTGACAACTGTTGTTCAAATATTGGTTGTTATTTTTGTTTGTCGCATATATGACATTATAAACGAAAATATGTTTTAACGAAATAAAATGATAAAATGGTTGCATTTTAGACGGTTTATCTGAACAGTCTTCCTTTAATAGATCTCAATTTCATCAAACATATTGTTCTGTTGGCAACTTTTGATAAAGTATATACTATGTGAATTATCGTATAACAAACTATATACACACTGTAAGTCTATAATTCTGTCGTGTAGTTCCGACCTTGTTTGATATTTATTACAATAATATTCGAGTTGGAGTTCGAAGTAATAAAAATAAATTGTCATTTGATCAAATTATTAGTACAGCGAACTTAGGAAATAAAAATGAAAACATTAAATATGATAATAAAAAAAAAGTTATGGGTTCCCCTTGAAACTAATAATAATATAATATTTTTTATAATACAGAAAAATAATTATTTAATATGTATCAGAATAAATAAAATGAGAGTAGTAACTTTTTTATGAGAAAAAAAATGAAGTGATTATGTTATTGAAAAGTATTCCCCGAGTACAAATAGTACAATGAAAATTATCGGTAATATGACAAAGGATATGTGCTACAAAGATTTAAACTATACTATTCTCGCTTAAAGAAATTAAATATTTTTTTAATTTTCTGTTTCAAAAAATTAAAATAACAGTAACTGTGTAATACGTCGATGCATCGCGATGGACAGAAATTACTAATAAATCATTAAAAATGTAGTCACATGAAACTTTTTGTGCGTTTTTATCACTCGAAAAATGGTTCACGAAGAAAACATTCATATAAAGCTAATTTATTTCTCGCATCGTTCAGAATAAAAATGTATAGAATGGTTTTTTTTTTTGAAACTTTAGCCATAATAATTATGACCTGTTCAGCGTTCACTATAAAGAATAGAATGGATTTAAACCGTGAGTCGAAAAGTGTTACTAATGCTAATGTGAATCGATGTTTTGAAAATAACGAGTTATTATTATTATTTCCTTGTCATCGACGTCGGCGTGTTTAAATTATCAATCAATATCGATCACTATACATAATTTTGGTTTTTTTGGAATAAAAATTATATTTAAATGAAAAAGTATAAAGTCTGTCTTCAATAGATGTCAAAAGATTGTTCTATCAGCAAGCATAATGATAACCACAGTTTTATGGGGATATACATTTAATTCCCATTATATAATTACGAAATATTTTCTTTAATGATTTGGTTTAACATCAACGTCATTTCTTTGAATTGTTCCTTTTGGTTTCATAATTATAAACAAATTATTTACCTAATAATTCAGTAATAGTATAGGCTCGTAACAATATAAAACTCCATATTTTAGTATGTATAGCAACAGATCACCTAACATAATATTAATATAAATATAATAATATTAATTAATTACCCTTAATGTGTATGTTATAAAATATAATAACGGACATAGTTTGTCAAAAATTATAGTATTTGTTCTATTTTTATGATTTACATAACTTTATCAGAACCTATTTGGTTTTTACTATTGACGTAAGTTATATGTTTAGCAATATCTATCTACATTGTACGCATTAAATTATAAAGTACATGCACTTTTATTCTCATGGTAGCATAGTATAACTATACTTTTACTAGATTATAATGTATTTCATTTTATTTATTATATTTTGATACAATAATGTGTATCGGTTTCATTTATAATCGACAAACATAATATTATAGTTAAACGATTCTATTTTTTAAATAAAAATTTGTATAATGCCATAGAAAAAAACTTTGAACATATATTTTATGGGTATCAACGATTGAGACTAGACATAATGGGACCCAAATGAAATGACGGTCAGAACCGTGTATATACATATAATTACGCTGTCTTCGAGATAGAATGAAAGCCATTAGATTGAATCGGTTGACCTCAGTCTGAAGAATTGTTTGCGTGACAGCAAAACAGAGACGCAATAAAGGACGTAGTTACTACAGAATCTCTATTTGAAGTCAATCCATGATAAATTCTACTGTGCTCTATAAGTATTTATGCACGCTCACATTTCTGGTTATTCAGAGCGAAAAGGGGACCTGCAAGATTCATCCTCCGATCGCTTTACAAACTATCTGACGATTATGGATCTACGATCAGTATATAAACGTAAAATAAAAATTTGGCTTGGATCTTTTTGTGTGTTACTGAACAAACCAAAAAATAAAGAATATTATCTGAGGACGATCTGACAATTCAATGTGCACATTTTTGATTGTTGAGATTATGCTTCCCCACTCTAAATAAATACTCCGGCGGATAAAAAATAATAGCTTTTGCTGTTGTCACGCGAAAAAGTATTTCAACTGTATTTCCGGATTTAATTAAATTTTCTAATTTATAAAAAATAAATTGTAGTGGACATCGTAACGAATTAATAAAATAAAAAATGTACAGTATTTTTTAATGTTTAATATACAATATTTCTAAATCAACAATTGAAATATTAATTGAAGAACATACATTTTAATATATTTATATGATAAATATATACGTTAAATACATTCAATAATGTTGACTTTTGAAATAAAAATACGGTACCGGCATAGTAAATATTTCTTAAAATATATTTGGTTCGATTTATTAATGCTTTGAAGCATTAATATTTTCAGTTGGTTTAATATAACTGTTTACAGTGTTAACTAAAACATTTATTATCATTTGCAATAGTGTTATATATTGGTGCCAGTGTGGGTAAACGTCGTTTTCCTGTTGAAATCGGCGGATATGAGGGAGTGAATTGAAAAAAAAATCTCGTACACCCATAATTCTGTCAAATGTATTGTGTTGGTTGGGGTGTTCTACCGATAAAAGGTCCTCTCCAACCCTTCCATCCTAACCTCTTGAAATTTATTGTGGCGCCATCATACTAACAGTGTTTTTCAAATAATGAAAGAGCAGTGATTTCGAGTCAAAGGCCGTATAAAAGCCTGAAACCCTGAAGATAAGCCTGTTTCCAGGGGGTTAGTTGGTTTTTTTTCTGTTTTCTCGCAAACGTTACAAAATTAAATGCGGCAGCTAACAAGAGCAGAGTAGGAAGTTGACCCGTGGTGAACGAAGACTTACAACTACTTAAAGGATTTCTGAGTTCAGGTTTCGTCATGACTCTAACACATTTACCTACTCCCTTCCCTCGCGTTAGGGGTAAACGGCTTTTACCGCCCTTAGTTACAGTATAGAAATACGATATCAATGATATCAACTGTTAAACGTCATCTGATATATTACAAGGATACGGTCGGCTGGTTTTTTTTTTAACAAAACTAATCGGTAAAAATATACACCAAAGATTTTTAAGGGTTCTAGTCGATAAAACGTATTGACATAACTTTGAAATAAAAAAAAGTAACTATTAAAACTATCCATAATACTATTCTTAATTCAATTGTAAGGCATAATAATTTAGATGCGCTGAAATTCATATTCATTTCAATGAACCTTGATGAAATCGTTAGGTTTTTAAATGTAATTATTAAGGAAAAATTCGCAATAATTTTGATAAGATAAGCTTAAAATAATAATGCAAAATTCTTTGAAAACTTTTTTTATGGATATAAAACAGCATAATTTCTTATTTTATGTGTAATTTAGATGATTATGAAAATTACAAAAAATTATAAGAATTCAGATTCATGGTACACAATAAAGCTTAATTATTTCAACGTTAATAGTAATTAAGTCATTGTTTACATCTATTAATGTTAATTAGTATAATATTACTAATTATAAATGTTAAAAGTTAAGTTTTACCTTTATAGTAAGAAGTTTTCTAGTAGCTTGTACCAAAAACAGTTATAACGATGAACTTCTGAATAGTCTGTTGTACTATCTACAGTCATAATGTTTTAATGTGATTAGAATGAATTAAAAGTATCACTACCTCAATATAACTTAATGTAGTTTTAAATTCCGTGAACAATTTCTATACTTTAAACAATTGCAGTGATTTTGAATTACTTGCAGAGATCGAACTATTAAAATTTTAACATATTAGGTAAGTTGTTTATATTAGTAAACGATATGATATCGAAAATTAAATTTATGATCACAATACGATCAAAGTCATTCATTTCGGTTAAATAAAATGATAAAAATTATATTCTTTGGGTTTTTATTTCCCAGTTCAATCGAGGAAAGAAAATGGGTCCGAGTAATAATATCTGATTGATTATACTTTAGTGTATCTAATATTATTATAATACACAATGTAAGTACAGTTATCATACGCTACAGCAGTTGAATAAGTCATTTACTGTTTTATGACGTCGTGGCGTGGTGTTGTCGTTCTCCACGGGAATAGATAATAATATTAAATGCTATGTAGTACATTAAACGTCACGTGAAATACGAGCATTATCTTTATCTTTGCGATATAGTTGCTGTGTGATGCTGCAGCAAAGGTAATAAAACGTCGTTATCCGTACGAAACTCTACGTCCGTACCCGACGATTGGTAAAACGCTTTTTCTTTCTTGTTTTTTCTTAATATGTAGGTAGTACAATGTACATTAATAGCGTAGTAGACATTTGAAAAAAAAAATAATGAACTAGAAAACAGGATGAACCATTCTAACCATATCGACAACAAATGTATTAATTTTTATTTTCCGAACATATCGTACTGTTTCGTACCTATATATAATATATATATATATTATAGTAAATAGAAAAAATCGCGATCTATACATTGGAGTTTCGTCTCTATTGACGTAGAAACTGTAGCATGAAAAAAGAGAAAAGTTGTGTTTTCATTCCTCCGGGGAAAACAAAATGTGGAAACTTTCGGTTCCGAGCTCTACAAACATTAACTTTCGCATTTCAAAACTGTTCTTCTCCATTCTGTCGTCTCTATATATATATACTAACCGAATGATTTACAACGGATCCTCTATTGCTCCTGCCGAGTTTCCTCTATGTTTTCATAGTTGTACAAAAATAATAATAATTTCTTTATTCAGACTTGTTTTCCAATAAGTTCCCTATTCACGTAAATAAATAATCAATAAGGTTCGACATGCAGTGATACTTATATGAAATTATACAGTATTTTTTTACGATTCAGAAGGCATAAAGTTGCGCGTGACCATCATTATACGAGTATTTATGGAAAACTGAATTCGTCTTGTTAATTTAACAACTTGTGTTGTTTTCAAAGTAAACGGATTCAATCTTATTTATATGATGTTGAATATATTATAAATCGTTTTGAAACGATTTTCGAAAAATTGTATGTATAAAATTCTCATAGTTTAAACTTGGTATGTTTTGAAGTAAGACAAACAAAACAATTATAAAAACTAACACAATTTCAAAAGAATAATATGGTTGAAAAAAATGAGAAAACATATTTTTCATATTTTTTTGTTTTAAATTTTAATGTATTCAATAATATGAATAAATTTATTTTAACAATTAGAATGATACATTATGTATAGTAACGTTAATATTTCTTGGTTTTATTTTTTATTTTTTTGAAATTGCTCATTACAGATTTATTTTTCTAGTCTTGTTATATATACATTTGTATATTTTACTTGTCATTCTACTTTAAGTACTACTTTAACTATTTTTAATATTTTATTCATTGTATGTTAAAGTATTTACAGACGACTGTTAAAATGCTAAGTATATATATTATATTTATTTATAGGATATTTATAAACATAATATAGGAACAATTATTATCATATATTAGGAACAGTTTTGATTGAAATCACAGTCATTATCATAAATAATTGTACAAAACTGGTATTTATTATAAACTTATATGTATACATTCGTTTAGTTTAATATGCATTTGTATTAAATTCATCAAATATCACATAAATATAATAAAATTCTCAGAATGAAATATTTAGTTACTAGTAAGTAGTAACAATTACATTGTAAGGTTTTTAATTATTAAGAATATAATAAAAAGAAAACTTTTATAATATCTTATTTATCTATAACTGAGGATAATAATAATAATAATAAAATAATTCTAATATTTCGTCATAGAATTCCGTATTGCTTTTAAAGAAAATAATTAAGCGAATCAATTTACATAATCATTCTCTAATAACATTTTTATATGTTCAAGTAAACTGTAATACAATTATACGGTTTTCTGTTTAATTTTTCTCAAAAACAATTTACAGATAATGGAATATAGCTACATAATTATTAGTTCTTTTTATCTGCTACGTGTAATGTTATGCTAGTACCTAGTACCTATACTATTAGGGATTCAAAATGCCGGGATTTAAATATATAAATATAAGATATTTGAAAGAACTTTATGATAAGAAAATAGGTTTTATCGTGCATAGTTTACTTGCGGTTTTTAATGTAACACTTTATTATCTGGTTCGTCCTCGGGGTAGACTTAAAAAAAATTTCCTGCAACAGAGCTTATTATACGCGTCTTATTGGCGGGGGCAGTTCCCCCAGGCAAGTGTTATTATTATTCCATTTTCACGCCCGACCGAGAAAAATCCAGTATCAAGTAGCCGTTGGGGGAGAGTAGGTCGGTGGAATGTATAAGAAAAACTCCTCCTTTATTATCAGCCATCCTGACAGATATGATCAGAAAAAAGTTAAATCCTCTCACTTCGTCACTATTCCACGGCTATACGGGGGATAGGGTGCTTAGACCCCAGGACGAAGGTGGCCGTGAAGAAGACGTGAGAAGATTAAATTGCAAATCCCCGGGCCCATAAAGCAGAACGGGTGTGACATCTGCCGTTGACAATGCGCGCGCAAGACGGAGGTAGAAGTAGAAGACGGGGGAAAAAAAATGTTGGACAGTTTTTACCTTATTGTCGTGAAATATACGTTTCCGTATAGTAATATGGGCTGAAAAGGTCGTAAATCCACAAAGAGTCTCTGGGTATAATGGACGATAGGGTAGGCGATGAGAAAACACATTTTGGGTGTAGAGTTTTTGTGACACCACCGCATCGCCCGGCAGGGTTAGTGTGGCCAAAGGTTAGATACGCAGTCCAAACAGCGCAGTTGAACTTATGTTTGCCATTTCTTTTAATTCGGAGAACTTCTGTCGGCTGTTTTAATTGCAATGAAGAAGTTTTGAATTATATAAACAACGGTGAAAAAAAAACACTTTGTAAATATTCAAAAGTACATAAGTTGCAAAGTCATGGGGCCTAGCTGTTTTATTTATTTTAACGAGGCGCGGTAAACAGCCATGATGGCCAAATTACTTTCGTCTCCACTGTTATATAACGCATTATTATCATTTTTGCGTAATCATAAGTCAAAATCCAAAGTATGGCTTCCAGCATTAAACGACTTCATGTGTAAAACACATCATCGTATCGTTTTTAAATATTATACATGCATTTTAGTGTAGTGTTGGTATATATCGTCGAGTGTCGACTATAAATTCACAAATTTATTATTTGCGACTAATTTGTCAAATATGATCGTTCCGACTAAAAGTGAATAAGGAGCTTAGGCATTTTGACGATGATTAAGACGTATATTTCATTTTCAAGGTTTGCGAATACTGACAATTATGCGTCGTTATCAGCATAAATTACGAAACATTCCCATTAGTAATTATTTGTTCTTATTTAAGTACGGTAATAATGCTTAATAACTGATGTTTATGTTTTCACGTGAAATGTGTATGTCTTAATGCAAATTTGATAATACAATGTAAAGAAAGCCAGAGATGAGTGGAGAGAAATCAAACGTATGTAAATATAAATTGACCTATCTTCTCCATTCGAAGAGTGCTCCCAACTTCCAAAAATGTACACATTTGATGATATATGTATTCGAGTATATACTAGACTACACTATATTATATCCTCCCCTACACAGTCAAACAAATATGTATCTAAATACAAGTGTGTTCAACTAATAGCGATCCATAACTGTAGAAATGCAAGGTTTGGAACTTAAGGCATCTGAATCAACAACATTTGTCTAAATTCAGCACAAAACTGTATTAATTTATAATTATAATTTTGAATTGTTTGTTTAGTGAAATAATAATTAATAATGTACGTATAGTAACTATATAAGAAAAATATTAAAAAACGTATTATAACACAAAGTTTACAGCTATCAAATTGTTTGATTAATTGTTTAATTAATTGCATGATTAAATTTCAAATCTGCACGTACATAGTATATAGTAAATATTAAATTTTTTTTCAATTTCATATGCAAAAATGTAAACACTTGTACCTACCTAATTTAATTGTTGAGCTATGTGAAAAAACATTTTTGTTCCGTTCTTTCTAGCTGTTCGGCTATTTCATTTTATCTACACTAAAAGTCAATATACTTTTCAATAAGTTGATTGTGGTGTCTAGATAGGTCCTTTAGAGCTAACGGTTAACATTGTATTGTTCGTGCCGCAGATATTTGATTTTGGAGAAAGAAGAGAAATTGAAAAAAAACGACGGTTATCAATGAACAGTGAAAAAATCCGATTACTATTACAAGCGATAAAGGGTGGCTGGGTGAAGTTGTGTTTAGCTTGGCCTTTACGCATATGTGAATGTGACAGCAGAAATCGTACATTTTAGGGTTAGACCACAAAGATATGATTTTAAACTCTTTATCAGTTCATAGTCGATTACACTCGGCTATAAAATGACAGCAAATGTTAGGCTATTGTTGGTGCGCGCAGCAATGATCGACTTTGTGTACAGTAGTAATAACAGTTCTATGAAATTGTCGATGTCGAACAAAAAATTATCCAATAGGAAATCAGAAAATTTACGTGGACGATAAACGACTATATTATACTTGTTTTTGGTAGTGAGATAAAAATCGGCGAACGGCGACGATTATTATGCGAATGAGAAAACACCGGCTTTCACTACGAATTCTGGGTTTCAGTCACCAAGTTTGAGACCGCAATCGAATAATATTTTTTCGAACGTCAGACCTAGCTAATGGTCGACCCGCAGAAGATATTTGAACATAACATAACATAACTGGTTGTATTGTAATGTTGGTTTATAGAAACACTCGCGACGGTGGTCAGGATGGACAATCGACATTCGACGAATTTATTGCGGTTATAAAATATAGGTAAACATTCGTGTAGAAGCTCAAAACCGTAACGAAAATAATCCCGTGGAATATTGTCGAGTTAATACTAATTCCACTAACGATGCAGTGACGCATAGTTCAATATCCAGTGTAGTAATTTAATTATGTTTGACGTGAAATTGCAGTTGTGCAATGTAAATGCGAAATGCGCGAGTAAAGAGTTTATAAGCGTACTGCAATTGATTTTGTTTAGGTTGTATCGGTTTTTTTTTTTTTTTATTAAAATCCATTTCGTAGAACAATTTGTGATAATATTATGACAAAGTATCTAAAATTTTGATATTGACTTCTAATCGCGTTTGTTTTCTAAAACGACTGTGTTTATAACTTTACGGACGACGTCACATTCGTTTTTACTCTGTTTTAATTTATCGAAAAAATTATAATAATCCATTTGTTCAATATGCAAGCCGATTTTACATTTATTCGACTACGTTTATTTGCATAAAATATTTCGAAAAACGTACACCCCCGATATAATATATAACGTGGTCGCTGTTTAAAATATCTGGGGTATAGTTTACTATTACTATTTTTTTTTTTTTTACATTGACTTACGTTATTTGAGCTTGGTTAACGAGCATATATATATGTGCAAGCTCATGAATAAAAATGTAACTTAAATAATACAAGATGTAATATTTAGTTGATATTACGAGCAGTAACGTAAACTTATTTGTTTTAATAATGTCGAAACTAATATTTGTATTCGGATTTACCGGTATAGTATTAGTCACTAAAACTTGGACAAAGTATTGTTGTATGAAATATCCAAAGTATAATTTTTTTTTTTTTTTTATAACAAACATACCATGGAATAAGCCTATTATATTTTTATATTTTCTTCTTGTAAATATTCTTATTAGTTATTAAACACTATGGTCCACGTCATATAAGTTATAACCATTCACTGCATTTTTATGAAATATTTTCTAAAAATTGTCTTCCTTAATAAAAAAAATAATTGTTATAGTAACAAGAGGTAAAAGTAAGAGAAAAAAACAAGACTTTAAGTCGACCTATATTAAAACTGATACCAATTACTACGTACGCTTTAAAAGAAGCCTTGTGCTAAGGAGAAGCATGTTTGGACGTATTTATAAGCATTCAAGCAGTTAATCCAATTTATATACTGTTCGAACCTATTCGTTAAATATCATTGTTTTTTTAATATGCATATGAATTGAAATAAAAAACAAAATGACGGCGTATAAAATATAATTGACATTCCTATAATTATAAACTTAGTCGTAGCAAAGAATTACAAAAATTGTACTTGGTATAGCGTTTGTATGAATGACGAATTTGTTTTTAACAAGCTTAGGTTATATCTAATATACCTATACTAGCATACGTTATAGTAAAAGTAGTAAAAATACTTAAGTGACGTAGTTTTAAAAAAAATTTAGCGATGAACACGATACATATATTACATATGCATTGTATACTAATTTTAAACTACCTACTCAGTACTTATCTCATTATCATAAAACGTAGTGCCTAACGAGTTACGATTTATAAACTTCAATATTTTTATAGAATATTACAAAAATATACAAGTTAATCTTCTAACTGTCGTAGAAATTAGATGATATTATACGTGACATTTTAATATATTTGGTTATCAGGGTTTTTTTATTTAAGTTTATTAATCAAAATGATACGTATACCGTTTTATATTAAATTATAAATGTAATGTGGTTTCCGAAAAAATAAGTACCCGGCTCAATAAAATCAGTGAACTTGAAGTACATTTTTTTTTATTTCCATTAAACTTTTAAACTCACTGACCCAATTGAAGTATATTGCAATTATTTAAATTTATTAACTAATTAATAATATAAATTACTATAAATGTACCTACTCAAAACATTCTTATTATTTATTTGATTTCAAAATGTCCAATGTTAATTGTTAATTATTTTTTAATTAGTTTATATTACATTTCATTGAGATTTATATTATTACATTAAAGCAGTGCTTTTAATTATGTAATACATATTTTATTTTACAAGCAGGTACATACTCATAGTTTTTAAAAATGATTTTTTCTGAAATTTCTTACTGTTTGATATTTATAATAGGCTCTCTAAATAGAATGCATTTTGTAAAAAATGTTCGTTTTTCAGCCAATTAAAATAATTTTTATAAGTTTGAACATTTTTCTTAGATTAAAATTGATTTTCTGTTTTTAAAACATTTAAAACAATAAGATTTATGATTATTATTATTCTATTTTTATGTTTGGTTCCTATTCATAGGCGATAAGAATCAAAATGTGATATAAATCATCAAAATTGTGACTGTTTAATGATAGTAATTTTTCACCTTTTTTTGTATTTCATGTTTTGTCACTTTTTTATATGCAGCTGTTAGCTGAAAATTGTATATGTGGAAAGGAAGATTGATGTACTATAATAAATATAATTTGTTTTGAAACTTGTGGTAAAGATACTCGTATATTAAATGCATGAGCGAATATTAGTCACACATGTGGTGGAGGGTTGTTAGGGGCTTAACATGCACAATTACATAGAACCAAGGATGGGCTTCGATTTCTTGGTTCTTTTGGATGGTATAAATACATTTTAAGGAGGCTCAGTCCGTTCAAGTCCCCCAAACCTTGATACACCAGCAAATGTAAACCATGATTTTTCTTTACAGAAATCATTGTTACGTAATTTAAAATGTTGGTAACCATCTAATTAACTATTTTGTTGTAATAATATATAATATATCGGAAGATATCGGCCCAAAATTTTATTTGATCTTTTGTATTTTTCGCATACACGTAAACGACATATTGTATGACATCTAAAGTATGAAAAGTAGATATGTGAAGAAAACAAAAACTATTAGCGAATAATTGTTATGTAGGTCACGTCTCCTTTGTATAATATCACCATTAAAGTTTTTCGCATGTTAAGCATATCATTGAAGAAAGAAACCCAAGAACGAAACAATATAAAGGGGAACTATATTGAGCAACGGGTTAAACTTTTGAAGCCTACAGTTCTAAAAAAAACCGTTCTTTTAGTAATTTGTCATAACGGATGACTTATGAGTTTCAGAAAAAAACACTTTTAAGCGTCTTAAATCATGCCCACTAATGATTTGCATTTATAGTTACAAGAAAATGTCCGGGTAAACGAACAGTATAGGTACTGAGCTATTTCATTTTCAAAAATTAAACGAGATAATATTACATTATAATACCTATAAGTTATGAATTAAGTAGCTATTGGAACCTTTTTTTTTTGATAATACAAAAAAGTGTACTACAGAAACCTTATAGTAAAGAAAAATCGGAAACCTTTTACATTACATCTCATTAAATATAAATTAATTTCGTTTTAAATCGATAATTCAATAACGTGTGAAATTTGAAGACATTAGCTCAGTATATTCTTTAATATCATCATTGATAAAGATTAAATAGTGACAAATATATTTTATAACAAAGTATGTACTGTCAATTCTATTATTCAGTTTTATTGAATTTAATATTAACCATATAACTTTTATCTTTGCGAATTTGGATAAAATATATTTAATGTTCATTATAGCACAATTAAAATACATATTGCTAATTCGTCCATAATTTATAATAAATGTACAAAACTTCAATAATAAAACTAAAACCATGATTACAGGGTATATTACTTTTGTATGAGTCTACAGTTTTATTTAATAATATAGTATAGGTGAAATTTTGAAAATGATTGAAAATTTGTTTATTTCTGGTATTTAAATTTTTTTCATTAAAATTGGCAGTTTAATTTAAGCATTCATGACGGTTTATTAACAAGGGTGTAAAAAAAGGAAAGTTTTGTTCTGGATAATATGATGTAGGGGTCCACTGTGGGGGATGAACCGTTCTATATTAGGGTAAAAGTCAAGTGGAAATGTACTTTGTATTACTAAAGTGCGGTAAATAAATGCAGTTGAAAGTTAAATTATTGTACCTTCTCATTTATTTTAGTTTTACGATAATACCATAAATATTAATTCATTCTTTCAGAAAACTATAAAAATAATAATTGAAGTAGGATCATTGCATAGTGTAAATGACACAAAATAAACTTAAAACAATAAAAGCAAACTACTAAAAGTAGTATAAGCCGAACGGCCCCGAACGTTGTGTAATTGAAAATACGAAGTAGTCGTCTTAGGCTTACAAAAGGGCGCGCACATCAAATTTCATTTAATGAAAAATGAACATTTAATATACAACGAGTACAATGCAACACTAACTGGAAAGAAACTAATATCAAAGTGCATGAAATCTGGATAGTGTATAGAGGCGCATATTACACAGTTCTCAACACATTATAACCCGTAAAACAATAGAACGTTTTAAATTAAATCCAAATAAATTGGAATACTTGAAATTCAGAAAAAACAACTGGACTGTTAAATCGTTACTAACGATAAACATATATTATGATAATTTGGTATTGTAACATATTATTATATTTGTTATAGCTTGTGATAATAACTGGCAAATATTTACAATTATGTATAAGACGAGAATTGTAAATGATATAGGTAAATAATTTAGGGTTTAATGGACGAGATGTCTGAAGATTATAAAATAACAGTGAAAATAAATGCAATATTTGTTTAGTTTACTTATTCCATGTACACAACGTTAGTACATATACATATAAGTAAGATTAAATGTTTGAAGTAATATAACTCTATGACAAAAGGAAATGGTGCGTGTGAGTACTAGATTTCGCACTTAGGAGCATTTTTATTTCCTGAAGTGCTTACTTTCATTTAGTAGGTTTAAAATTCACAAACCGTCGGTAACAATTTATTTGCTTTTATGCTTTTGAGTGCTAGGCAATGACGAGGGGAGAAAACGGCGCTATTGTGGTTTTAGTTTTTAAAAAGGACTCTCAAGTGGAGTAAACACAACGTTTATGGAATCGCCCACTCGACCCCCGTCGACCTTTTTCCACCTAAAAGGTATCGGATTTATGGTTTTTACTTAGTAACAAAAGAAAAGTACACTGAATGTTAAAAGAAAGACCGACTGTTGTTGACAAGGATCTCACGGGCAGACATCTAGTGTATAATGGAATTATCAGTGTCTTCTGTAGTGGCAGGCGTTGGGAGAAAACAATCAACGATGCGGCGCCCCTAAGAAATTTGCATTTTGATTACGGTTAAAAAACATTTAAATAAGTGGCTCCGGTTCGCAATCAGTGGATATAAGGGCTTGTATAGGTATTATACGTGGACTAAAACTTCAAAATGAAATCCCGGGTTAGGCTTGGTCTGGTATAAAGCTCCGGAAAGTTTTAATTGTCACTTTCTTCTACCACAACGTGTTATTATGGAAATAACTTTGGTTAATCACGGAAGATCTTGCACAAACTACTGACAATTTTGTCAGTGAATATTATTTCAAACAAAATAAAAATAATGATAATGAACAAGTAATCAATTCTAATTAATGGGTTGACTCTTGAAACGTTACTAAAACAGTCAATATTATGTAATACTACTCTATTTATACATTTCAAGTCTCAATGCGATATACTGTGTCGGGAAGTTGTGTTTTTTAATATACACGTGTTACGTATACCATTAAACTCTGAGAAATTAATAATATGTAAATACATATAGGTATTTATTAATTTATGAATATAATAAGATGGATAAATAAAACGGGCTTACATCGATCAATATTATC
Organism: Periphyllus acericola; assembly: GCA_949715065.1. NCBI lineage: Eukaryota > Metazoa > Arthropoda > Insecta > Hemiptera > Aphididae > Periphyllus > Periphyllus acericola. The sequence goes on from OX454268.1 coordinate 9,684,855, forward strand.
TTAATAAAGAAAATTTATCATGGAATGCATATTTTAATTTATAAGTATCTGAATAGTGAACAAACATGAAATATACATTCATGTAAACGAATAAACTCATATGTATAGATATGTTATATTCCTTGAGAGCATACGATGGCTCATATATAGAATATTACTTTTCTCAAACGAATCCATTAAACTTTTGCATGCGAATCTATTTATTCTGTTCGTTTAGAATGTATTTGCATAAACAGCTGTTTGTATACAGCAGTGGTCAATATTTTCCGTGTGCTATATATTATTTCGGTTAAAAGCAAATAAAATAGGAAACGAGTGAATTATGCAAATAGTTGGTTTTCATCTATGCACGATAGTATGTAGTTTATGTAATATGTATGGTTATTAAAGCAAAATAAGGCTATTAAAATTTGCAGACTATGGAAAAACTTGAATCTAACTTTTTTGAATGCAGAAAATTTATATAACTCCGAATTCGTTCTGTAAACGACAGCCGATATTACTTTAGCATAAAAAGCCGTTTCTCTCCTGTCGAACGTTCGTGGCGCAAAATTATTTTTTTATTCCTGTATATATACAAGTTCAAAGTCGATAAAAGTTTGTTTTCTTCCGATCGCACATTTTATTTATGTCCTTATGCGAACATTATAATGTACACCTTACCCGGTTAATTTATATTCACACACACACATATATATGTGTGTATGTGTACATGAAAAGTCTCAACACATTCGACCGAGAAGTGTGTGCGCATGCGTTCGAGCGCACGTGATACGAAAAAGAGGGGGAGGCGGATTCGGAATGGCCATAATAATACTAAAACGCCATTACCCGGAGGCTTTTGTCCGAGCACGGCGGGGCTCGCACAAGAAATCGACATTTTTATGGATTTCGCAGTGGCGCGGCGCGAGTATTGCTGAAACCCATCGGCTGATTAAAACGACGAGGAGACTGCCGTACGGCGGCGGTGGAGCATTTTCCTTCGGACGCCAATCGCGCACGGTTGACGGGTCGGATTAACATCGACGTGTGATACCGTCGGATGGTGTCCTCTACGAGTCGACGGGGAAAACGCGATCAAAACCGTGTGTGCACTGCACATGCAGCATCCCTGTTTCCGTGGACCGGTGTCGGGCACGGTCGTTAAGCTGGATATTGTTTGTACAACCGTGTTTCGTTTCCACCACTCGGAACATCGGACCGTCGACCGACGGAAGAGTGGACGTACGAGCAACGAATACATACGCGTGCAGCAGTGCAGTCACGAGATACCGCGGTATCGTCCCGGGCACCACCGCGCATATTGTTGTACGCGGGATTTGTTGTGCCTCGGCAGCGCACACGAGATATATATATATAGATGATATATGTATATTATGATGTATAGAGAAAATTACGTTACGTGCATCGTCATCGCCGTCGCGGGGGTATGTGCACGGCAAAATAAACACGAAAACTCGCATCCCGGGAAATCCAATCCACCACCGCTGCGTGGGTCCCTCTCCGTCTCGCTTCTTCTCTATCGCACGTCCTACGCCACATCATACCGTGCATATACCCTGCAGCTGCCCCGGCGCCGCCACCTCCGACGACGACAAAATCTCTATACGCCCGTCGAACAACACCGGCTAACAAACCATGTAACGAACATTTCGCACGGTCCGCCGGGTTCCGCGGATCAAAAAGGACGGTCTACGGTCTCGCGGTGATTAAAGGGTCGTGCGCGCGCGCATATCAAAGACCGTGACCGGAGCCTGCAGCAGATATACGCGGATTAGTCAAACGTTCCGTCGGGGCACCCTCTTGGGAAATCTCCTCGCCGGTCGTTTGGAAATTCTAGCCCGCTGAAATACTGCTACCATTAACACACAAGCACACATGTACGCGCACACACACGCGTCCGGTCGCGAGTGTACATAGGCGAATGGTGCTACACGCCGTATAACTTGGGCGCGCGTCAGGCGTTAATCACCGCGAACGCAATGAGCTGTACGTACACTGAACACGTTGTTTTATTATTTGTTGTGTGCGCACGTTTGATATCTGTGTCGGGGCTTAAACGTACAACATTAACGGGACGCGTCGTGTAAAATGTGTTTACGTCTAACGGGACGCGTCGTGTAAAATGTGTTTACGTCGTAATCACAACGTATACCTACCGTCTGCAGCTGTATCACAATCTACGAGAGCCTGCGCGGACACGGTGCACGCGCAGAGTATAAACAACGTTTATAGCTAAGATCATAATGTACATTGGATACAGCTGTAGCCCTATGTTGTCAAGCGTAGTCGTGGTGCGTGAAGCTTAATACAGCAGATGGCTATTTCGGACCCAACGTCTCCATCACGCGTGCGTCGTACTTATAGACATAACGTGGAACGTGGGGGCGGGCAGCAAATGTCGCGAACAAAAACAGCGCGCATGCGTGCTGGAGACATTGGGTCCAATATCGCTGCGCTTCACGATTATTATGCGCCGCACAGCTGTATCCACTGTGTATACGGTTCAAGGCTTACAGTTTTCTTTTATAACATCGCCTGTACATGATAATGATAGGCGCTTGGGCGACCGACCGCGAATAACGCGACTAGGAGTTATTAAATCGACGTGATACGTTTCGAGAAAATCGTTTCGATTGGAAAATTCATCGAGAAAACGAATAGTGACGGCGACGCGTCCGGAAAGCATTATATTGTTGTCGTTCTCGTCGAATAAAAACAATGCGCGCTTTCGCGGGAAATGTCGAATCCGTGAAGGGGCGAACGTCATTCCCAGCTATTCGCGCGCACACGATATTGTATTGTATACTTATCCCGCGCGTTGTTTGCTCGAGCGGTTTGACTAATGGCTTTTAAACGTCGCAGAACATCGTACACGCGGCGCATACCACGCGCACGCCACCGAGATAAACCGAACGAATGCGAACGGCAGTCGATAGTGTTTTTCGTGCGCCGAATCCCGATCGCGAATGGGTATAGTATATAGGTAACAGTTGTCCGGACCGTGGTTGCCGTGTCACATATCGTCGGCAGCACCTTGGGGACACGGCAAAACGGATTTAATTAAAATCGCCAGAGCTGTGCTGCTGTAGATCGTCTCGCGTATACGAATTGTGTATAGTGTGTATGTATATATAAATACCGACATAGTATAGTGTACGTGCAAATGGTCTCTTGCCCATGGGTGATACGAGGCAGCGAGTGCGTGTACGTTTGAGAGTGTGTACTATATGTGTGTGCATGTTTGAGAGTGCGTGTGTTGTACGTGTGTGTAGGCAGAGGATTCCGAATGGAATATTTTTCGCCTCTCCCTGGAGATCGTGTGGAAATGTCATTACGGCAGGCGTGTTGAACCATTAGCCCTTAATAAACAATAGTTTATAATCCTGTCCAGGAATTCTGCGATTGCCTGCTACTACATTATTACAGTCGCCGTTGTGTCGTCCGTCAGACCGTCGGAAGCATCACTACCTATATATATATATACGTGGGGAGGTGCGCGGTGTCAACGGATTTTGACGTTTATAATAAATAATGGAACGCCGACCAAATTATTCCATTAACATGCTTAGTTTGAAATCGAAAGTGTTTATTTTACTTTCACAATGTTTATGAATAATATATACATAATGTTTCTTGCAAAATGTTCGCACTATCTCAACAAATAATTACATTACGTTGTAGTGCATTTTAAACGTCTCTCTCTATGTCTCTCTCTTTCTCTCTCTCTCTATAATATATATCATGCGCTCTTGGAGCGTTTACAACGATACGCACATTTATGATGAGCTGGAAAATTTGTTTTTAAAACGTACCGCACTCGAACATAACATTTGTTTTGCGCCGTCGCGGTCGTCTCACTGCAGAAACACAGTTTCTCTGCGTCGTAGAGTAGCCGTTTTACGTTTGGTAATATTATTACAATCATCATCAACGAACACGTGTCGAATCGGAATAAAAGTAATGCGAGTCAATTTACGCGGCGCGAAAACGACGATTTGGCCACCGGAAAAATATCTGTATTTTCGCTTTGTCCCCAACGACTGATGGAAATAATTATTAAGACCGTAGTTTTCCCGTAAGCGGGGGTGATGGACATGCGGTGTAATTATGTGGTCCGTATCGCATCCGGCGCCACCGAGAACAGAAGCGTCCGAAAGAGAGAGAGAGAGTGAGAGAGAGAGAGAGTGAGAGAGAGAGTACACGACCGCACTATAACATACATTACACCACACACTACACGCACGATCAGTAGTCTAACGAACAACATTTTATGTTTTTAAACGGTCTTTTCTAACGGCCAAAAGTTTGGACACGACCGGCAACGGTGGCGGCTCTGTGGTAGAGTGTTGTTGGCATCGGGACAACCGTGGCCAGCAGAGCGGTGGCAAATTACTGTTGATTATTACACGGAGCAACGATTTCTTGTGCGATGTTTGTATAGCACCCGAAAGCCGGACTCGTCGGACCGTGCGGTTCTTTTCACGTCGAAAACACGTGATTTCCGTAGGGGGAAGAATATTGCGCTTAATATTGTTTTATGATAAAATGTTGACAATATAAATTCGCATTGGCTTCGTCTTCGCTTCCACCGTGGCACTAACGCTATATTTACATCTTATTCCGAGTACGCTTATAAATAAACAACAGTGGCGTAATTCAGGAATCGCTCCTGGACCCGTACGCCTTGGTGGCTCAAAGCTGTATAATGATTAATTTAACTAAAAATGTTTTTAGTTTACTATTTTTAATAATTTGAAAAACATAGTTGAACTATAGTTTTTAACCGACTTAAAAAAAAGATTATTACAATTGGACTAGGTTTTTTTTTTTAATATTCACTCATAACATCGCCATTCTATGGATTATGATTTTCATGCTATTTTTTAAAATCAGAAGGGTACGCTTCCAGAGGAGTCCTACATGAATTTACTCTTTATTAAAGAACCTGTGAACCTGTGAACCCTTACAGGACAAAGGAGCCCCACATCATAACTGAAAAATAACCACGTTCGATTAATGCGGCTTTATTTCTATCTGCCAACATGGAAGGCCGCCGCCGCCCTATAAACGTTATCGTGATTACATTTTGCGTCGTGGATTATACTTTTGTGATTTATTGCATTTTTGATTTTCAACGTTTTTTCGAGAATAACACGGCCCCGTACTTTGAAATATCGCCGTATGATTTTGTGACAAGCCGTATATTACAGACGATATCGTTATTTGAAAATTCAAAATTGCCATATTTTTATTGGTGACGGTTTACAGTGTTCTTATTATTATTATTACTCCCATCGGTACTAAAATAAAAATAAAAGACTTCCACCGTGCTTTGCAAATTTGTAACGGTTTTCGAATCCGTACTGTTTTATCTCGTTCGCGATATTGTTATTTCTTATGACTATATACTTCTACTCGTTCGGAATTGAATGAAATACCGAAATAAATCATGGCCGAGCATTATTGTTGTGTTCGTACGATGACTGAAAACTAAAAACAACAATAACTTGAGATTCTACGGACCGAGCGCGGATATTATTAGCATTGTTGTAGTACATAGTGTGTATATAGTTGTGCACCGTTTTAAAGAACGTAAATCAATAATGAATAATTGATACAACTCGTCGTCATGTACACGCGGGCAGCTCGACAAATCCAACTGCCGGTTCGTATTTGTTTAATATTTAAAATGGAATTTTCTCTCGATACCGCTGTATACTATAATGTAATAATATATATATACACTACGGTAATAATTCCAAGAGTTCTCGTAGCCAGTGCCGCGGAAACCATTCAACCGAATTATTTCGTGAAGACGACGTTAGGTACAATATAAGTATCTGCATAATGTACACCGCGCGTGTTATCGTTTTGACTCCGTATATATTCCGTATATCCGCTATAAAATAATAATTATTGTTCGTTTCACTGCATTGCCCCCGTCGCGGTCGCCGTCGCCGTCGTCGTAATCGTCGTCTCGTGCGCACGCATCGTCACAAATAATAATATTGTGCCGCGAGACGACGGAGTAAATATTTCAACGTTATATTATTATACACGCAGTCGGAGGAGAAGGAGATTTTCTGCGAGAAACAATGCGATAAATCCGCCGGTGCTTTAGACGTGTATTCAATTGTTTTATTTCCACCGTATTATACGCGTGAACAACACGAAATATCAGTTTTCAACGTTGTATAATAATATATAATACTATACGAACACGAATTATTATTATTATTAATATTATTACTATTATTATTATTTGTACGCGCGGCCGGCAACAGCTGCAACGGTGCGGCGTCGGTGGCTGCTGCGGGCGTTCGCGTTCCTAAAATATATTATAATGTTATGATCAAATTGCTACCAGATGACACCGTTTTGCGATAAATCGTTTTCGATTTTCGGCGATACGTTTCCGATAACCGTTCGCTCTCGGACTAATTTACACGTCGAACGTAGCCAATATAATATGCAAATGCATTAAATCGTGCTCGAGAGTACCGCGAAGCGCACACACTCATCCCGTAATACTTGATATTGTACAGGTATATCGTTCGCCTGAACCAGTTCTAATTGTCAGAGTTCAATACGTGACTGGCAGAATCTGGTGAAAGAATGTCTTCAAACCGTACTATGTAGGTCGTCCCTATTCACGGCTTAGATTATTCTGCTAATTCTTATTCCCATCGCTAATGTTTTTTTTTTTTTTTAATGAAGTCGAGGGTTAAAAGTGAATGTACAAAAACTACATCAGCTTCAGCAACAGCTGTACGTTTATTCAATGCATATAAACCTGTGGTGTCTATAAGATTGAAAGAACTGGCGAAATAAAATGTCCGAAATAATTGTAAACTCTAATTTATCTTCTTACCGTTTTTTTTTTCAACTACGTCATATTTTTATATTTCAAACGTACCGCTTTAATACAATCCTGCCTATAGTAGGTAGTGCTTTTTCTCGAATATATTACTTAAATAATTAACAAATTAAACTACTCTCTGATGTTTTATTTTTACGACATCAAAACTTCTGGACGTTATACAAAAACATATATTATTTTCTCTTGAGATACCAAAATACAATTTGAAATACTTTTGGAATTGAAATACTAAAAAACTGAGAGTTTTATAATTTCATTTGTTTCGGAGCATTGATAATTAAAATATTTATTTTTATGTAAACAAAGTTGAAATGCATAATAAATAATAATTTATTGCTAAGTAAATTTTTAGCTTAAATGCAACACTCCATCATCAATGACACGAAGTCAATTATTAAATAATCAATTTCATTCATAAATGTATATTTTATTATGTATGATAATATACTAAGCCACTAAGGTACGTTAACAATTGTTTCTAACCTCAACGAGAATAAGTATTAAAATAATCATCAATTAAATTTAGTAATATTAATTTTAGAAACTTCCTTTCTATTTAAGTTTAAATAAATAAATAAAATAAATATGTATTCATACTTGGAAATGCGAAGAATTTGACATAATATATTTTATCTAGGTAATTTAATATTTTATTAGACAACAGCAACAACTTAACAATCTGTATACTATGTATAATACGAGTATATTATATTTTTATATAATCGCCAATAGGTATGCATATTTATTAGGTATTTTAATATTATGATTATTATTAAACGTTAGCTGCGCTACCTAATAAAAATAAAATAAGATAAACAGATTTATCGATGTATTTATAAAGTATAAAATATGTTTTCAATTTTATATGAACAACTTCATCAAATATTATTATATGTCTTGTTGCTATAGGAAAGTGATATAAGTTTGGTTTTTTCAGGTCAATACATTTTCTTTTCTTAGGGGCATATTTTTTGGACAAACATTTACTTTTAAGAAAAATTCTACATGCATTTTAAAAATAAATGGGGTTTTCATGATGAGAACGAAGTGTAAATATTTAATATTTTTAATTTAAATTTAAAACGATATGATTGGCAAAGATAAACTACTAGTTATATAAATGCATTCTTAATTAGTTGATACCCAGTTTTTTCACGTAACGCTTAATCAATAAATGAGAAAACGTTTGGTAAATTATTATTCGTGAATGTGTAAAATTTCTACGTATTAACACTGGTATTAATCACATCTAAATATACTATAATTAATTTTATTTGATAATTTGACGTTTTAATTATCTCAGTTGACCATGTTATATAATTAAATATAATATATACAATATACATGTATGTGTTACACAGATGTACGCATTATTACTTTATTGTTTTCTGCTTTCAATAAAAATGCTGCTTGTTATCTTATACAACTATCTTTGCCGATTACTCATTAGTCATTACTCATTACCTACTGTAGCTTCACAATCTTCTATTTAATTTGACCCATATATTCTATAATTACCTTAAGGCCAAATTAAATTTGCATAAGACTTTATTGGAACGTATACTCGTTAAATCGATTTAACTACACGGACCTTTCAGAATAGAGCCTGATAAACATTGAGAGTAAAACTTGTGTCAAGTGTACCTACGTTGATCTCATTTTACATAACTTTTTCACATAATTTATAATAAATTGATAACGACGAAAGGACGAAATGTCATGTATATATTAATGTATGTATATGTGTGTATTCGAGTAACATGAGTTTTGTTCCGCTAGAAAAACTTACATATTTGCATGATTTATTGATGCGACGCGATTGAAGTTACTATATTATATTAATTGATATAATTAATATATTATTCATGAAATGTGAGCTTAATGCCTAGGTACCATTTTCTATAAATCATACGTCGAGTGTTTTATTTTATTTTTTTGTAATGCGTGTTTTTACCAAGGTTTCACGCAATTTATGGTCACACGAGAGGAACTAATGAACAAAAATTATTCTAGGATATTAATTGATGTCTATACAAGTGAATATTAATTAACAACTAACAAGAACTGTAGTGCGTTCACTTTATTTTAATATTCAATCGGTCGGTTTTTGCAGTAGGTATATCGGCGACATTATTGAATTATATCAAAAACGTACATCAATTAATAATACTTTTTAAGTTTATCTCGGAATCGACATAACACAAAAATCGCTCGTTGAATTATTAATGCGTTGAAGTTGCACTTTAGTTGAATGTAGGAATACGCATGTACATTCCAAAAGTAAGCGTATTGAAAAACGATGCACGATCACGAAGAAAAAATGGATATGAAAAATATATTATTATACTTTTAATATTTCATTATTATTATTATTTTTATTATTAATATTGTGACTTAATGTAAAAGTGTGAATCGCCGTCGGTCGAAAATCGATGGGCGGAGCACCGTCAGCGGATGTGTGGGGATGGGGTAGATATTTTTATGTTGATTATGATCGTTTTTGACAAAACGTTGACAAATATTTACGCGCTATCGGGGCGAAACACGCAGTGTCGAGGGATCGAAAAAGCCTCGGGTTGACGTGTATAGGATGTAGACCCTACGGCCTCGACAGCAGCCGTTAAGTCGGCGACGACCGTGTACGCAGTGTAATGCCAGGTTCACACTACACCGTGCCGTGTCGGGTTGTGTAAAATTATTATCTTTGATTGACTGAACCACGGTGTAACATTATTATGGTACTATGCCGCAGGCCCGTACTGGCCACCTCAAAGGGGCGTGGGAAAAATATATTTATAGGGTGCCAACTACATTTTTATGCAACCGTTACTATTACTATATACCTTTAATCAGTGTCTACCCTTGATTGTTTTATTTACACACTACCGCCCAAAGAAATTTTTAACAAAATACCAACCATAATATGTTTTGTAGAAAAAAGGCAAAGAAAATAATTTGTGCACTTACTTTTAAAATTGAATCTTATTTATATTTTATATAAAAACATTTAAACCATAACATTTTTTTAAGCACTTTAAAAAAAAAAATACATGAAAATTACTTGTATTTTAATATGTGAGTAGACGTTGCATTTCTTTGCTGTTCGAACACAGAACATTTATGACTTTATCTCCATCTACTTGATTTTGTATGTCTCGTTCACACTGCATTAAAAATAATGATTCTAAATTGTCTTGTAAAATAGAGGATCTTAATCTTGTTTATAGCAATTTTAGTTTCGAAAATGACCTTTCACACGTCACTTGTATTAGAGGCAGAGTCAGTAAATATTTATATAATTTGTATAATTCCGTGTATTTTAAGGAATACATATTATAATCAGTTATTATACGCAATGCGCATGATAGACATACATTACACTCTTTTATTTTACTACACTTAAAATCGTACTCATTAACCCATTCATCATCATCGATGGTATCGAATTGTCCTGCGTCTTCATACGCACTCTGCAAACCGACTTTACAAATTAAAAGCCAAGATGTAGCAAAAGAAATAAGTTCTTCTTTGAGCTTCGGCTGATCAATAGAGGGTAACAGTTCACATATTTTAACCAACGCATTAGATGAAAAACCATTTTTTCTTATTTTATCAAACCTTTGAGGATCGAAACATTCTAAATCAGTATATAAGACCTGATGATTGATGAGATAAAAATTGGAATCAGTGACATCAATTCAGTTTTTTCTAGGCTATAGCAGTCAAAATACGATAGCGCTTCTATAAAAAAATTGTCTAAAGATTAATTAAATTTCTTTCTGAGAAACTTGATACGTTTTTTTTAATTTGAATACTCCAATAAAAATTAATGAATAGTTGTAATTTAAATGTTTAAATTGCATTGTCGTTCATAATAAATGTTAAACTTTTTGGCTGAGCATGCGCCGCTTACCTAGCATGTCCTGACCATACGCCACTGCAGTTTTCCATATACTCGTATTTCGCATTAGTAGGTAGTAGGTACCCGACAAAAATGGCATATTTCATTAGAACGACCTCTTAAATAATTTTAAATATACTTACGTCTTACTGGCAGTGAATCGTATCTTGTAAGTCGTATGTAGTAATTTAGTTGTCAATAGTTCACGAAGAAATTTAATTTTATTTAATTTTATTTTATTAAGATATACGGGCAAGGCCCTTTTTTCAAAAAATACATAAAATAGGTACAATGTTATAGAATAGAGTAATTTTACAATAGTATTTAAAAATACAGGATAGTTTTTAAATTTCATGAACAGACATAAGAAAAGATTCGTTCTAGATAAATTAAAAGATCGATGATATCGCTATCGCTAGCGGATCATCATTCAATTGAAATGAGACAATATTATTTTCTATTATGATAAAATGGCATTTTCAAAACAAAAATGTGCATAATATTATACTGATATACCTATTATGGACTTTAGTACTATTGTGTCTATTATCTAAATTCGTATGAATCCGTCAACGACGTACTTCATAGTTCTATTTATATACCTCCCTTATAAGACGGGCGTCCTGTAGAAAAACCGAAATAAAAACAATGATCAATGTTACACGTCTTGCATCGATTACGATGTTCGAATTTCAAGTCGTCTCTATGGCTCTATAATAATACCATAAATGATAACAAAACAATTATTTATAAAATAGGTACCCTCTAATATATAGTAAATATTTATTATAAAAATAAAGGGGAGATGGGCGCACCGGGAAAACTCCCGGTGTCCCGGTGGGCCAGTACGGGCCTGACTATGCGTATATACCATGGAATTTATTACTGCACGTTGCCGAAGTAATCATGCACTACTGCAAAACTGATTTCATCCAACTTTTGTATAGATTCTGTTATAAAAAGTTATAATAGGTAACCAAGATTTGATAGGTAGTGAATAAAAACCGCACTCGTGGTATATGGATTGGTATCACACATTTTAAAAAGTACACGTCACACGGTATTGTAAAATACACAACACGGTGTGGTGTGAACCTGGCTTCAATATCGACTCCTGCTCGGTGTATTAGACAGTGCGGAACAGGGTTTATAGTCGTCTCGGTCGCGGTCTCACAAAGACAAACGGCTCCAAAGTAATAGACGTGTTTCGTGGTGGTCAGGATTTTTTTTCACTCCCCATTGATATCCGTCGTCCGGCGGCGGCGGGCAGCACTCGAGCAAGGGATGAACGGTCAGCGGGATGATGAAGAGGTTGGCATGCGAGATGCGCCCGTATATTGCGGTTCGCCCGGTTTGAGTAATGTCGACTGTGGGCCTAAATCGGACAAATCGCTTTGCACCCGATTACCGAACATTTGTCCGCGCGTTGACCCGTTTATACATCATTTTCTCCCTTTTCGTTTATATATTTTTCTCTTTATTTTTTCCCTTTTTTTATACAGACACACGTACAGGGTGTCCAACGAAGATTTACTGTTTTCAAGCGACACGAATACGGACTTTGTGTATAAGGAATTAGTCAACTCTCACGAGACACCCTGCAGTATCCGCTATAGACGTAGAAGTATGAACTACACTTTTATCGTATACGCACGCGCGTGTATGTGTGTGGTATGTGTATAATGTATATAACGATATAAGTATGAACTACGTATATTTGCCACACGTTTTGATAAACGTTGCGTTTCGCAAACCACCGAAAAATCAGCGGGAAGCTTATATAAACATATAACGGTGGTTTCCACTCGTACTTCCGCAAAATAAAACGGTCGGCGATCAATTCCGTTTCCGGTATAATAATAATATCGCACGCACCTACACGACGTGATATGACAGTTGAGCACCGCATTATAATAAACAGTTACGAGTTACGTTTCGTACAGTTTGTCAAGACCCATGCATTACCGGATAAACGCTCGGTTTTTTCAAAATTAATTTCGATTATTCAATCGTTTTCCCAACGAGAATGCCCCGGTACCCAGTAGCTATAGATAATTTATTTCCGAAGCTTTATTATAATTTTATCGAAAAGTAGAGAACTCTGTATGTTTGGAAACATTTTTAAAAGTATAATAATAATATCTGAGGTACAAATATTTTAATTTTTGGAATATTATACAAAAAAGCATATTTTCATAATGCATTCAATATCAAGATGAGTTTTTCTTTTATAAATAAAATATACAAATATTACGAAAGTCAAATTGTATTTGTTGCATACAAATCTGGATATTATACTATTGCGTTTCAATGAATTATTAATATCACCATGCATTACAAAATAAATGTATAAGCCAAAATTCTTTAAAAGAAAATTAAAACACTCATAAAATAATAGGATTTCATCAAAACTGGGTCATATACTATCATAGTTATTTAAAATATATTTTACTATTTATTTTCGAGTGGAAATATTTACTATCCAACGTTTGTTATATTTTTTTTGTTTAATATGTAAACCACAAACCAAGTGAAAATATTAGAAAGGTTAATGTCATACGGACCATCGTTATTTTTCTTGTATGTCTCTTATCAGTAAATTATGTTGGTTTTTTGTACAGTTATAGTGAGTTACGCATATTTACGCGAAAGTATAGGAAATGTCATTATTTTCTTTTTTGATTTCACTTAATACATTTTATAATTTTTAGTTACCGGTTATACAACACGTTTTTGAACTTCAACTGACCTTTAAAAATAAATATTCGCGTACATTGTGTTTGAATAGTCTATTAACGTACTTACTAGAAAATCACTAAAGTAATCGTTTCTAAATAAATTATGTTTACATTAAAATAAAAACAAATGTAAATTTCAAAATTATTTTATTTTTGTTTCATCGTTTTCTTATTTTATCAAATTACAACCAGTCGCTTTTGAAGCATACCTTGTGTACTTATATACATTGAATATGTATTTTTTCTAAATATCTTAAGAAAAATATTTCGAATAGATTGTTAATAAACACTTTATATGAGAAGGGCAAAGATAGAGTATAGTGTTATAACGGTTGGTAAAGTTGTGAGAGTGACATCTGGGAAGACTGACACTAACATGGTGTTTTTTGTGCCAACATACTTAAAGAGGATTAAAACAGGCGTCGTTTTGGCGAAGTAATTAAGTTCTACCCCAAATATGAGAGCAGATGGTCTCAGAGGATAGAGAGAGAGTGAAAGAGCGTGAGAGTTTGTGATAATAATAATCCAGTTTGTTTGATCATTTTTTAGAGCTTTTAATCGGATCCGTTTTAATCAACATTCAATGACTAATTTGTGTAAAAATATCTCTTAAGTAAATTATTTTTGAATGCATATATGAAAAGAATAAACATTTCAAATATTTAATTATTATTTTTATATAATATTTTAACTTTTTCGTTTATACAAAGTTTTTATTTCAAACCTCATGAATTCATGCGCATCGTCAATTCTACTGATAAATTATTTCAGTAAAATAATTTAATAATATGTATAACATAAAGAATAACAAATATTATCTTTAGTTTTAATAAAAAAAAATAAAGAGGACAATCAATTACGAATTTTCTATAAACATTATTTTATGGTTCGTTAGATTTCAGTTGACACGGTCGATGCATCAAAAAGCAACAGTAGTTTTTGAACATTACCTATTAAAAATAGTACAATAAGTGTTACGTATAAAACACTTTTAGTGTGTACATGACTAAAAAAAAATACGGATTGGATACCGAAATTGGATGTACTCATTTCACATTTCTTGCTTCCAATCATTCATATTACTAATTTAAAGTGAATATTTCAAGTTTTAAAGGTTATTAAAATATAATAATTTTATTTTTGTCCGGATTGTGTTAGGTTTAGTAGTAGTTTTTCTCTTTTTAAATTTCTCTTTTTACTATTTGTGTCGAACTTCTAATCTATAACCAGACTAAAGAAACTTTTGTAGTATAATAATATACAAAAAATGTTGTGCGTGTATTTATGTAATATTTTTTATGAAACATACAAACTAATACTAAACTTACACAAACAAAACTAAAACTAATAAAGTATACGAGTACACAAAAATGCAAAATTAATAGATTAAAAACAAATCTAAAACCCATTATTGGCGAAAAATAAATATATTTCAATTTTATCGAGATGAATACGGTAATAAAATAAATTATTAAATTATTAGATCGAAAAAATAAAATCATATTAAAATGTTTGATCTAGATAAGGAAAATACTTTTTTTATTAAATGAATTGAGAAAAATTAAATGAAATTAATTAAGGTTTAGTTTTATTTTATTAGAATACGTTTACTCACGCATAAACCCATTGTGATAAAATTATATTTTAATTTGCTAAAATAATGTTTTTCATACTCATTTATCTTTTGCGATGTGATGGACGAATTTCCATTTTCAATTCATTATTTACATTTCTCAATTGTTTGTATCACATAATAATTAATAAAGGATATAATCAATATTATTCAATCGAAGTTCTAACTAAAACAATCAAGATGTATTTTGAATTATCTTACATTCTTACAGTATGATCTTTAAATATTCATAAGATTATATTGTAAGCGTAAATAATTTAACAACTAAAGTATATTATGTATAAATAAATGTAATAATTAAACGCACTTCTGCTGTTTTATAGTTATTGAATTATCAGAAACTGTTACAAGCTATAAATATATCTAATGTTATTTCATCGCTAAATTGTTCAAGATATAAATATTACAACTTTTCGACACCAAGGAATATTACTTGTACGGCCATTAGTAGGTGTCTAGTATTATAAATGTGTCGTGCTAGGTTAAACAAATTTGAACGCTGAAAATATTGTAGACAAGTATGCGAAATTATGACATCGCACGGGAGTGCTTCTCATTATATGCACCTACAGCTATGTAGTGGCTATGCCCAATGTAAATCTTTACTTTGATTTATGACCCATGATATTGTACTCTCTCGAGCATTGTTTGTCATGTTAAAATAAAAATATAAAACATGGTAAAATGTTTTTTGTTAAATTTTGTTTCAGGTTCAGCGCTTATGCAGATCGTTGAGGTTTACACAGAAATTCAATCTCAACAGTTGATCATTGTAAGTACAAAATCAATTTGTATTCAGTAATCGTTTGGTGATTGTTTTTTTTTTGTGACATGTATGTACTTGTTTAGTAACTATGATATTTTAATTAGATTATTAGATGTATGATGTCAGATAAGTTATTACACAGAGTAAAGTTGTGCAAATACTTTAAATATTATTGTGGGTTCAGGTAAAAGTAAATATAATTTAATTACTGTTGCCTCGAGCAAAATTGTTAGAACAGAACAGATTAAAGTCAAAAAACCTTTTTTTAGTGACTGCAAAGAGTATATTATGTTTAAAGAGGTGAAAAAGATGAGAGGAATGTTACAAGTAATCGAAAAGAAAATTAGCCCTACGACGATGACCTGTAAAATAACTTTTATCATGAATAATAAATTGATTAGCTTAGCATCCGTTCTATACTTAATTAATATTTTATTATGGATTTTGAAGCAAGAAAAAATTGCATTGGGCTATGTATAATAAATATGAAGTATAAAATGTGATCCGAATAAAATAAGTCCGTTAAAAGTTTGTGGAAAATAATATTCAAAATCCGTAGATTTATTATTTATGATATTTCCTTATAATATGTCACTAAAATTCAATAACTTTTCTGATCACATATTGTGTTGTTGACTTTATAGTTTTTACTATTTCTTCTTCAACCATTCTCAGTTGAAAGATTGAATCCTATCATGGGTTCTTGAGATGCAGTAGAAAAAATTGTTAGTCTCCTATAGACTACATATATACGAAGAAGAAATAAAGTGAAACCTAAATGTTTTGGTCAATTTATTCATGTCAATTCATTGTAATGTTTTATACAGAACCATTTTTTTTTAAATTTATCTCTTTTCTTTTTAATCTGAATGTTTAGCGTTTATTTATATATATACTTATATATTTATTAGAGTTACACTATTTATTATTATTTTGTGTGTTTAACATTTGTTCATTTATTTTCCTGAAATTCACTATTCTTATCCGTATAGCGTATATTTATACCCTTCGCGAAAATATTTGAAAGACGAAACCAATCGAAAATATCTCATAAAAGTATTTCATGCAGTACATAAGAATGTATACTGAGCATATCGATTTTTACATCCGGTTTTGTAAATCATCCAACAGAGACATTATCATAGTCATGCGAGGGTTACCGGTATTTCTCCCCCTAGTAATTTCAACCAAACTGATCATAGGCCACCCTCGCTTTCACGCTCATCGTGGTCATTAACATAATAATATCTCATCGCCTCATTGCCTGTATTTCACTGTAACTTTTGGTCGGTATCGGTGTATAAAATGTAATGTGAAATTTGAATTTCATTTGGTTTGTTACTTCGTTAAATATTCGATTACTATTGTAGACATGTTAAAATACGGACAATAATAATATTATACTGAATTGCGTAACATTATTTAAAACTCTCACTGTTAAACCTTAATTTATACTCAAACTCATTTATGCACACTTTGTGTTGTATGATATTGCATTTCACGAGTATGAGGCTGGTTCTAAATATTAAGTATAAATCATCTGTTTCCAACATTTACGCACTTCCATTCCGCAATGTCAATTAAAAATAAGAAACTGGTTTGTATCTTACGTCCGCGTAAGTTTCACGTGATTAAACTGAGTTAATAGAAATAATGGACATCCAAGAAAATAAATGTTATAAATACACACATGCACACACACACACACACACACACACACACACACACACACACACACACACACACACACACACACACACACACACACACACACACACACATGTATATGATTCATTTTTAATATGATTAACAGACGTTTTTCTAGTTGCTTAATTTAATTAAGGTTCTGATAAATCAATAGTTCATATTATTATACTTACTATGTATCTGACGTCATAATATAATTTTAGTTTAACTATTTCGTATATGTCTCTTGTTAGTTTAAATCTTTAATTAATGTAATATTACCAAGAAATGTAAAAGATAATACGCGATAAAATGTTAAACCCAAGTAGTTCGATTGTTTGAAGAGTTTAATTGATGTGTTATAAACTCATAACATTGCTTTTACTTTTATTTGTTTTTCTTTTTTATTATTGTATTATCTTTCTTTTTGAATCAATTGTCCCATTACAAATGCATCTACTACATTTACAGTTTGCTTTTACGGAAAAACATGTTTATAAGTTATAACTAAAATTTGTTAGTGAACATTATTTATAATACTTATACAGCATTTTTCAGTAATATAATTATTTATTTGATATCGCATGAAAAATAAATAATAATATTATAATTGAAACGTAATATGACTTCGAGCTTGTGCTAAATGTGTACAATTCGGAATTTCCAAGATATCTATTGTCAAAAACCACCACGTTCATTTACAAATTTCGGGAGTACAAAATTATAATTTCCAAACTTGAAAATCAAATTTAAATGTCGTCGTCAAAATGCTAGGTGCCCATCACTTATTATTTATGAGATAGCACCACATTAATAAAGGATATTATAGCAGTCTAGTTTGATGTATCATGTAGTCGTGATAATATCACGAATACTACCTACTAAGTTTCTCATTTGTTAAGTGACTATTTGATCGGTGTTGGTTGTGCGCAAGTATACGGAGTATATGTATGCACCTGACTTTGAACGTTTGGTGTAAGAATTGTTCATATTGCATAACAATAGCATTTCGAAAACAGCGAAACAAAATTAAATTATACAACGGTCTTGAAACTTTTTTAATTAGGGATTACTCGCGAGAATAATGCGTTAATAATGCTCTTTACTGTTGTTATACGTACCCTCGGTGAAAAAAGATTAGATGCCATTAACAGCGTAATTTGATTGTCCACGAAAACGTTTGGTAACATACACGACTATAACATTTAGGGGGAAAAAACATTTACGCACAAACTTTATAGTATTTTTTATTTATTTATTTTTCCGTGTTTTTCCTCTTTATTACGTGCACATTCAAACGATTGTTACGCTATTTTGTCGACGCGAGAGTCCTTTTAAATTGGTCGTAAACCGGTTGCTTTGTAATAAAAAAAACGATTAAAACTGTTTTTATATTGACTTTTTTTTTCTCGCCCTGTTCCCAACACACAGAAAGAATGACACGGACCCTGAAGTTTTCCCTGAAATTCAGTCGACTACAGAAGAGCTTTTTATGTATTTGTTTATTGTGTTTATTATACTACAGTGAAATTTCACCGTTATTATAATATAGTACCTGCGTGTGTGTGTGTGTGTGTGTGTGTGCGTGCGTATACCTACGCGTGCATCATCAAATTGGAACAAACGCGTATCGTGAGGACTAGTCGCCGTCGAGTGTGTAAGCACGCGACTCGGAACTTTCTCATATTATAGTGGAAAACTTTTATTGAGCATACAAAGTTTTCCGATATAATCTATTTTCTCGTACTGTACCGTTGCATTGCTGTTACCGCCGCTGTCGTGTCGTATCGTTTCGGCTTTCTTTGCGCAGAAGAGAATACGGTGTCGCCATTACAGCAGGGGATGTTAGTTGCTCAAAGGAGTGGAGAGAAAAAAAATAGCCGTTGAAAGTTTTTCGAATTGACGTCCGATGCTATGCACGTTTTCCATTATTTTTTTTTAATAATGCACTTACCAAAAGGATACATTACACATAGAGGAATGGACGCAGCGAGGGTAAAAACAATCTGGCAACAGCCTGAACCTTATATATATATATGTATAATATGTATGTATATACAGACGGATTGCACTAAACTTTTCCGCTCTTTCGACCATGGTCAGGGGTCCGTAGATTTCAATTTAATATGATCCGTCCGGCACGGCGGCGTCGGCTGTTTAAGACGAAGATATAATTTCTTTTCCCGCACCGTTTGTCATTAGGCAACGTTTTATCGCTATTATAATACTTATTACTTGGACAACATTGCGCGCGCGTGCACACACACGGAGCGTTGGTTATGCAATTTCGCTACTCGCCCGCATTCCCAGTGGTTCTACTTGCATTTAATAGGCATCCTCGCGAATACATTTTACTCTACAATAATCCTATATTAGGTCGTAATGCCATTAGCAAAGTGTAATAATAAAATTATTATTATGTCTACTAAGAAAACTGTTTAGCTTCTGACGCGTAGGAAATGTGATTAATTTATTTCATAACAGTTAAATCGCCATTCACATTCCATGTTTATCGAAACATTCCATTGGGGGTTACCTACCGAATGATGACCGTAAGAAATTGTTAATATTGTACCATTAATTTTTAACGTGTTCTTTAGCTACGAAAAATATAAATTTATCACAAGACTTTTTACTCTTGTACATCTTTCATAGATGTAATAAAGTTATGGCACTGGTTTTCATAAATGATTGATTAATAAATAATTTGTACGACTATTGTTTTCGAAAATTCGGTTATTATAATATGATTAACACGCGTGTTCGCATATTATAAACTATAGATTTCTTAAACAGCGTGTTCGCATATTATAAACTATAGATTTCTTAAACAAATTGTGATTTAATAAAAATAAAACGTTATTCTTCCAATTACGTAAATTTAACATTGTTAAACAATCGATGTTCGTATACGTCGAAAAATCAAAAAAAAGTTACTGTTTACATATATTTACATTTGCTAACGTACGTCATGAGTCGTGAATCAATATTTGTTTAAACATTCCTATTATGTTTGAAATTGTATGCATCAATAAATAAGTTCTGATGATGTACTAATTGTCATCTGCAATGTCAGTTTAGGGTTTTATGTCGATGATATTGTATAGATTTCAATGAACAAGTATAAAAGAAAAACATTTTTTTCGTGTAACATAAATAACTACGAAAATAGATAAATAAAACGCTTTTTCAGTTTGATTTTCGTGCCAATTTCTATATTGTCAAATATTCAATGAGCTCATACAATAAAACAAACTATTTTATTTATAATTGGAACATATAGTTCGTATATGTATCAGGTTGTCTACGCTGATCAACAGCGCGTGTTGATAAATTTGTATCGAATAAACATAAAATAATAATTTAATAAACGTAATTTGTCAAATGTGTTACGGACACCGTGTGTTTTTACCAAAATAATGCAGACAAATATGTTGAAACAATAATAAACGTATAATATTTTTACAAAAGATTAAATTATAGATTTTTAGTTTTTTATCGTAATTGTTACTAATTTTTTTTTTTTTATAGCTGAAAGCTTTTTACGTGGATTTGCTTGTGCCGCTGGAGACGAACCTCGAAAAAGACACTAAAGTAGTTCAGGTAAATTATTAAATATGTATTATATATTTATATGAAAATTACTTAGCAATAATCAGTATAGATATTATTATACTTTCAAAATGTTTTCACAAATAAGTGTTATGTATGTGCTTTGGTTATAATAATATGTCATTTTTCGTTATCCGATTTCAATGGACAAAAATTAGTAATTAGTATTCGTTTAATATGTGACCCTTGTCCCCTCTATATTCGATTACTATAATTCATGGATGCTATTACGAGTAAACGAGGAAAAATGCATATTTAATATTACTACCTATCTGATATTTGGTACGGAATAACGAATATATATATACTATTGTACACCTTTATTATTACGAGGTGCTATACGCGAATAAAATGTCCCTATCCTATAAATATTCCAACCCTTTGGTTATTTTAGACTGGTGCTGATTAACCCCTTGGTACCATTTTGTTTGTATCTGATAAAAATTTAAATGACATGCGCCCTAATTTTGTGTTCTATTATAATTTTTTAATTTTTTTTCATCAGTCGGAACAAAAACGATTTTTACAACAGCATAAGCAAAGATCCGAAAGTTACAGCAAGGCCGCTTCAGCTATGAAAAAGTGCCGTAAAAAGCATAAGGTTGGACCCAAAGCTGGTTTGGCCATGGATAAAGAAATAAAGGTACGGTATTTTACAGTAATGCGAACTAATCAAAAACCATAAACATATTTTTTCATCGTTTTTTAGACAATTTAAACTAATTACACGTTAAACAACTATAGTTGTAGGGCACTATTATTACGAGAATTATAACAAATCGTTTTCATAACCGGTTGATTCCGGTTGTATGTAGTTTTCAATAATGTTTCTATAATTTATTCCTCATTGATATGGCTGAATATTATAATGTACAGCGCGAATAATATAGAATTGTTTTTAATTTACCAACACTTTCCTTTTGATGTGTGTACATGGATACATGTTTTATTATAATATTCTTGGCTGCATGCTATAGTTTATAGAAGAAAAAAAGAAATTGCGCCCTAGATACTTACGATAATGCTTGACCAAACACCCGACGTGAAATAATATAATGCATAATACATTTCGTTGATTTTTGTTGGGGGGGTGGTTTTTAATGCAAAATGTATACACAATGGTCACTGTAGTAATGCTATGCACGCATTGGCGAGGTTAAACTATGATTATTCAAATGTTTTATTGCCGAGTTTTATTTGTTTGGCACCGTAAAGCCCGAATGTGTCGAGAGATGAAAATTATTACCAGCCCATTGAAGACGCTCATTGTTCGAAGAGTACACATACTTCGTTTTATAAAATACCAGGGACGATTCGTTATTGCTATGCAAAAATATCGCGTAACGTGCAAACTGTTTTGTTTGTCACGGATTTACATAAACAAAACAAAATCAAATCCTCGGTGTAAAACCTCTGAATAGCCATTTTAAACTGCATTATTATTTTTGGTAAACATTATGACAATAGACTTTAATTTTTTTTTTATACAGACTATGCAAATTCTAGAAGAAGAAAAGTCCAAACTGGATAACTTTTGTGAACAAAGTTTAAAAATTGTGAGTATTATGGATTAATGAAATATTATTATTGAGAACAAAATACGAAACAACCCCGTGCGTTTAAAACTCGAATGCTTTTGATTATTGCAACATATTTCTATTATTTTTTTTATCACGTTACCTAATTTTTTTAACAATGGAAATGAGTAAAATTTAATACTTATCCACTTAGCAAAACATTTTCATGAATATAACAGATTTGCAATAAATATCAACATTTTTAAGTTTGGTACATTTTTATTTCAGGCCATGACACAGGAAAGACGTAGATATGGTTTTGCGTTAGAAAGACAGTGTTCGTTAGTTAAGCACTGTTTGGCTTATCACACGAATACACAGGCAATGTACGATGAGCATCTTAATGACTGGCTCGATGTGGCCAAATCCCGAGAATGCCTACCGGAGTCTGTAGAAACCATGTTTGCAACGAAACTTCGAGTGAGTTAATTGAATTGAATTCTATACGCAATGTGTCGAAAAATTTAATTCACTTTCTAATTTCCATTGATAATAATAATTCTTGTAATCATGAAAATTGTAGCACGTAAGCTTCTGGATGGACGACGATATCGGTTCTCCAAGAATCGACGACGACAGGATTTCGCTATCTTCGCAATTGAGAAAAACAAAATCGATGGATGCATCTTGCTTGGATGTAAGAGCCATGAATGATATCTCCAGCCCGGTTTTAAACTATCCGCTTTCTAGAGCCAAATCAGATTTCAATTTGAACGCATCATCGCAGTCTCTAAACAGAAGTACTTAACATTTATATTATATATAACTACAATACTCTTTGCTTTAAATACACACAAATATAAATAAACTACATCTGGGCGTTTGATGTATTTATTAACATTAAAAATACTTCAATATTAATAATGTAAAATCGTAGATAATTTCCATTCTTATTCATATAAATTTAACAACTTTGTAAACACACACACATACATTTTTATTATTATATTACTTGTGTTGAGATTTCGGCATGTTATGTTCGTTAAAGTTAAAACACCCCTATAAGTATTATTTTGACGTATCGAAATTATAAAATTCAAATCGCTGTTGATAGTAATTTCAAATTTGTAAGAATTCAGTTGTTGACTTAATAATACTTCACGTGTTAGATGTTGGCACCGCGTGCCATGCCAAAACTTATTATTATTTCAACGTTAATTAATAACATTCCCCTTATGAATTTCGAATGAAAGCTCGTGAATTAATTTGTGCGTAGGGTTACACTGTTGCGCGTGGTTTAATCGAATTTCACTAACTAAATCATATTGTTGTACTTCAGTGGAGAACGGGTCGAGCCCAGGAAACAATGGATCCAGGCCCAAGTCAATGGCAGTGGTGGATAACGGATGGGAATCTCAAGGCGCAAACCTCGTGCAAGCCACACACGCTTATCTGTCTAGCGGTGAAAATCAACTGAGCTTCCATGAAAGAGACACAATCGCGATATCGGGTTAGTAGAATATTCAAAAGTTCGTTAAACTCGATCAGTGTAGACGTATTATGTTCGTTTTAGGTGAACGAAACAAAGGATGGCAATTTGGGGAAAACTTACGTACCCAATGCAGTGGATGGTTCCCATTGACGTACACCGAACCCGTATTAGAAGACTCGGTGTTTTCGTAAGTTGTCATTATTTAATTTCGCATCCGATAGCCGCGCATTGGTGGATCCAGAACTTGACTTTTTTTTTCTCAGCAAGGAATTAATCTTCACAAACAATTTTATGGAAGCCGTTACTCACATAGCTCCTTTATTTTTATTTTAACATAACGTTTAGGTAGTGTTTCATGATAATTCTTTTCTTAATTTCTATGTTTTAAATGATGTAATTCATATCCCAAGTACAGATTGTAGTTAATGACGAGCTTGTTTGAATCAAAATACTAGGTACGAAAGAACAATGATATTTATGGACATTTTTTAGTCACTGTTTGCGTGCGGATGCCGGAATAAGTTGCGCGCGTTTGTACTTAAGTGATTTTTATTTTCAGGGACTCGCCTTCATCGTATCGACGAAAGGATTCTGTGGGTCAGTCGATCATTTCGAGCCATAACAGGAGCGAATCGGCCACAATCGGCAAACAAAATCGTTATCAGACGACAACGTTGACTAGATTCGGTGATTCTCTGTCTCATAGGAACCCGTATCCGGTTAGTATTAAATACATCGAGTTACTGAATGATACCTTAGTACCTATAATCCATCAGCGATTTCGATTTACTATTACTGTTCAATCGGAAAAACGTTTCGCTGACGGATTTTCCACTAATTTTACTTACGTTACTATAGTGTGCACCTAATTGAATATAGTAGGATTATTTTTATTTTTTTATTTTTAAGATTCTGAGAAAAGCAAAGAATTTTATAATAAAGTTTTTGCTTTGTAAATACTTTTCGGATACTTGGTAAATCAACACCAAGTACAGGTACTAATTACAGTAACCCTAACTAAACTACCATTTACTTAAACTATATTTAGATAGACATTTATTCTCGGACGGTACCTACTCTGAAGATATTTTTCGTTATTATTTTAAGTCTTAACATCAAATGATTAAGATGAAACAACTCGTTTTGTTTTTTGCAAGTGGCAAATTTAATACAGGACTAAATATTTTACCTGGTGTTAAATAAATCAGAATTTTCAGTTCAATATATTTTAGTTGCTGACTAAGGTTTAAGTTATAAAACCTTATTATTTTCCCGAAGATTGACGATTTTATTTCTGTTTAGACCTTTAAGTATGTCTTTAGTTAAAAAGAATAATGTTCATACAAAACTTGTTAAAGGACCTGCAATTTAAGTAAAACTATACTCAATTCTTTTAAACGTGGTATATTTACTTGTACCCGTATTTATATGGGCGAATTATCTGTATGCCTAATTTACATTAATAACGTTGCTTGAAATTTGGTATCACATACATATCCGTTTTTACGCAAAATGTTGTTAAAACATAGTGTTTGTTAATTGGTGACTATATGCAAATTATTATTAACATAAGTTCTTGTCGGAATGGGACAGGAGACTGCCTAACGGCCAATCGAAGGCACTGCGACGCGGTTTAATTAGTAGAATTATTGTTTATGGTCAAGTAAGTTTTCAATTAGATACATACAGGCCATTGCCCATTGGCATTTGAAACTTTCGGAGCTGGGTTTTCTGGATGAGAAAGTTCGAACTAAGGTTCTTTGATATACTTGATTAACAATTATATTAGATACGTGATACTCAATAAATTTACCAGTAGATGTTTTGCGGCATGGGACCATCCCAAGATTATTCTAAAAACAATTTTTTTCCCGAACAACAATTATGATTATACATTATTATCGTATGTGTTTGCTCTGAATCATTTTCAGGATGCAACGATTTATCGCTGCTCGTGAAAACGTGTTGGGAAAATAATATACGATGCTATAGCAAACGAAGAAAAACTAACTAATTATAATGACTGTTGCGGTTTCGCAGGGTTATATACCGATCTTTACATGGTACTATACGTCTATACTCTATACCTCTATCAATACTTGGGGAATCAAAAGACCCTGAATGAACCGGTTTCAGTTCGAATATCTGATGTCGATGGTCCTTTAGCCTCTATATTCAAAGACCACGAATAACCTAACCTAACAATCAGCGATATTCTCTCGAGCCCGCACACGTTGTTTGACCAAAATACACTTTTGGCCACTTCGTTCCGGTAGACTTAAATATAAACAATAAAAAAATGCTACCTCAGCTAATTTGCTTCACTAGCCTATTCAACTGATAAAAATTGTCTTATTGGAATGCATCTTGCACATACAACAAAGCAGTGTCTTACAGATGTGTTTTTTTTTCGTTTTCGCGCAGACTCGTCCCAGGGCTAACAGCAGATCGAATGGTTACGGGGGTAATCATCACGGACCTCCGGCTCCGTCCGTTCCCGCTCCTGTAGTGCCACGCCATTACGGTGGACATATACCGCCGCCGGCTGCATTCTTCCCGCCTCCACCGCAGACTTTGCCACCCGCGGCACCTGGCAAACCCGGGGCTGTTGACAAGAGGACCGGAGGAGTGCATCATCAGCACGGTAACGCGAGTCTTCACAGCAGCAACGACAGCGGCTTCAGCAACGATCCGCCGCCCGCGCCCGAGATCGACTATTCCGACGACGAAAACACCAGGTCAGTGCAGCTGGCTTAACCGGTCGTTATTATCGCAATATTATTATAGTGCAGTTGTTTCTGTTATTGCGACGGTCGCATTCGTCTCCGCGACTTAACTGCAGCGCGGTGGTGACGGTTCGAGGACGTGGCAAGATCGCTTCTTTACTTCTGCGGTCTATGTGCAGTAACGCACGCTAGCTATTGTAACACTTTAACTTGTAAACTTGTAAGACTTACTGCTCCTTGACTACTATATGTGTAATCAAATTTTTAGCCACGCTTTATATTTTGGTATTCTCTGCGCGTGCACGCGATTCATTATTCTTGTAATACTGGTGATTTGTTTTTCCTTAATTTATCTTATCGTTTTTACAACACGAACGAATCGGAATACTATTTTTAAATCTTCTCTTTTCAACTTTTACAATCCTATTTACGATCTATTTACACACTGCAGATATTTACTACTAAAGTTTACTCGAACTTGTGGGCATTACCCCACTCCTGAAATAGCCACTTCGATCAGCTTTTATCAGTTATAAACACCGATTTAAGTTCATCGATCAATGACATCATATCATCGTATATGAGACTAAATATTATATTATTTCTGTAGAGTTATATTTAAATTCAATTATGACAAACTGCGTGAATATTTAATTATACTTGGTACGTTTAATATTCAATAATAATATTTTGAGTCCTTGTTTGGAACCACTCAATACAATAATAAGTTGCTGACAACTTATTTATTTCTTTACCGTTGTTAATTTATTTTCTTCGAATAATTTAAGCTGAAAAAAACAATTTTTGAATTATATTATACAGCGCTTGTATAGTGTTGTTAGCATATTTTAAGCTTATAGAGACCGTTTAGAATAATTTTCTTTTGCGCATTAATCGTGGATCGATAACCTCATTTGCACATATCTCCCTCTCTGCCGGCTATATATTCGATTCGAGTTAATGTATTCTTCGGAACGATTTATTAACATTTGTTAATGTAAATAAGTCTTCCGTTATTGGACATAGTATATAGTTATAAAGTGTAGTAATGCGTGTTCGTTACTGGCTAATGACGTTATTTGTTAAGCATTACAAATGAATAAATTACCGGTGTCGGCGTAGCGCAGATGACTGTAAATGCGACTGCGAAAGTAAACGTACAAATGCATTTTTAACTTCTTAAAACAGTAAAATAAGAGAATAAAAAATGGACAACTGTTCGATTTGAACGGCGCACGTCTGGAAAACTTAATTAGTCCCGATTAAGGAGAAAAACGCGAAACCATTCTACAAACTGTGTACTCGTACACACGTTATACGCACGGTATAATAGCTATAACAAATTAACCCGCGGTGACGGTGGAGGTGTCTATAATAATCTTATACATTATATTACAATATTATGTAACTTAACACTGCGGAGACTCTCGTCCGAGCACGTGGTCATAACCGCTGTTACGGTATTACGGTATAGGTAAGGTAAACGGTGTCGGTGGTATACATACAGCGTGATAACTCGGTGGCGGTCGCATGTACGGATATTGTGTAAAGTGTTGAAAATGTAATATGGGAAATGATGTTTGAATCAGAACGATCAGAGATCCGAAGAAGGACGTGGCGGGTCGTTCCAAACAAAATATGATTTATCGATCGGCCGAAGAGGACCGTCACCATAACCATAACGGCCATCACCCGCAGCAGCAGATGAAGACGACGTCGGGCGGCAAACAGTCAACGGGCACGTTAAAGTCGTCGTACAACGGCGGCATGAACACGGGCAGACGGAACACCGGTTCTTCGTCGATGCGACAGAGCACCAGCGTCGGACACCTGTCGTCGTTCGGTGGTGACGGGTACTCGCCGCCGGGCAGACAGGCGTTCGACGACGACGACGGCGCGGGCGGTGCGCAGGGCAAGAAGATCAAGAGGACCAAGTCCATGTGGAAGTTCAAGAAGGGCGGCGGCGGCGACGAGGTGCTGGCCGGCATGTCCATGTGGAAGCACAGGTCGCTGGTGGACGTGAACGCCGCGGAGGACGAGCCGCAGCAAAACAATAACTACAACAACAAGTCGTCCGCGGGCACGCCGGTGACCAACAAGAAGTTCACGATCACGTGTCGCGACATCGACATAGCGGGCGGTGGCGTCGGCGGTTACTCGGTGGACGACGACGACAGCCAGACGATAATGAACGGAGGCGTGGGCGGCGGATCGTCGACGGTCCGGAGGATGACGTACGACAACCGGAAACACCAGCAGCAGCAGCAGCAGCATCGCAGCAACGAGCGCGTCAACAGCAGGCGTTCGTCGTCGTCCAGCTTCGGCGGCGACGATTCCGAGTCGTGCATAGTCGTGGACGATCACTTGAAGGACGCGGGACACGCGGCCCCGGCGCCGGCCAGCCTGTTGCCCAGGACCCGGTTGATCAAGCAGAACGCGGCCACAGCCCCGGTGCAGACCGGCGGCGGCCCGGCCGGCGGTGGCCAGGGTGGCGGCGGCTGCGGTCCGGTCGCGCATCACCAGCAGACCGGCGTCGGCGTCGGGTCGCCCGCGACGATGATGATGACGATGCCGCCGCCGCCCCCGCCAGCGGTCCGTACCGCCACGGCCGACGACGGTTACCTGCAGCACCACCACGACTCGGACGCGGACGTGCGGTTCGAGAGCGCCAAGCTGCAGACGTTCAAGTACATCAACGCGACCAGCAACGACGGCTGGTACGACTCGTGGGGAGAGAAGCGAAAGAAGTAGTGTATGACGTGTAGTACGCACCGACAGAGGTAAACAAACAAATCTTCCGCCTAAACCCTTCGCGCGTGTATAATCGTGATGTCCGCTGTTAACGCGCGTACGCGTGCGCCACACGTCGCATATGTTTAGTACTGCCACTGTAAAAATTATGATCCAAACTTGAACAACTGTGAACCAACTTTAGGCTTGAAAACGGTCGGAGGCGAGCACTTCACCCTGCATACCAACTATTATTTTACCAACTCACCCCCTCCTCTGACCGTATTGTGTCACTACTATATACACTCATTATAATGCGGTTCGCGTGTGTACCGTGATTAATAGCAATGAGCGATGTCGTCAGCTATAGAAAATATATGGACACTTATGAGACACGAAATCCCTTAAAAATCTCTACATCTCCCTAATACCCTTTTGTCACGCAACTGTTTGTTAGTTCACTTCGTCGAGTCGAAAAATGTACTGTTATTTTAAAGGTTTTTTTTTTAACTTACTCCGTTGTAGAGTGGACAAATCGAATACGATTTTATTAGCAGTCCAGCAATACAATTGTCAGATTAATTCCAAAGACAACGAAATGATTTTGACGGAATTTTTAATATATTTCGCAGTTGCTCGTCTAAATGTTAATCGGAGGCTGCAATAATCACTATAGTCTAGCGATTATATTACTTTGATATTTTATAGTTTTCTTCAATGCTTATAATTATTTTACTAGTCGTGACAAAAAGTTATTCGAACTAAAGAAAATATTATCTCCGTACACAATATTGATAAATACATAACTCGTTAAAATATTTCGCTTTATGTTCCTAATGAAAAGAAGTAACTGAAAAAAAGTTACAAAGGAATTGATCATCACACCTCACTTTGGGACTGTATGATACTGCAGGGTGTCCCGCCGGGACTTACACAGAGCGATATCTCCCGTGTTAATAGAGATATAGATATATAATACACTTATATTTACCAAAATACAAAACTGCCTTTGCCCAGGGATTCTCATAAAAAAACAGAATTTGATCATCTCTATTAACTCGGGAGATGTCGTTGTTTAAGTCCCGGTAGAACACCAGCCTGCTTATAATATATTGGTGTCTACTGCCTACTCAATTTCGATCAAGCTCGCTACGATTTTAATTTTGTTCGTGTTTTTGCACAAGCTGACGACGACGACGGCTCTATATACAGTGTTCACTATAATGTTGTATTATGCTCTCGTTTATCGTGTCGTTTTCGTGAACACAACTACGCCGCATGCGGTGTAATTTCCGTGTTGTTGGCGGCTTCAGCGGACAGCGCATGTAAACGAATGGCCTTTGTAATTCAGTTAAGACGTGCGGCGTCTCGTATATACAACGTACGTACTATATAAGCGAGCTGCAGTATACGTGCGTTCCACGTTTACGTACCGCGACTATACCACATACCTATAAAGTATAATACAGCCGTGCGTGTATAGTGACCAGGACCCGGTGGGCCTATTTCGTCCGACACGAGTCCTAACTCACGATCAAACAAAACCTTAACGCAATTACAATTATATCAATTAAGTTCTCTGGCTGCAATGTAGTATACATATACTCGTAAGCGTAACCAATGTGTATATAGTATATAAAATATAAATCACTATACTGCGCGGTGTAGTTTATTCAGTAAGAATACATGGATCGCGGACCCATATATATTTATATAACATCCTGTATAATATATTACGGGGATATACTGTAATAATGTACATATTATAATATAATGCGTAACTGGACAGTTTTTTATTCATTGGGGCTGTTTTTTTTTTTACATCGACCAACGTCGAGCAACAATCATGTTTTATCGACAAAACAATCGCAATAGACCGTTTCAAGTCTGTGTTTTTTTATTATTGGTCTTTTTTTCGGCACTATTGGACGCGCGATAAAGTGGTTTGCAAATAAAATGATAAAAGCGTTGTAAAAAAATTGCAATACAGCACACTTTAAATGGTAAAATCTATTACAAAAAAATTAATTGCACGACGTTCTTTACTGTTATCGTATTGCGTTATGTATTTTATAGCATAGAAATAAAAATAAATATTATATTTAGATGGCTGCGGCCAAGACACACGACGGTCGTTTGTTTGCTTGGTTTTTTTTTCTTTCATTTTAGTATGAACACGGTCGTTTTATGTTTAAACTTTGAATGTAAATAAAATATTTTGAGTACAAGTTTAAAAAAAACAAAGGGATAAATAAATAATAACTTTGCAATGACGCTGAATTCGACTTACACGTGTATACCATTGTACATAATAATATTATTATAGACTGCGTTGAAATTGGTTTATATATATTTACACGAATGATATTTTAAATCTCGTTGATTTTAGCTTTTCCACCCGAATGAAGTTAATGATTCGAAACGAAAAGAAAAATACAATAACAGTGAAGGTATAAACTTTCTACTATTTTTGATCTCGAGTCCACGAAACGCTTTCGTGTGCGAACGATTACATATTATTATTATGTCTTTGTGCGTACACGCGAACATTATTTACGTATATTATAATATTAGGTGCAGTGTCGAACGCGTTTCACGAAATCATAACAACAACGTGCGTTTGATTTTGTCACGCGGTATATTTTAGTCGATACTACAATACGAGTATAATAACGCTATGCCTCCCGATTCCGAAATCGTTACGTAAACGGCATATTTAAGTGATTTTATTACGCATACGTAGGAAGAGCGATTCGAAAATGTTTTATGTATTTTGACACGCACACGTTCCGAATAAGGAGGGGTTTTTTTTATCCGTGAAACAAAATCGACATTTTATTATGACACTGAAGCGGTACAATGTTATCGGTGATGACTTATATTCTGATACCGTGGACATAACGAGTATGTGGTCGAAATAACGTTATAATACTTTGGGAATAATGTTTAACTTATTTCAAACACGTTGGCAGTGTTCCGTTAGGCGAATAAAACGTTATGCGCAGACACATTTTCGAGCCACTGCAATTCGAAAACATCTATGATTATAGACTTATTATTATTTTTTCGTTCCTTTTAGATCCGGACGATCCGGTTATGGAAAGTGTTACAAATGTTATATATAGGTATATAAATATATGATTCACACACTACCATAATATAATATATG
The DNA here is from genome assembly GCA_949715065.1 of Periphyllus acericola. NCBI lineage: Eukaryota > Metazoa > Arthropoda > Insecta > Hemiptera > Aphididae > Periphyllus > Periphyllus acericola. Next base: position 9,717,708 of record OX454268.1, read on the forward strand.
TATTGGGGAGGGGGGGGGTAATCATTTTTAACAAACAACAATAATTTTCTTGGTCAATATATGTATTTTTGAAAAAAAAATAATTTTGAAAGTCCTTTATACAAAACATATACGTTGCAATTAATAATAGTTCAGCGGCACTATATTTTTTACTTCAGATTCGAAACACTTAGACTGAAACTGAACAAGAACCAGTAGTTAATTATTTATAACTTTGTAAGTGTATTATAGTTTAGATGAGCTGCGGGGTTGAAGTGACAGCGGATAACTCGCAAAACGTCAGCATACTCTACTTCTCTTGTCTAAACTTCAAATACTAATTTATAAATAATTATCAACCAGCTCGAATTTTGATTTTTAAATACTGACATTTTCAGTGAAAAAGTTCTAAGTAAATAAGGAAATTTAATTAAAAATGTGTTGCGTTGTCATTTGAGAAAAAATAAATAAAAATATTATCACGATAGTGAAAATCATAATAAGCTTGTCGACAAAACTGTTGTCTGGTTATGACTATAAAGGTGTAATACAAAAATAATTTTGGGAAAAAATTACTCAAAACCATATTGTATGCACCATAAGAACTACAAATTATTATCAGTATAGTCACTCTGTTCATATAGCAGCCCGTAATACCTCTTTCGTACCTATATGGCTGTATATTATGTATAGTTACGACCGCCATATATCAGTACGCCGCTGTTGTATTAGTATAATAATTTACTAAACCTTACACTAATATAATAATTCATCGTACGTGTTTGAATAAGAATTTAAATTTTCTTTTCAGGACGAACGTGTTCGCAACAATCAAACTGCGCAAAACCAATACCAACGATCGGTCAGCGCCGAAAATAATATAATTCGCGGTCGTCGTCCGAAGAGGTCAATCATAATATATACATATGATAATATTATTATATATGTATGTACATTTTTTTTTTTATATAGTTTTTTTTTTATCACACCAATATTATCGGTTAATAATATTTAATTTTAGTCAATAATTTGCTTTACGATTTTGTTATGATGCTCGTTTTTTACATACCAAAAAAAAAAAATAAAAATGAAAAAAATAAAAAGCAAAAAAAAAAAAATAATAACTGTACACTCGATATACAGGCCGAACATTGCTCAACTAATCTAATAGCGTCCAACTCTGCACACGACCGTCGTTAAATGTGTGTATAGACTATATATATATATATATATATATTATATACTCGTAATATTATAATAATAGGTAGATTATTTTATAGGTGCACTCGTATTTTTTTCATTTTTTTTTTTTTTTTAACGAACCGACCGCCGCTGATCGTATTCCACATATTATGTAATATGGCAATAACGCTATTACAATCGGATTTTATTTTTTATTTTTTTTTATTTTTGTACGATACACACGTATATTACACGCATAACCTAACCTTTATGCATGGACACATTAATCAAGATATACGAGTACGTGTTACACATTGTTCGTGTGTATTCACGAACCACTTGCATATTATTAGCGAGCAACAATAATGATACGTATTGTGTACTACTGCAGTATAGACACATTTTTAGTAGACAATATTTTCCAAACGCATTTTAAATATTAAATGATTGTACGCAGGTATTATAATATATTACGTCGCGTTTACGTACGTTCCACGACGGGTTTTTTTCTCACTTAATTTTTTTTTTTTATCTGGATTCCGTCCGCGTCATACGTTATTATAATTTATACCGCGCGTTGCTATACGTTATTATAATTTTGTTATTTTAATATTACCACCATCGGAACATAATATTATATCCTACCGCGTGTAGCATGTTTTTTGCGCATTTTCATGATGGCTGTGCCGTTGTAGCGCGTGACGTTTTATACACGGTACGCGTATATACGAGTATGCATACGTACTCTCAACCGTCGCGGTCGCCTAGCAACGTAATCATTGTTTTTACACTATTCCACAATGACGCGATGATCGGACTGATTTACGGTGTTTTCGCGAAAGTCTTCGAACACCGCTGAACAACACTACGAATTGTGTACACGTGCGGCGGGTGTGACTTTGGTGGGCTTGATCGCAGGGTAAGCGGTTGTGGGATGGACGAAACCGTGACAACGGTCGGTGCGCCGGAGCTATCGGCGTTACGACCGGCTCGGGTACGTCGACAATGCCGGTGCAGATAAAAATTCAGGGTCTCCGCGGCTCGTCACTGAATTGAAATCTCGCATTTATTCTGCTCCGCAAGCCCTATATGTACTTACGGAAACGTTAAAAATTGCCACGCCACTGAATGTTGTAGAGTAGACGTAATAGGGGTAGTCCGGAACGAGAACCGATCAAATCCAAAATAGTACCGTTCCGACGTCGAGAGCACACGGCTAGGTTAGATTATACGCGCACGGTTAGCAGGACGGTGGCGAGGAGAAGATGGCTCTTGTGAAGATGTTGCTGGTGTGATGGGAGGGTAAGGGTATCTACCCTAGTCTTACGCTCGCTCGCCCGTTATTCGAACCACCTTTTTTTTTTTTTCCAGTCAAATAAAATTTAGCTTTCGGCTTTGTCAGAAACGTTAATAGTTCATATCATAATTCGTCTATTCTTTGCTGCCTATATATTATAACTACCTATTGTTCACTTAAGTTTTTTGTACCACTAAAATGTTTTAACTGTTTTATACACACTTACATAATGTTTGTATATGTATATTTTGAGTAGCAGTATCATTTTGCTTAATTTATTTTTATTATTATTATTATTATTATAATTGTACCTATTATATACTATATAATATATATATGTCTATTGTCTATACATATATACGTATATGTACTCATTTTTTAAATGTTACTCAAAATGTTTATTTTGGTATGTAATCAAATACTTAGTATCATACATTATTATAATTGTTTTATGTTATTGAAACTTTGTTACAACAATAAGTCTTCAAAATTATTATGTGACAAAAAAACAAATATTATTCATTTATTATTCGTATATAATTACCATTATGCTGATTAATAGATTTTTTTTATACGTAATTATTCGATAATTTAAATTTATCTACGTTTTTTTTATGTTAATTGTATTTTATGTAAATCAAAGGTACACGGGATTTATTATTATTATTACTATTATTATGATCCAACAAAGAGTCCGGACGGTACAGTGCAACGGACAGAAACGTTTTGTTAATTTGCCGAATTTTTAAATACGAGAAAATTTGACCAAATCTACTTCTGTTAATACTTCTGTTACACGATTATAATATTATATAATTTATAATGCCGTGCAGTCGCTGTTTCGTTGCGGTTGGATACTTGGACGACCGTCCGGCTTCTTGCATTTCATATTTATTTTTAATCAAATACTGTTATTTAATGTAATCAATAATTACTTAGTTGAAAATACATAAATATTTTATTTACGAACTTTTTTTTTCCAATAAGGTTACCCACGTTATACACGGTACACTTAGGTCTTACATTTTATCAATTTATCATACTATCGTGCAGATATTTTTACAATTCCTCTCCCTCCTACTAGATTCATTTGTAAGAATTTGTGAAATTTCCCCTCCACGTCGATTCATAGGGAAAAATTCATCATTATAACCATTAGATAGTTTTATAATATATTTACTGATTTTTCAGATTCTGAGCTGAGCGACTGTTTTATTTAACGACGTCTATTTTTTTCCCCCACAATACGCTGAAGTGACTAGTGAGCATATGGTGTAAAAACATTAAAGGAATCAATGACCACTTAAAAAAATGTTAATTAAAAATTTTACGACATCCTGTCGATGAAATATAAACAAAAATGCAGAATACTGGCTTAGGAAATAATTGAAAAAAAAAATCATTCGCCCTAGTCAATACTTGCCGAAAATAAATATACGTCCAATCGCGTTGTACGGAAAAAACAAATCGGACATCCGTCAACAGACAAATTAAAATACAAAAGACGCAAAAGATGTGTTGTTCTACTTGATATAAAAGGGAAAAAAAATCGATTAAGACGTATTCATCAATACCGTCGAACAAAACGAAAATACTGTGGAAACGTTAAACGCATATACATAAATATACGTCGTAGTGTCTTCAGCGTTGTTAACAATTTGATATTAATTATAGTCAAGCGTCATTATGTCTATAGACATTTTACAAAGAGAAAACAGATACCATTAGACGTCCAGATATGATGTAATTGTTTTGTAAAAATGTTTTTACTTGGCAAAATAATAATAAAATATACGATAATCGCAGTTCACAGTCGTTATTTGCTTCTCACTTCAAAGCGGACTGCAGGTGTTAGATATATATATGGTTATTATATAAAAACGTTAAATTCGGATCAAATTTTCTAAAAACGAAATAATAATGCGCACGATCAATCGATGCTATTGGCGGACAGGTGATTTCGATGTTACGGGCACTTACGTCAAACTCAAATGCACGGCAATCAGCGGCGGAGACGCCGAGTGAAGATTTTCAACACGCTTGAGAATCAGAATTCGTTCAAGTCATTTATTATACTCAGCAGGCGCCGTACAATTAATAATATAAACTCATTTAAGATGAGTATATAAGTCTTGTAGGATGGGTATTATCATTCGTTATAAGATTATTTACGCTTTCTAAAATGCGTGGTACCCGTGTAAATGAGTTTTCTTCTTAATTAGAGGGAAATATGAAATCTTTGATTTTGAGGTAAACTTAAAACGTATAGTTAATAATTAACAAACTATGACTAAATTTAATTCGAAATTTTCTTCACGTACCCGCTATATAGATGCAATTATACGTGCTTCTCGTGCAAATCGAAAGGTGCCACAACAACGGCTGCTTGAAATACATCGTTATAGTTCCCGAAATTGATCGAAATATCCTATACTATATATATAAGGCTACATACTACATATAACAAAACTCTGGATTGCGATTCATTCGATTATACACAACAACAAAATGCGCTGTGAAATAAAGTGATCATATCATGTTATGTGGTGCGTCGAAATATTGTAAAACACAGAAAATTGCACAGGACTTTGCACTAATAAATGGATCATAAAGCTTTGTCTGTCTCTTAACTAAAATATAATCTGATCGTTCATACGGTCATAAACAATGTACGAACTATAACAATATATTTGGAAAACTGCAGATGGTTATATTATAGAAAAAACAATTTCGGAACCTATCCTCCTCCCCCCCCCCCTCCGTGAAGAAAATGTTTTCTTGATGATTTTTTTACTAACGTTTTACTTTTTTCAGATTTCGAGTATGTCATTCAAAACGAAAATAATACTTAAAATCAAGAATATTTTTATTTTTAATTAAATGTTACTGTCGCGACATTCTAGCGGTATACGATGACACATTGTTAATAAATATGTACATTGGTGGGTACGTGAAAAAATAATTGTTAAATTATATTTTATTATCTTACAGTGTTGCACCGATCCTAAATAATAATAATCAGAACGTGGTGTAGGTTTTTCTTAAACCCAAAATAGCAGCCATTGGACGTGACATTAAAATTAAAAGTGTACTTTCAAAGTTTTACAAGTGGTTTTTTACATGAGTTACTTACGTTCACACAATTAATTTGAATTTGATAAATTATACTATAAATGGGTGTTTACATTTTATTGAGAATAAGTATGGGTTGGGTTTGGGTCGAGTGATTCAGATAGTTTAATTTCATGCAGTTATTATTTTATTAACGTGATTCGCTAAAAAACAACCATAATTCCCTCAGTTGTAGGCAAATAACGTTAATTGTCGGTAAATATCATTATTTTATAATCAACCGTACTTTACGTTGGTATGCAATGTTAATTCACCGTAACGAATACATTTGACTGAAAGGATAAAACATTCGAAAAACCATTCGTAGTGAACAAAGTCTGCGTGTTAACAATATAATATTACGTACAGCCATAAAAGCATATAATCACAGAAAATTGAACTTGTTATATCTAAAATCAATTTTTATGAATGTCACACTCACAGATCACACGGCTATTTGTGCGGGTAATATACAATGTAAATGTATGTATAAAAAAAACAATAATAACTATAAAGAATCAATAAGAAACAATAAAAAATTCTACAAATCATATTATATAAGCTTTAGAAAAGCGTATAAATGTTTATGAACTATTAATTATTATAATTAGTGTATCCGTACTAAGAAAATAAAGAAATAATATATATACACGAGTACAGGGGGCAATATTATTAAAAACGGTTTTCAAGCTGTTCCCAGTTTTTCATTGGGTAAACAACTGAGAAAATCGAAAATGACCTCCCCAAAGTACCTACCATCTGTGTCCAATTTCCGGTCTAAATAGATGCTGCACGAAACTTTCGGTGGAGATTTACTACAACACTACCCGACAGTGCTTACAAAAAAAAAAAACGTTATAAAATCAATACTTGTTTTGCTAGCAATGTAAATCATTAGATTTAAAACAAAAACAATAATAATAAATGAAAAAGTGGTCCCAACCCATACTAGGGAAAAACTATTTTGAAACAATAATGTGATAAAAATAATAATACCACAGAATAGATTATATCTACTCTGCGACAAGACAATATACGGCGTACTTCAGTACCAACTACACTATAACGGTGGCATAGTGCAATCCTACGAAAACCACGCATTCGCCAAAAATATTATCATAAGAGTGAAAAACGAATTTATTAAATGAAAAAAGTAACGGAAATTAAAGTAATCAATAGCGATAGCCCTAGGTTATTTATTCAAGGAGAACTAGATAGTCTAAAAAGGAACAAATACCGAGTCCGTTAAATCTGTTTCAAAACTCGTAACGGTATAAATCATGAGAGGTTATAATTATTGTGGTAAATGCTAAATAGTAAATGTATGTTGTTTAATGAATTTTTCCTATTCGTTAAAACCAACTTATGAATCAAACACTAATGTATCATTTAAAACTATGGACTATACAGTTTTTAATACCTTATCATTCATATTATAAACTATCATTATTCATTATCTTGTGTCCACATTTTTTCTAAATACTTTTATGCTGTAATTGTTTATTGCAATTTTGTATATTAAAACGTAATAAGTACAGAATACTCAATACTATTCACTTTATAGCTTGTATAAAATAATGGATTACACTCCATTGTTATGTGAGATACAAGGACAAGTGAATTATATTGTTGTAACTTGTACAATTGCGGTCTTTTAAATTTGAATCGAAAATGTCAAGTGGGCGCCTATTTAAACAGTACAAATTTCCATAAAATATTCGAAATTATGAATTGTCTATAAAATGTTAATACAAGAAGTCAGTAAATGTTTCGAGTCGCTACGATTAATATATAATGTATATCATCCAAATAACTATTATCGTATAATCAAAACTCGTCGGAATACCCAATTTCACCAAAATGTAAAATTCAAACGCTCATAATTTTTTATTTTGATGACGCGTCAAATTCCATCAACCAGTAAGAAATATGTATGAGAAATTTTCTTTTATATTATCAAGACTTTTTGTCAAACCAAAAAAATATTATTGACATATTACGAAAAAAAGGTAAGGGAACAAGACATTTTCAAATATCTAAAGATGTTTTGAAAAAACTTTAGAAAATTATACTGTTTATTGCGAACGGTAATAAAAGCATTCAATGAAAATGTCAAGTCTCCATGATTATTATTTTATTGTGTTACGAAAAAAAAATAAAATCAATTTTGTCCAAAACCGGTGTGCCATAAATTTTGCCATTTTTATTGTTAGTTCTCGTCAGTTTTTTTTGTAATTATTAAGAAAACTATTTGGAACTTTGTAAAACCAATCCCATGATTATGACGATCGAATTGCAATCCATGTGGACATAATCGTGTATACACTACACAGACGCCAAAAAAAAATAGAAACACATCATGGTAAGACCAATACAGCTTCCTCGTTTCACTCAGAATTTAAAATAAAAAAAATTGAGTCTGAGTGAAAGAAGTCTGGTGGATCAGTTTATATTATAATATCGAGTTATCCAAATTCGTTGAAGTACCCATTTTTTTTTGGCAATCTTTTCTTTGTTTTTCTCAACTATTTGGAAAATTGTTGAAAAATTAAAGAAAAATAATTCTCCGAAACTACCAACTAGACAACATTTCCTATCAGAAAAGTACCAGGTTGGTATACATTGGAGCAATAATTCTGGTTGAAATTGTGTACCTACACAGACACACACACTCATCATGATAAAAACGGCCAACACTCAAATTCTAAACAAATTAGTAATCCAACTACAAGTTTTAGCTTTTCTTTGTTCTTAATAACATAATACCTATTAATACTTTATATGTTACATTTCTATACTTAGATGGTACAGGTAAAGTTCATCTTTTTAACAGCGAAATTCCTATTCGTTTATAAATCGTACTCAATTGGTATAAAACAAAAATGACACTGCTCAAGAAAATTGATTTTTAACATGATAATTTACTGTAATAATTGGCATATTTGTTCAAAATAAATAGTTTTTTTTTTCACGCTAAACATCTAACCCTGTTAATCACTGCGTAACCTCTTTTACGTGCAATTATGAAGTAGCAGCTTAAGAATAATCATTAATCAGGGCTTCTTTCGCGTATTTGGGAAAGTCAGATACGCACTAGATAGTTAAATCTGTACGAACCTAATTGTCTCAAATGTTGACATTTTGTGAACACTACTAAGCTGGTTGACAATTTAGATCCAAAGATTACCATAAAAAACGAATGGTTAGGTACCTACTGACAAAGTTTATTTGCAGAGGAAGCGTCAAGTCGAATTTCTGAACAAGAACTTAGAACACGGTAAAACATCAAATTACAAAAGACAAATATTATTATGCACTTTAAATGTATGTGTTAGTTATTACAAAAAATATTATTTTAAATAAGAACAGAATAAAACTATAATCAGAAAAGGATCTTTTTAAATATTTTTATCAGTAGGCTGAATTGGATTAAAGTGGAACATAATACATTTAAATATTTTTACAAGTTAAAATTGAAATATTTTAGTGTTTATTTGCAAATCCTTCTATTAAGCCAGGTTTGATAGGAGTCATGCAAGTTCGATTCCATAAAATGTGCCGTTAAAAAAAATCCCAAGAATAATCCACGGCATTAATAGTGTAATAAATATAATGTTAGACCTGTCATTTTCCAACGTAAGCTTGGCACAACGTACTGAATGGAACGTATTGTCTAATCTCACCAGCAGCGATCATTTTCCCATTATGATACACATTATTTCTCGACACAATGATACTAGTACTCCTACTGAAAGATGGAATCTAAAAAACCCGAACTGGCCCCTTTTCACTGAATTCCTCGAAACAGAAATATCAAAAATAAAAAATCCTGAAACATTAAGTATAAACCAGTTAACAGATACCATTACAAGCCTCATAATAAATACTGGAAACTTAACGATTGGAAAATCCATAGCAAAAAAGCAAAAACCTAAAGTTCCCTGGTGGAACCAAAACATTAAAGATGCTGTTTTAGAAAAAAAGGAGGCTTTAAAAACATTCAAAAAAACAAATAACCTGAATGATTTTATAATCCTTAAACAACTCAGAGCCAAATCAAAATACCTTATCAAAATAAGCAAAAAAACCTCCTGGGAAAAATTTACTGGCAGCATTAACGATAAAGTAGACAGTAAACTTGTATGGAATAAAATAAAATCCTTAAAAGGTCTCAGTAGAAGTAACAGAATAAATCTAGTAGACACAAACACAAATGAACTTATTAGTAATTTCGATTTAATCTCAAACAAACTCGGTGAAAATTTTTACAACAATAGCAGCAACAGCAATTTCAACACGCATTTCATATCATTCAAACAAAAAAGTGAAAAGGCAATTATTGTAAACTCCGTTAATGAGAATCTAAATGATCAAATTCTATTAAACAATTCAATAACCTCACAAGAAATTGTTTATTTCTTAAAAAAATGTAAAAGTAATAGTCCTGGTCCCGATCAAATTCCCTATGCATTCATTCACAATTTTGGAAGAAAAACATTTGATCTACTAGCAAGTCTTTACAACAAAATCTTATCAGAAGGAAGCTGGCCATCTACTTGGAAGTGTGGAATAGTAATCCCTATCCTTAAACCTAACAAAGACAAATTCCGCATAGAAGGATACAGGCCCATCACGCTCCTCAACACAATGTGCAAACTGCTCGAAAAAATTATAAACCACAGACTAAACTGGCTTTTAGAAAAACATGCCTTTTTCTCCCCACATCAAAACGGATTTAGAAAAAATCGAAGCACTATAGACAATCTGATCGAAATCAAAGAAGATATCACTCAAACATTAAACAACCACCAGATTATGGGCATGGTAAATCTTGATATCGCCAAAGCTTATGACTCTACTTGGAGACATAACATAATAGTAAAACTCAACAAAATAGTAAGCAAAGGAAACTTCCTGAACTTAATCACCAATTTTCTAGAAAACCGGTCATTCAGGGTTAGAGCAAATAATTGTCTTTCTGAAGAGTTTATTCAAGAAAACGGAGTTCCTCAAGGCTCTGCTCTCTCTGTTTCTCTCTTCCTGATCGCTATCAACGACATTACCGTAAACTGTACATATCCCGTGAAATTCAACCTATACGCTGATGACTTCAACTTCTGGTGCATAAGTAAATCCAAAATCACAGTTCAAAGTCTTCTTCAAACAACTGCAAATAACTTAGATAATTGGGCAAAACAAACTGGTTTCCAATTCTCTCCTGAAAAATCCAGCTGTACTATCTTCACAAAAAAAAAGAATGTCGAAGCTCTAAAAATAACAATTGACAAAGTAGAAGTTCCCCACTGTAACTCTGTAAAAATACTCGGCGTCATTTTTGACAGAAGGTTATCGTGGTCTTCATACATTAAACAGTTAAAAACCTCCACCAGTCACTCAGTCAAAATTCTAAAAATACTTTCTCATACCTCTTGGGGTGGGGAAACAAACACGCTAATTAAAATTCATAAAGTTTTAATCCAATCAAAACTTAACTACGGTTCATCCCTTTACAGAACAGCATCCAAATCCCTTCTTAACTGGCTAGATAGTGTTAATAACTGCGGCTTGAGACTGGCATTAGGACTTTTTCGCAGTTGTCCTGTATACAGCATTTATAACCTCGCCGGTGATACTATCCCTGACATAAAAAGACTGGAATTACATCTCAAATATTTAGCAAGATCTTCAAAATCAAATAACACCATCCATGAAAAAAACAACCCCCTCCTCATAAAAGAGATGAAAGACACAAACTTAGATATAACGCAAATTATAACCAAAGAAAAAATTGCCCAACCCCCTTGGGCCAGCTCATATCTAATTAACACAGAACTCAGCTGTCTTTACAAACAACAAACCTCTCCTCATATTTTCAAAAGCTTCTTTAAAAGCATTATTAGTAACTACAATGACTTCCAGGAAGTATACACTGACGGATCTAAAACTCAAGAAGGTGTAGGTTTCTCAATAATATTCCCAAATAAAATATTTTTACACAAACTACCTCCTTATTGCTCCATATTCACAGCTGAAGCTTTAGCCATCCTCATGGCCATTGAGACAATATTACAAGAAGCACATTCGAATTTCATCATTCTCAGCGATTCATTAAGCACGATAAGAAGCCTGCAGAACCCTTTCAATCCCGGTGATATTGCATCCAAAATTCTGAACAACCTCACCATAGCGTCCGGTCTAGGTAAAAACATAGTCATCATGTGGATACCTGGTCACTCGGGAATAATAGGTAACGAAGTAGCCGACGAACACGCCTCAACAGCCATCAACAACAAAGATACCGTCTTAATTAATAAAATGTCATATGATGACGCAAAAAAAATCATAAATGAGCGCACAAAATATAAATGGCAAAAAATTTGGAACTTACAAAACACCAAATTAAACGAAATAAAAAGAGACATACATCGTTGGACAAACCCTAACATCAACCGTAAAGAAGATACTGTTCTCAATAGACTCCGTTCTGGTCACACCAGAATGACTCATGGCTTCCTGATGGCAAGAGAGGAATCTCCCATATGTCAAACCTGTGGAACCTTGTTTACCGTCAAACATATAATATCAGATTGTTTAATGTTCAACCAAGAGCGGACCACACATAAGATATCCCACAACCTAGACTCTTCACTCGGACCCAATCATGAAAAAAACATTGATTTAATAAAGTTTATGAAACAAACCAAATTGTTCAATCTTATATAAAAAAAAAAAAAATGTTCAATATTTAGTATTTAATTAATGTAACAATCCTTATTTGTAACTAATGGCCTTTGCTGTCGACGTTATTTTTTTGAGATCAATAAAAAAAAAAAAAAATATAATGTTGGAGATAAAGTTTAAAAATCAACCGGCAGGAAACAATATACGATCTGGATTTAGTTAAAATTCCAAAATTAATTAGATGATAATTAGTGATTCATAGAAAAGTATCACCAAAACCAAACGGCGGTGTTTTTGAGTTCATTCTAAGTTCTATAGGAATGCAACGCAACATTGATTTATTATTATTGTCTAATTGAAGTACGACTGCTAGGCGGTTGAGCGATATAGTCATATAGGCACCGATAGTTTCTGTCAAACAATATTGAAATTTATTGGTTTTATAATACCTATACGCGGGCACGCTGGGGCAGGGACAGGGACAGCGTCAATAGGAATTTTGTCTGGCTCTAGTGTTTGTAATAGTAAACTATTTATCATTTAACGACTAATATTTGTTACAAAATGATTTTTATCTATGAGAAAAAGTTCATAGGTGTAGTTCATAGTTCATAGGTATTTGAAGCAGAAACTCAAGAATAATATCACTTTTCTAAACAATAACTTAACAAATTATTTATGTTTTAATTTATATTTTTGTTATGATATCAACCACGGTTATATCAACAATCATCTGGTCGACAAACAACCATGTTATCGTAACCAGAAATAAGTACAACACTATACTATTTATATAACACCATAACTCTACTATTAACTACCTGTATATGATAATCATTCACCAAAGACCAATAAAAAAAAAAGTCACAATAATTTACACTAGATAATTTGCTTTCCGTTAGTCAGTAACAAACAAGTCTAACTTTGTCTTGTTCGGGTAGTTTTGTGCAGTACCTACCTAGGTATTTAAAATAAAGTGATGAATGGCATGTAAATATGTAGAAATACTAAATAGTCATTAACAGGTATTTATTACAATGTAATTTATAACATTATACTAGGCGTTCGTTAGTTTTGATGGTATTTTCAATACTCACCATTGCAAACATTTAAAAGGTACAATTAAATTAAAAAGAGGATTTTTATCAAGGTTTTTAATTGCATTGTATATTTCAAATATATTACATAGTTAAAAAATAAAAATAAAAATGCTACCAAGAATACATTTTTTATTTAAATTATTCAGTATACAAACATTAACTGCTTATTACGGACAGTTGTTGGTAATACTAATGCTTAAAATTATTAGATTTCAAAAACAGTTTTGAAAAAATTGTCATTTTATTTTTTACTAAAGGCTTCATCTAAATGCATAGAGTACACAGATCTCAGTATTGAAAAAATTTTTTGATTTTTATATGGGTGCCCAGTCAACGGATCCCTGTACCGAGCAAATTCTTCAGTGAATACACAACGCCTCTGTAACTTAGGCTGTTTTGCTAATTTCTTGGAGAACATTCGTTCAAACTCGTGAGGTTCATTCACAGTGATAGTAGTTCGCTCAAAATACTGACCTCCCTGACGTTTTTCATCTAGATCATCATTCTCAATATTTACACACTCATAATCATTAAAAAGTTGACATCTTGTACTACAAAATTTAACTGATGTCAAGAATGACACTCGGGGTTTTGCTCTTGTCTGTTTTCGAGCTAACTCTAATTTTTCAAACCTCTCTAATGATTTTAAATTCTCTTCTTCTGTTAATTTTGCTTCTTCTAGCAGTTCTTGCTGAGAAGGCATTTCTTCAGGAGGCTTTGGCTTGTTTCGTTTAACATTACTATCTCGTTCTTTGATACGCTCTATTGTTTCCTGAGATTTAACTGCTGTTGATTGACGGATTGATTTTCGTTCATATGACGTCTCGGCAACTACTTTTTCTGTTCTTGAACGTTTTCTTTTAGGAGCTTCTTTTGGTTCAGTGGGTTTTGGAGCTTTGGGTTCTTGGTATCTATAATAAAATCAAGTAGACATGAATGAGTAGAATAATTACAAATACAATTCTAAATAATATGATACATTCAAGTAATACTATTATGAATTCAAGTATACATTTACATTTTTTGAAAATACCATAACGAAAGCTTCAAGTCAAAAAAAGGATTCAGTGATATTGTTAACAAATAATTACTTGACTTTTAAATTTTAATTTTTAATCTTTCATATTTATTACAAATTTGTAATTTAGCAGTAGTGTACAAATATTTCTATATCCCCATACTACAACCGAACATATTAGATGACTATTCCATAAATGTATTAGCTTCTTACAATATTATCAATAAAGAAAATAAATTACTTGACAAAGATATTATTGATAATAAAGTATAATTTTTGTTTCTACAACATATATACCTATAGCTAGGTAAAAATAATGAAATACTGTACAATTAAATTTCTTAATATTTTCATTTTCATACAAAAATGAACGGTGATTATCATATAAAAGTGTTTTACAGATCGAAAAACTTCTCTCCAATTCAGCAGATGTCATATGGGTGTATTTAAAATATTTGACATTAATGATATTCATCTGGTAAACCATCAAAATCATTTGAAATTATCTTCTTAGTCTATTATTTTTGGAATTTTTCGCATTATATTATAACCAGTATTGTTTTCAAAAACTGCATAAAATTTATTTCTTATTTGACGATTAATAATGCTGTACTAGTACCAAGGTACCTACAGTTCATTAAATAATTATAGAGTGCAAAAATAAAATATAAAGATAGTAAATGTGTGTTAGTAATGACTGAATGTATTATAAAGAAATATAACTTTCAACAACAAAAATGCAAATATATGTAAAATATAAAATACAAAAATTACCAAAATTCAACAAAAATACTAATAAAATGACCGTAAAGCATAAAATTTCCTAAAAATACAAAAAATGAAAAATAAAAATTGTACTGTTAGATTCTAAACTCCATGAATCAAATTTATGTAAAGGCTAGCAACACAATTGAGCAAAAAAAAAAAATGCAAGTGCACTAAGTTCTGCGCCCTTCTAGTAATATATAATATTTAAAGATATTTTATACTTGTATTGTACAGTCCATAGTAAAAGTGACTGAGTATAATGTGGAGAAAATAAAAATTAACTTTTAATCAGTAATATTTTATTATAATTTATATTACTTTTTTGTTCATTGTGTTTTGTGATTTATAATATATTATAGGTACTCTTGTAAATTTTATATTTTATTATTTCTTTGTATTAAATTGCTTAAATCTAATTAGATATTACAGCTGAAAAATTAATATAAATTGACATTAAAAATACAATTTGATACATAGGAATATCAACTAACTATGGGAATTAAGGTTACAAATGAAATTGATAATGAGTAAGATGACAGTGGGACAATGAGAATCAAGGAAAAGGATTACTAAGGAATTTATAACCTTATTTGTTTGTTTTTTAATTATGTTGGTAACTTAATTATGGCTAATTTAAATTTTATTATACTCTGGATTTGATGAATATTTATTTTCTTGCTATATACTATAACTTTTTACTATAAATAATATATGGTTATATAAATTCAATTAAGAGCACTAATTATAAAAAAAAATGAAATAACTTTTATCAACATTTAAATTTAAATAGTAATTACTATGAAATATTCCTATAAATTATATTCATATTCAATACAATATGTTTTTTTTTTTTAGTATTTCATCAAACAAATAGTACTCCTAATATAAATGGGTAATACATTTGTTTATCAAGAACAACAGACATTTTAAAATTAATATGTCCTACATTATTTAACTATATGAAATAATAATGCACCTATTAAATTTTTTCTGAGGTTTATCTTCATCTTCAACATCAGATATGACTTCATCGTTTTCATCAATACTAAAATCTGAATCAACTTCATCTGGTACTTCTTCATCAACAAAATGAAAATCATTGTCTTCGTCTTCTTCATTGAAACCACCATACGTAGTTTTATAAAAGTCGTCTTCTTCTTCTTCGTCTAATAAACGAGCCAGTTTGTTACCAGCATTTGAACGTCGTTCCCTAGTCGCAGCCATGGCCTGAAACAATTGGATTATTATCAAACAAATGTAAACGCCGAACACATAAAACTGTGGAACATTCATACGCAAGATGTTGACTTCCCAACGATGTGAACAATAATAGAGTCCAAATTCAAAACGGACCATCAAAAACATGGATGTTGATCTAAATGAATAGATAATATGCTTGGTAGGACACTAGGACAAGCGAAGTATGATGCACGGTTAATTTCAAACAACTCAGGAACTTGCTAACATTCATTTTAAATAGTTATTACTTATATCACTAAGCAGAGTAGAGAGAACTAAGAAGACGATTTTCATAACAATATTATTTATAATAAATAATAATTGTTGTTTGCTATCAGTTGAACTCTTATCAATTATTTAATTATAAGAATGAAGTTGTAAGCGAACATATTTTAACTGATGTAATTGGTTCTCAACATTAGGACAACATGATTTCAATATAAAAAATGGTCAATGGTTCCCAAACTTTTTTTTTTGTCGCGCCTCCCACGAACAAATAAAAAAAAACATTTTCTATCATTTATCATTTAAATTTTAAATATAAGTATAGTGTTTTTATTTAATTAAAAATATATATATTAATGTGAACGATGCGCTTGTCTTGCGCATATTATAATGCATCATAATTCGGAATCAACGTAACTGACGATGGCATTTCGATTTTAATATGGCAACAGCAGAAAATCATGATTCACACAACTATGTTGTCGAAAATGGTAATAATATACGCAATATTATGCACGATAATAAATCATTGATTTCAAATGATACAAATAGACATTTGTAAATACAGTTAACACAATACACACTACACAGCATTGCATTTGGCCAGACGAGCCAGTATATTACCTACACATTATTAAATTATTTGCTTTTCTAATTTCTTAGAACTTTTTTATTTAATTTTTTCTGTTAGAATTAGAATAAGGAGGTAGATACAGAATTTATTGTTCCCTTACTCGTGATTATAAAACTTAAGTATAACAACTATTTTATTATGTTTGGTATGTACCTATAGAAACATCGGAGTACTAAGTTACAATTACGATATAACACAAGATGTTTTACTCAATAATTAACCTATGGAAGATTGAAGTATATTTGTCATCTCATAACTGCAGAACATTTTTTAAATATTTTTGATTCATAACATTAGAAAGTAGAACACCAAACTGGAAGTTTTACATATTATATGTAAATAATAATTCCAAAATTAATTTTTCTATGAGTTAAGCGTTATAAAATTAAATATTCCATAGTTTTAATACTATATAAAATGTTGGGACGATGGTTAAATGTATTTCTAAAGTACACTGTTGATTGTTGAAGTATAATAATAAAAATTATTCATTGGTCACACACACATAACACATTCACATCTTATGAGAGGGGAAGACCCCCCCATTTGCGCGTTTTGTGGAGTCCACATTACCGTCAAACACATACTCACAGAATGCCGAACCTACGACACCGTAAGGGAAAAACACCGAATCGCCGACCACCTCACAGAGATCCTCAACCCGGAGCCCGACAACATCCGAAAAATGACACAGTTCCTTGAAGACACACTACTCATCGATAAAATATAATAAATATAAAATGTAAATAATGTAATAATGTATACAATGTAAATGGTTTACGTTCAATGACCCTATTTCCATGGACTATTTGTTTAATAAAAAATAAAAAAGTAATTAAAAATAAATGCCAATTATTAATAATAATTTTTAATGACCTTTTTTTGGGCTATTACTTTATACACTCAAACTTGCTAGATTTTAGTTCTAAAAATGGGTCCTCTTGTAACTTTGAATTGTTTATCCTAATTATGTAGTAAATTGTACTTAATAATATAATATACCTAATAAGCATTATTATTATGTTTTTTTAAATTCACAAATTTCACAAATATTCCTAAAAAAGTCTGTTGTCTTATAGTATAGCTGATACTACGATATTGTTTACTGTTACAGTTTTCATTTTCATCAGGTAATTAAACAATTTTAAATTATAAATTTACGAACACTGTCATTGACAGTGAAATTATTCTATTCTGAATAAATTAAGTTTCTTTTCTCAAAAACTAATATATTACCTATTATACATAGGTACCTACATATACCTAAACATTTTGAAATTGACAAACACAATGAAAAGTAATTACAATTAATATACATTGTAATTGTATTTTGAACAATATTGTTTGTTTATATAAATACGAGTATACCTATCATAAATTTAAATTTAAAATTAATTTGAGGTTATTTTTGGTACTTATCTACCACTATATTAATTATAATGTAAATTTTAACCGTATAAAACATTTTTAATAACAATATATTCCCTTCGTTGAAATTATGAGAACAATTGGTTACTAAATTATACTTAAATTTTTCAATATTATATTTAATACATTAGATCGATAAAATTACCTTTATATAAGCATTACTACAATAATATTATTAAAGAGGGATTTTAGATTTAGATCATTATGATTTATGAATTTGAACTGAAATCTGAATTAACGCCGTGCGGTCTCAAAATAAATATTTCAAGAAATGACTAGGTACCATCCGTTCTTGAAAACTCTTTATGTTTAAAGTTAGGTATACATTACTTAAGTATATCTACCCAATTTTAATTTTATTTCATTTAATCATTTTTTCGAAGCGGCCAATGACTCACTGGCCACATAAATACCTGACATTAGAACAATAAGACTTGTAGTGGAGTATAATGGTATCCGTTGTAAATAATAACTTTAAAATTAGAGTTTTACAATGGCTACAATTTAACTACCGTATTATTCCTGAAAATATATTAGAAGGCAATCAATGATCAATTATTCCGATTGTTAAACTCCAGAAACGTTTCATGTGAATTGCAAATTTTAACCTTTGTGATTATTCCCGGGACACAAAGTCTATTTATCGTACAAGTTTGAATAATAATTAATTAAACAAAAATCGAACGGATTCATAAAATAATTTAATGTGTGACACCACTTTTTACCAAGGTAAACCTTGAATCGCATTTCATTTGGTAGAAATCAGCTGAAATAATAACAATAATTTTGTGGAGCATTTAATTTGTGTTTAATCACCAAGAACAGTTGTATTATTTATATTTTGCATTTTAGTTGTTGGTATTTTGAAAATTCACGTCTGAACAGGATACAAAAAATCTTTAGCTGAAAATGACGGAGCCTATAGACGAAGTGGTAATATCGGGTATCGGCGGTCTTTTTCCGGAATGCAACAATTTGGATGAGTTGAAAAACATGTTGTTTGACAAGGCGAATGGAGTGACTACAGATAGTAGACGATGGAAACCAGGTTAGACATTATTTTTACTCTTAAAATAATATTTCCTCGATAATTTTAATACTTGAATGTTAAATAAAATAATTTAAATTGCTTACTATAATTACTTTCTCTCAAACATCTCTATAGAAATTATATTATAACATATTGTATTTAACAGTTATTAATATAAGAATAAAAATCGAGTAACTCCATAAACCCTCTTGTATCACATTTATCATCACACACTTTACGTGACAACCCCACCCGTTGTCTTAAAAGGCGCTGGTGTCGAGATCTTCTAAGGTAAAGAAAACAATTAATAAATTATGTTTAATTTGTTAATTTGTTAATTCTGAAGGGTTCCCTCATTCGATAGTCTCCCTTACCATACCATTCTGTCATTTTGTATATTGTTTTGTTGTACCTATCATCACATTTACTTATTGTGTTTTTGCTAATACAGATTGTAAATTTTCTAATAAAAAAAAGATTATACTACAGAAGAAAAATTATTTCAATAAATATGTATGTAGTACTAATAAATTGTCGTATAGAAGTATACAGTGTATAGAAAAAAATTTGTTAAAATAAAGTGTTCTTGATATCATTTTTCTTTATTGACTATTTTCTTATTTGTTACGTGTTTATTTTGCTTGTAAGCTTTTTAAAATCAGGACTATATGTTGTTAACGCAGTCCTTAACAATTCAGTTAAATTATCATCCGTTAATGTTGATCGATGTTTAGATTTAATCATTTTCATGGTTGAGTATAAAGACTCGCAAGAATATGTTGTTCCAAAAATCGATATTAACTTTTGATCGCAAAGAGTAATTTTTTAATTATTTATGAAGATAAAATTTAATTTGAGATTATTATTGTACAATTTTGTTATCGTACCTATTCTTCACATTTTATTAAATACGATACCTTATCTTATCTATATCTTATTTACATTATCATATATATATATAAAAGTTATATAATAATATGACCTTTTTTTTTTTTTACATTTTGGCTCTTCCATACTTATTAATATACTCGTATTTGGTGGCTCGCGAGTCTCTTCTAGCTGGGGGCCAGCCCTGCCATATATAGACTCCGGATTATTTTATATTTACACATTGTTACAAATTTTGCAAATAATACATCTCTAAAAAAATGCATCAAAGATATTTTTTTGTTCTTCTGCCTACACTTTTCTCAACGTTTAATTTTTATATAATTTTTTTCTTTTTTTTTCTTATCACGTTACATTTTTTTACTGTTAATTAATTGTATATTGAATCAAAATAGGCGACTGACGTCAATCATTGTAATAATATAAGTTAAAAAAAATAAATATATATTATTATAACTAAAGTATATTTTATTTGAGCAATATTTAGTATAATAAACATTACTTTTATTCAGTATATTAGTTATTCGAAAGTGAGAAATTAACAATGAAAAATGCGAAAACATACATTTTACTACTAAATTTATGAAGTAGTTAAGAAATATCGAGCTTTCTATATAAGACTAGTCGGTTGACTATCGTTGATTATCGCATTTTAATGTTCAGGAGGTAAAATTATACTGGACCAAATTGATCTATAACCTATATTATTAAAGAGCTCGTTGAATAGTTCTTACCCACTGTTCATAAACTATTTGACATCATTTTTGTCCATAATTCTTCATATATATATATATAAAGGGACGCACTCAGATTTCCTCAAATTAATCCCTCAATTACCGTCCGTAAAGGTTTCTAGAATTTCCTCCTAATTTACCATTCACTCGAATCAGCTCCGATGTTTAGATGGCTAGACTTAAATTGCGCGCTCGGTGAGTCGAATAGACGCGAATTAAATGTATTTTGATTTATGATATAAATCAGGGGTGGCCAACAGGTCGATCGCGACATGCGTTTGAGTCGATCGCGACCCCCATTCGGATTTTTTAAATTTTTAAATTTTTTCAGAAAACAAGCAAAATGTTTTTTTTTTTTGGAAATTTGTGTATCTTATGTTATCTTATGTATCCACGTTATTAATACTTATATATCAGGGGTGGCCTAACGGTCGATCACGTACGATTTAAAAGTCGATCTTTGGCATCTTATTAGAATTTGTACATGCGGTATACACTGATTGCCTCTGGTGGTTTAGACTTTCAAATTACTGTTATCATTGTTCATTATTGATACTCTGGTCGGCGTTCTCTGCTCAAGTCGACTGTCTTAAGAAAAATGTTTTCTTAGTCGACCTCTACTTGAAATAGTCTGGCCACGCATATACATTTTTGTTTATTGACTACCTTTTTTTTTTGTCGATCGCGATAGCCTGAGCAAACTAAGAAGTCGATCTTAAGTCTATTAAAGTTGGCCACCCCTGATATAAATAATAACTTCTTTGGTCCGAACAACTATGATAAGATAATTAAATATATTTTATCGTGAAAAATGTTGAAGATTTCGAAATTATTAAAATTAATTATTACCTTAAACGTGTATTTCTAAATTCTCACGAGCGGGCCCAATTTCAAATTGCCGCGAGTAACCGTTTCAAATTATCCATTCTGTACTGGCTAAGATTTAAAATTGCAATCAATCCACCAAGCATATAAGTTATTTCATAAGAAAAAAAACATTAAGGCGTAATTTCAGGAAATGACAAATATTGACATCGATGTTTGCATGGACACCTGATTATCCTAGTTCCATGAGGTGCTCAAAAACATTATGTTTGACATTATCGGTTCTAATTACGATGTAATGCTATAGGAGATAATTAGAGTATAGGGTACTCCGAAAAACCCCAAGAAAATTCGAGTGAAAAAAGTCACCTACCTAGATTTGGAAGGCGATTTATATGCACCGGTATAAAGTATATCATATACATTGTATATACGAGTACATGTACAGATAGTTATATCTATATATTTTGTTTTGTGTCCAATCGTTAAACAATTTTCAACAGCATACGTGTGAATAAACTACCAAAATCTTATAATTTACACGTTTATGAAGAATTATTCTTTTACATTATATTGTACATTTGTAAAATAAAGTTTTAATATTGTAAATTTATAAAAAGCTGTAAATGAATAAATGACATATTATATTGACTAAAATACAATTTATAGGTACCTAACAATGATTATCATTTAGCAGTATCATTTATGTATTACGTACTTCCTGTTAGCATTGATTAAGTATATTTAATCTATGCTGTTAGGTATAATATCAACTATATATAAGTAATATATATAGTAATATATAATAATATGTATATATATTTTGTACAATATACTGATATTTAAAAGTACAGTATGGCCAGTATAGGGCAGAAATACTTAGTTGTTAACTAATTATATATTTAAGTTGCGGTAAATGTTTGCCTACAATGGTTGCCTGCAAATGTTGCTTACCTAGTTTTTCTGCCCTCCACCCCTACACTGTATTATAAGTAAATAATGATATCGATTATCGACCATAAGTATCACTAGGTATAAGCTAACTGGCAACAACCAGTATTATTACTTAGTTATTATATATATATATATATATATATATATATATATATTATATATACATTTAAAAACTAGAGTCAATAATATCTGTGTTAGGTTGTTAATAATAAAAAAAATAATAACAACAATTACAATAACATCATCACCAACAAGAATAATAACAATAATAATAATTTACTGGCCATCAAATGGTATCAAATTCGGTAGTGATTTATAACTATTCAGATGTATATTATAAAAAAACCCTATCTTAATTCATAACTTACTTTTTTTGTTTAGGTAGATTAGGAACTCCACATGGAGTTGGTAAAATACGAAAGCCCGATGACTTTGACAATGTATTTTTTGGTATACACAGAAAAATGGCTGAAAATTTAGATATATTGACTAGACTTAGTTTGGAGAGGTCCATAGAAGCTATAGTTGATGCAGGTAACCTAACTTACATAACAGTATGTATTTGTTGATAGGTATGTAAATTTTTAAATTGTCTGATATTTTAGGCATAAGCCCAGCTGATTTATCTGGAACTAATACTGCTGTATTTATGAGTTCGTGTGTAAGTGAATCCGAGTTTTTCGAGGTCTTCGAAACTCACCAAAGAGGATTCGCACTTTTAGGACATAATAGAGCAATGCAAGCTAATCGGTTATCTTATACACTTAACTTGAATGGTGAACCTTGAAAACTTTGAGTATCCATATGACAAATAGTTTAATTTCTCATTATCTAATATTTTCTTAAAATATAGGACCTAGTTACACAACTGATGCTACATGGATTGGTGGGACACAAGCTCTTATGAGAGCAAAGAGAATGATTGAAGATGGTGTGATTAATGCAGCTATTATTGGATCATGCAATTTATGCTTGAACCCTAATGTATCACTTCAACTAGAAGGATTAGGAAGACTGAATAATTCGAATGAAACAAAATCATTTAGCGCAGACGGTATAATATTTATAAATAAAAATATCCACAATTTAGATTCCACGTTTCAAAAAAATTAATACATCTGTATACAATTTTAGCAAATGGAATGAACAGAGCAGAGGCCTGTGTAGCAGTGTTGGTCCAAAAATTAAGTGAAGCGAAACGTTCTTATGGAACTTTATTGAATGCTACAGGCATATTTGGAGAGACAGATGATTTATTATATCATTATTCCGATAATCTTTATAAAGAAGTACTTTTAAATGCTTATAAGGAAGCTCACGTAGATCCGGCTAAAGTAGCATATATTGAAGGTGAAGGGCTAGGTATTAAGGTAAATCTGTCAAATTTAAATATCTTTTATTTTTGCACACGTGTATACTATTATTATACGCATGCATGTATATTATATTTATAGAAAATAGACGCGATGGAATTAAATATTCTGAGTGAAGTGTTTTGTACTCCTAATAGAACAGAATCTTTAAAAGTCGGTTCAGTTAAGAGTAATGTCGGTCATTGTGAAGCTTCTTCCAGTTTAGTTTCGTTAGCAAAGGCGCTAATTGTTTTAGATTCAGGATACATACCACCTAATATCAACTACTCAGAACCAAATCCTGATTGTCCTGCTCTTTTGTCCGGAAAAATAGAGGTTTGTGAAAAAAACAATTTTTGACCGATAATTGTAAAATGTTGTTATGATTTATGTTTACAGGTGGTTACTGAAAAAACTCCATTGAAAGGAGATGTAATTGGTATCAGTTCGTTTGGCTTATGTAATTCTTTTAGTCACGTAATTTTAAAACAAAATAAGAAGTGCACGACAAATATATACAACAAAGATGAAATGTTTAAAGATGGTTTACCTAGACTTATTTTAGTATCCGGTCGGAATGAACAAGGTGTAGTAAAATTAATAGAGAATATAAAAAAAAGCCAGATGAATGAAGAATTTGCAGCTCTTTTACAAAGTGTTTTTTATAAATCTCTGAATGCTCATTACTACAGAAGTTTCTATTTAACACCTGATATAAGTGAAGGATCAAATGAAGTTTCAGTAAGTGACAAGTAAATTATTGTTTTATAGGGAGCTTTTATTAATCATTTTTTACAGTTTCTTCCAGCATTAGTGAAAAGGCCCATTTGGTTCATATTTTCTGGAATGGGATCTCAGTGGAATGGTATGGGAAAGCAACTTCTAAGTATTCCTATATTTGCTGAGTCCATAAGTAAATGTGATGCTATATTAAAACCAAAGGGTGTTGATATCATTGATATTATAACCAGTGAAGACCCAAAACTTTTTGATAATATATTGAACTCATTTGTTGGAATAGCTGCGATACAGGTTTATTTAAAAACAATTCACTTATATAAATTACAGTACTGTTTTTGACTTAACCTTTTAAATAGATAGGTCTTGTGGATGTGCTGAAAAGTATCGATGTAGTACCTGACGGTATTATTGGTCATTCAGTTGGAGAATTAGGATGCGCCTACGCAGATGGCTGTTTCACGGCTGAACAAATGATACTTGCTGCACATGCAAGAGGCCGTGCTTCAATAGAAACAGAACTCGTTAATGGAATGATGGCAGCTATTGGTTTGGGATACAATGATATCAAAGATCGACTTCCACATGATATCGAAGTTGCTTGCCACAATGCGTCTGACAGTAGTACTTTATCTGGGCCAGCAGATAGTGTAACAAGTTTTGTTGAACAGTTAAAATCTGAAGGAGTATTCGCTAAGGCTGTTAATGTCTCCAATATTGCATATCACAGTCAATATATAAAACCAGCTGCTCCTACTTTACTCAAATATCTTAAAGAGGTATTTCAAATTCAAAGTTCAAACCTGTATTATTTTTTAGAAAAAAAGCATATCAGACATGTTATTTTGTTTTACTGTTTTCTATAGGTTATACTCGAACCAAAGCCTCGATCATCGAAATGGGTAAGTAGTTCTATACCCGAGTCTGAATGGGGTAATGAATTAGCGCAAACAAGCTCACCCGAGTATCACACAAACAACCTACTGGGACAAGTTTTATTTGAAGAAGCTTCTCGCCATATACCAGAAGAAGCTATTGTTATAGAAATCGCTCCTCACGGTCTTTTACAAGCTATATTGAAACGATCATTACCGGATAGAGTAACAAATATACCTCTTACACAGAGAAATTCTAAGGATTCTGTTAGATTTTTGCTAACTGCGTTTGGAAAGCAAGTGAAATATATTTTTTTAAGAACATTTTTGAGCTAATATATAATATAAATTATATATATTAACCATTAATACATTTATTATATCATTAACAGGATGTATAATAATGGCATGAGCCCTAATATTGAAGCTTTTTACCCATTAATAAACTATCCGGTTAGTCGAGGCACCCAAGCTTTACATTCCTTATTTCCTTGGGACCACTCAGATGTGTGGATTTTGAGGAGTATGGTACAAGAAGTAAGTATTTGTATGTGTTGTATAGATTACTTAAATAACACAATTGTTGTATATAGGTTGGGTTAATATAATAAATTTTAAAATTTTTTTGAAGGTTATAATGAATTCTATTATTTGTAATAAGTTAATGTTCTTCTAAACATGCTTAATAAAACTTAATGTAATTAAGAAATCAAAACTAACTCAACTAACAATAACATTTTTTTAGCTTATTCCGGAATTCTTTTTCTTTGTTTAGATATTTTTTCTAGAATTATTGATTTTTGTTTTTTTACTAACTAGTTTAATTTAACATACACTGTATTAAGTCATTAATTATTACATTTTTTATCGAAATGTGAAGTGTAAGAAATACTAATGAAGAAAACCTCACTATGTTAAAGCTTAGTAATTTTTATTATAAGGAGTAATTTTGTGGTGGTTCATGCATATTAAACCCTGTAAAAAAATACTAAACTGTATCAAACCACAAACATGGTATGGTAAATGCTTAATTTCTTATGGTTGGCGTTAAGATAATTTCCCCAACTGTCGTCTTGTTTACCATTCCATTCATCAAGTAAGCCCTTTTTTTTCAACAATTAACTGTAAACTGTATGTATAAATAATTTTATTTTTAAAATATTGCCAATTGCTAACATTGCTGTGAGTTACCTTTATGACACAGTTTACAAATCACAGTGATACATCATTGTTTAGACTTAATGCTTTTGGAGTTCATAGTCTTAATCCGTCATGTGTGAACAATTTTTGGTATAAGTAAATATTTCTAATACTTTTGACTGTAAGACTGTAGGCTACTTTTCCAGACAACGACACTAAGCTATTTTGTGTTTAGTAAATGTTTCATAATTACATAACAGTCAAGAGTTAAAAAAAATAACTGTTCAAAATTTGTTTTATTGTTGAAGTTGTGATTACATTTCAACACTAATTAGTAATTAGTATACAATAATTTTTATAATTGTTCCTAACATGTGAATAGAAAATTAACTTAATACAATATTTTATATATTTTTTTTTTTAGAGTTTAAGAGTTCCAGGAGAGAGACAATTTTCAATATGTTTAAACAATGAAAATATTTTAGCTGATTATAAAATAAATGGACGACATGTATTACCTAATGCAGTTATTTTAGTAAGTTGAATAACAATTAAAATTTACAAAGATTAAATGTTTAATAATGACCCAACATGTGTCATTTTAGGCTCAAGTTTGGAAAACATTTATAACAATGAAAAACGAATTATATTATGATGAAATAGTTGCGTTTCAAGATATACATTTTCGAAAAAATATCGAAATGTTTATAAATGGTAAGCATGTTAAAATATATTTTATTGTTATATAAACATTTTTAGTACTGAATTAGTAACAGAAAATAGAAAATTTCATAAACCGTAGTAATTTGAAATTAAATAAAAAAATATTATTACCAATAATTAATGTTTATTACTATTGTTAATTTTATAATTAATTTCTAGATTTTGCTTCGAATTTGTAATAATAATAATTATTTGTATGATTAAAAATATAAAATTAAGTCAGGTATCCATGTTGGTGTATGAGAAAAAGGATTGTAACGGATAGATTTTTGTCAACATTTAATTAGCAGGTTTAGTAAAATCAAAAATAAATTCATAATCAGAATGATAAAGTTTAGAGTAAGATAGAAACAATTTTTCTTTTTGAAAATTACCGTAGTGTCACCGAGAGAACGCTACTAGGCGGTGACTAAACCTCGTCCGTTCTCGCGTATTACCATTCTCACACTCTAAACAAGTGCGGAAATTTAAGGTACAAAAAGGCGGAGCTCGTTCATTTACCTGCACCGAGGAGTAGCATTCTCTCGGGGGCACTGGTATAATAAAATGTAATAAATTTGTCAGTTCAAATAACAACTTAACTTGTCCTTTGGTATAACACATGTACCGTACCAAGGACCAAAAAAGTACAATTAAGAATATTATGTTATTAGTTAATAAATATTATATTATATAAATGTATATAGAAAATAGTTGATAAGACTACCTAGGTAGGTAGTAACATAAAGTGTATGGTTTGGAATAGAAATGTAAAATAAGTAATAACTAAGTGCACAGTTATATATTCACTTTGAATTTCTTTAATTTTAGATACTTTGGATTTTTATTCATTCATACAATGTGGAACTGGTTATTTTGAAGTATGCTTTGGTACTGAAGTATTACTTTCGGGAAAAGTATACCGACCAGATGCCATGGATATGGCTCCAATAAATCCAAAATTGAAGTACCCAAGTACAGTGTCTGATTTACCACATAGTTCAATTTCAAAACATGACCTATACACACTGTTAGAACATAATGGATATAAGATCGGCGAAGAGTTTAAGACTGTCACAAATATTGATTTACATTTTGAAGGTAGGTATTACATAACATGTAACATATTGTATTATAATAATTTATTACTTTCCAATTCTATTCCTAAAAATATTGATAACTAATTATTAAATAACTATATATAATATATATTTTATTAGGTTTACAATATATTAAAATAAGGGTATGTGATGTATACAATATAAATATTGTAAATATTTTCTCTTGTAACTTTTGATTTCATGTTGTAATTATATTTTAGAATTAATAAACTTTTGAAGTAATATTTATTTGGGTGTTATTTAGTATTTTGTTCTATTAGTAAAAATGTCTCACAAATTAAATATATAAGGGGCCGCCGTGGCTGAGTGGGATAAGGACAGAATGTATGTGTGTCCATACGCACCCGTTCTCCGGCACGTGGTTTCGCTTTGGAAATGCACGTTTTGAAAATGTTTATTGGTGACCAAAAATTTTACTTTTGTATATTGAACAATATTTTTTAGTTAAAACGTATAGGCTTATAACTGTTTGTAGGTATACTATTATAGTTTTATGATCCAACTTAATTTAAAAAAACCACTGTGGTATTTTAAATAATAATTAATATTACTTTTTAAATTAATGTTTTCAAAGAATATCGGGGAAATGTTAAGTGGACTAATGATTGGGTGTGTTTTCTGCATGGAGTGTTCACGTTCCTTATTCATAAAAGTATGGAAAATAATGATAGTCCGGCAGATATATCAACAATCCGTCAACTATTTATTGATCCATCAAAATTCCAAAACGGTATTGGAACAGGTATGTGTAAAAATGTAAAACCTATGTCTATATAACAGATTATATACATGTTTTTACTAAATGCAATAACGATTTAAAATCATAAGTATGAATTATATTTTTTGATTAACATATATTCCAAATTAAATAAATTATATTATAAACGTTCTATTGAAAATGCTAGTACAAATATATTATATAAAATAAATATTTCAGACATTCCTATTTATTATAATTTCAACACTAATGAAATAAATGGCAATGGAATATATTTATTACATCCAGAAATGAAACTGTTGTCGATAAGTGCATTAAATCCTTTTGAACTACGAATTGAAGAAGAACGGTTTATAAAACTAATCAATCCAAATTTTGATGTAATTATCCACATTGCACATCTTATGTCAATATTTAAATTGTAAATGTAAAAACCAATTTTATTTTTAGAATGAAATTCACTTGATTAATAGTTGTGTGCAAATAATATTTGACTCTAAAAAATATCAAATTAATTCTAATATGAATATTTACGATATTTATTTCAATGATGATGATCAATTGATGTCTCAGTATGTTCCAATAGTAAAACGAATATTTGACACTCAAACTGGAATTCAGGTTTGTTTGTTTTAATGTGTTGATTTTAAAACGTTTAAAATGTTTTTATGGTTTTAAAGCATGCGATTAAAAGTTTGGATAATTTCAATGCAGAAAACTTCACGAACAAAAAACACAATATTATACTAATATCAAAAGATAAAATAAAATTAGCCACAATGATTTTAAAAAATACAAAATATGTTCATTTATTAGTATTGTCAGACGAACAATTGGCTGATAATGCAGAATGGATTGTTATTATGCAACAAAAAATTAATGGAAAATATTTAATATTGATAAAAAAGGTTTTTTTTAAATGATTTCTTTTATTGAGAAACATTTGAATAACCAAAAATTTTTATTTAGATCATAGAAAAAAAAATCATCAGTGTACAAATAGAAAATATTATTGATATGCAAAAGGTTTATGATGACATTAAAATGCATTTATCAGAATGTAAAAAAACAAAAAGTTATTTATACATTTTTACAAGAGCTGTTTCATATGTAAAACTATCATGGTTTGTAGAAGAAGTATTGAACAGAAATATGACAAAAATGATAAGGTTAGTTAAGTTTAGAATATACTAACTTAATTTGATGTAAATAGAAAATAATTTAATACTTTTTTTATTCTTTAGATTTGTTTTCTTTTTGGATAAGACCTGTCCTGATTTCAATGTTGATAATCCGTTTTACACTGAACAATTGCGAAAACAGTTGTTTATAAACATTTATAAAGATGGTGAATGGGGAACAATTATCAGATATATTGTGGACAACTCAAGTTATGTATCTTTAGAAAAGGATTCTATGTCTCACATTGATTCTGTCACGTAAGCAAAACACTTAAATAACATTCTTATTTCTTATAATAAAATCGGTAGAATTCTTCTAATTGGCTACATTCAATGAAATTAAAAGTTTGTTCAGACTTTTATTGTAATAAATATATAAATAAAGTTATTTTTAAATAACTAAAATATTTAATTTATGAATTTCAGATTAGATGGCTTGAAAGTTAAATACCTAGGAATTAACTTCCAGGACATAACAGTAAATACCGATATAGACGTAAGCATTCAAGTATTATTAATTTTATAAAATATATAATATGTGTGACCTAAGACTTATATGAGTATGCGTAGAAATGTATTAAAATATTTATATACAATAACCGTTATAATCTATCATCATCATTAAATACATTTTTTTTTATATATCCTTACGTTCGAGCAAATACACCATGATGTTAAGCTATAAAACCTACTATTGTTATTTATTTTACTATTTTTGAATTTTTCTTATAATTTCTTAATCATCTTTATTTTTTATTTTTTATTAACAACCTTAAGGTTGATTTGACAACAGTTTTTTTATTTAGTTTTAACCGTATTGTGTTTTCGTGTTGTCTTGTGCACGGGGATGGGGGTAAGGGAGTTTCGCAGTATTTCCCTTTGGACTTTTTTTTTACCAAGAGAGAGAGAGAGAGTCGACCTGTTAAAAAAAGCGTAAGTGAGCGTTGGCTCTGTTGCCATATTCGCTAGGCCTACTCAGACCCTATACGGAATTGTAAATTAATTTATATATTTTTATTATAATTATTATAATTATTATTTTATTTTGCAGAATGAACTCGGCCATTTGGAATATTCTGGTATGACAGCTGATGGTAAAATGGTCATGGGCATTGCACCATTTGAAAAAAACACATCAAGAACAATTTCACCTGACCGTTGTTTGTCATGGGTAATTCCATCAGATTGGTCATTAGAAGATGCAGCTACAGTTCCGCTATCTTATTCAATGGTACATATTTACAAATGAATCTTGCATTTACCACCACTCTAAATAATTTTCATAATGATCTTTACAAAACCATAAAAATAAGTGTTGGGTAACACATAATTTTGTAATTTTATGAAATTATTGTTGCTTTCTTGTGGTAATATATATTATAGGTACATTTACTAAATTGAATAATTAATTCAGATCATCATACCTATTAAATTAAATAACATTCAAACCAAGTTTTTAATTTTTAACAGATAAAAATCTCATTAAATTATTCTATAAAGATTAAAGACATCTTCAATACTATTCAATTGAACTATTGTTACCGTTTATATAATTTTACTATGTCACTGATAAATAATTACTAAAATTGTTTTATAATAAATTGATTGATAGGCGTATTATATTTTTACTGTTCTGTCAACGAAAGACGATAAGTTTATGGAAAATACAGTTCTTGTGCATGCCGGGTTTAACACTGTTGGACAAGCAGCTATAGCCATTGCTTTATCGGTAGGAAATACTGTATATGCTACAGTTGAAAATGAGGAGCAAGCACAGTTATTAATGAAAAGATTTCCATCGGTGAGAACAAAAAATATTAGCCAATTTTTATGTTGTGAGTAAAAACAATCAAATCAATGTATTTATTATTATTTTAAGCTACCAAAATCAAGAATTCTCAGTTACAAGAATAGTAATTTTGAAGTACAACTTAAAATGAGTACCAAGGGAAGAGGCATATCTATTATTCTAAACTGTCTCAGTGGAAGCGATTTCCATGCATCGGTACGAACTCTAGCATCTTACGGAAAATTTTTCCAATTGACTAAGGCAGACATGAAAAAAAAAGACAAACTTGGTATTATAATTTCTGTGCACTATTCGTTCATCTTATTCATTTAAAAATTTAAATATTTCAGGAATGCTTGTTTTTTTGAATTCTATTGGATTCTATGCAGTAAGCCCTGATGGTTTATTAGCAGCTAGTAATGAAATCAAACTTAAAGTTCAGAATGAAGTACAAAAAGGAATAGACCTGGGTATAGTCAAACCGTTAGACAGACACGTTTTAACCGGGCCTTGCACAGGGGAAGAAGCTATAAAATCACTAAAGTACCCATATAATTGATTCAAATTCATTTTTGTATTATCGATTTTATTTATTAACTCTATTTGTCTTATTTTGAAAACAGTTTATCATCTCAAGGAATTGAATCGAAAAGAGTAGTTTTATCTTTAGAAACTGAAAAGACACTAGAAAAGCCTTTGAAAAATACAGATAATGAGAAATATCATTGTAACCCAAACCGAGTGTACATAATTATTGGTAAGAATTAATTATAGATTGTAGATTAATTGTTACTTTAAATGTTTCAATTTTTAAATTTGATAGGAAGTAAATATAGTAACTGGATTGATCTGGCGGAATGGTTAGTTATAAGAGGCGCTCGTAAAATTGTAGTGGCGATAAAAAAATACTCCATGTCTACTACAGCATCAAGAAGGTATGTTAACTAATTCCAGTTAATTTTGTTTGATATACAACTATGTATATATAAATATATATTAAATTAATAAAATCTAATGTGTTTATATTTATATATGTTATAATTAAATGAGATTCAAACCCACAGGTTTAATATACTTATGGCACGATACCAAAGTACCATGATCCAAATAGTATCGGATTCAAACTTGAACTCAAAGGAAGAATTAATTCAGCTATTAGAGGATACAACAGCAGCAAATACTCTTGGTGGATTTTTTTTCGCCACATTGGTAGTAATTTGTATTATATTATTATAGTTTATTAAACATATATATTTTTACTTAGATTTTAAATTTTTCAATTAGTCAATTTCAGTTGTAAAAGTTAAGAATATATGTATTTAAATTTGTATTTAAATATGTATTTTTCTATTTATTAATTTCACTGTTTCATTGGTTTGTATCCATTTGAAATTATTAGCTTTTTTATTTCGTATGAGTACTATTTATGAAAATGCTTTTAATATACAGATTGAATGTGTACTAAAAAACCATTCATTTTTTATATATTTGTTGTTAAAATAGAGCGATGAAAAAGAAAAGATACGCAACATTCAACATGTACTTGAAACCCTTCCATTTTTGCGGGATTCAAATCCATTATTTATATGTATTATGAGCGGTGGAGAAGAAAATTGTGCAGAACTAAAAGCGAACGGTGTTTGTCCAAACGCCATTAGTATTTCATGGAGTTCACTGGCCTCGGAATCCAAATTTTCTAATATACTACCATCATTGGATAACATATTAATAAATCTTGATAAAATATCTTCAGCTACAATAATATGTTCTCAGTATAGCAAAGAAATAACTGGTAATAGTTAAAAATTTGCGTCATAGTTCAGAATATAAAATGTTTAAATTAGGGTTAAACATTAATATTAACTGAAAGGCTATACCTATTTGTAGATAGTTATGAAATAATTTGTTCATTGATTCCATTTGAATCCTTGTATGGTTATTAACTACTTATTTGTTTAAACTTTTTGTGGTTTTCTTTATTCTCCCACTTCATTATTATGTCTTTTGAAACAACATACTATGGTTTCATAAATATAGCGATTAAGCAAAATATATGATTTTAGACTATGATGTATGCAAACGAAATGAAATGGAAACAAAAATAGTAAATATTGCATGATGATTTTACAGTAAACCCCGAAGTGTATTCGAAAATGAAAGCGGAATTACCTGATTCAATCGATGAACTGGACGAGTTTGGAGATACAGTGACGGAGGAGATTGAATTTGTTGAAGTGTTCACCAACAGTCTCTGTTTTAAAGATAACGTAGCTGCTTTACCAGTTTTCGTAGTGACGGGATTCCGACCCCAACGGATGAAAAAATTATATAAAAATCTCATTTACCCTACATTCGAAGCGAGGTTGCCCGAAAATATCGATTCCATTGAAAACGTGGCTACAACACTTGTGCAGGTTAATAACAGATTGTTGATCGATATTATTATGTTTCTTATGAACGCATTTTTAGAACTTAGAAAAAACTTCAATGCTTCACTTAATTACATTTTCATTAAAAACAATTGAATGGATATTTTTCAACAGAAACTCAAATTGATTACTAAATGCGGCACGGTTTCTCTGATCGGTGAATCTTGGGGTAGTGCCGTGTGCATTTTGATGGCTCAAATATTGGAGGCAGAGAACATTGCAGTGAGTTTAACACTATTGGAAGGTATACCCAATGTATTCCGAGATTGGACCAGAAGTATGATGCAATACGGAAATGTTAATGCTAAATTAGTATTTAATTATTTCACAATGAATGACATGGTAATATCAATAAAGATTTTCATTATAATATGTTATAAATTCTCGACAACCATTTTTAGTTTGCCAAGGAATTAGCAACGAAGACCGGTTGGGATAAAGAGTTGCCAAAGCTGTTATTATCAAACAACTTACTGCATTCTGATAAAACTTTAAAGGCTCTAAATGCGATACGTTCAAGGCTAAACGCTATTATTACAATAAAGCCACTTCCAAATAGAATAATATCAAAAATAATGTTGATCAGTAGAATGATAAATTTTGAAAAACCATATTTGCATAGCTTATTAGAGGTAAATAAATGATTTTTGCTTTACTTTAAGTTTACTCTTTAGTTACAATATTTATACTATCTATAGTAAAAATTGATCGGTATTACCGGTGTTCTATACAATATTCATAAATAATGTATGTAGGGTTTTAATAATTAGTGGTTAGAAATTTAAATAAAATGTCATTAGGGTCATAATGTACTGCTCACGATTAGTAATTATTTACATTATTCTTGTAATAACACTTGCTCATATTTTAAAGGTAAACGATGATTTCTGTGCATTTTATAATAAATGTTTTTCCTTTCTTCTAAATAATTAAGAAATGCATAAAGCATCCTTAGATATCAATAATTAGATTAAATTACCTATTTATAAACAAGTATTCTTACAAAAATAAAAATATTTTGGTATGTAATCTAATTGTGATAATTTATCATTCGATTATTTTTACGATTTATTTTTATTTTATTATATTTTACTGTTTATTTCAAGTCAAGTACATAGTACGTATGCTTAATATAATACAATTTAAATCTAACATATTACAATTATTTCGAATGTAGTATTGAACAACACATTTTGGTTTTCAGTATTGCGTTAATATGCCTGGGCTGTTTACATCGGACGAAAAAGACTTTGCCAAATTGTTATCAGAAAAGGAACTTGGTAAAGTCGTAAACAAAAATATATTGCATTATCATCCAGACGCCAAAGAAAGCTTAATATCAAATATGTATGCTCGTTCTGCAGCTGAGTCCACTGGTTATACTGATTACTCGTTGGGTGTGTAACGTAAAGTAAATACATTTTTAAGCATTTGAAAATAGTACTTCACGGAGAAATCTATATTATAGTATTTTTAATACTTAAATTATATTTACGTTTCTCAATAAACTGCGTATTATTTATTAATATAATTATCCGTGTTTATTTTTTACCAATTGTTTTCCCCTTTCTACTAAAAAGTATAAAAGTATGAAACATAATAGTATAAAAAAGTCCAGATGGCTTACAACAGTAGGTAAATACATTTCATTTACAACACGCAAATGGTTATTAAGACGTACGAATGGCATTTGAAATGAGTAACAACAGCAGGACGATTCCGGACTTGAATGTTTCTACTTCGTATCGCTTGAAATGTTGACCGTTTATACTAGTGGTGTCCAACCCGTGGCCCGCGGGCCACATTTGGCCACCTAATCACGAAGGTATTCGCTATGTGGCCCGTTACAGATTTTTAAAAGAAAACAAAATATTCGAAAAAAGTAAAATACATTTTTTTTACCAACATATGAATTCTTTTAAGTATATATTTCAAAAATACAATAAATATAGTTAAAATACTTATAAAACAAAAAAATTAAAAATAAATGTCCAACACTTATTTTTAATGTGAAATTTTAGTTTGTGTTTCGTTTACTAATAATGAAAAATCTTATTGGAACTTAGTTGTTCCAATTCTCAAAATTTGATGAAAGTGTTGTCCGTATCTATGAACTAATTTGGTTTGTCTCATCCATGAAAATATTTTTTCACATAACGGAAATTTAACGATTTAATATCGATATCACCCGTGCACTTATAACAGCATACCTACTGATCAAACTGATGTGCAGCTACAATGTGCACTTCGATCCGTAATATTTTCAAAAGGCAAAATATAAGAAAACAAGTCCAATTTGTACTTTTATGTTTTATACCTACAATGCACTACAATATTATGTTATTGGATTAAGGATTTAGATAATTTATAATTTTATATTTGATGGCCCGCCCAAAGAAATGTTTTTACCAAAGTGGCCCGTCGAAGAAAAAAGGTCGGAAATCACTGTGTGCGCATAGTATAAACTATAAAGTCACTTTATAATATGCGCACAGTTTCTGTTCCGTTATAAATTATAATGCTGCGTTTTACCTGCACACCGGTGGTTCACATAGGGGATGGCTGTACAAGTTTCAATTCCAACGACAAGCATCTTAGTGACCGGAATTATGTTGTGTACAGTAAACTATTGATTACATAAAAGGTAATGAGTAGAAAAAAATTTTGAATTTTTTGCATTATTTATGAACATGATTTGTAATAATTAGAGCTCGGGACTCAATAAAAGAAAAAAGATCAAAGTATGAAATAAAAATGCGTGAAACGTGTAAAAATGTATTTTTAGGTAAGCATGAAATATACGATAAGAGGTGAAAACAAAATATGATATTGAATATGTGGCATACGTGCGTATCGTTTAACGGTATTGACAAATAAAATATATCAATTTCAAATAAAATTGAAATATTCACATTTTCAAAAAAAAAAAATTGCAACTATTATCTGCAAAAACGTGGAATTTTTTTCTTCTGGTCTTAGCATCGTTATAATTCGAAACACATATACATCGTAATTTATCAATTTTTTGGACCATCATATAGAAATTTCATTGTATTGATAATCGTCACTCAATGTGGTTAATATGTAATACCTATCATTACTTACCCATATTATGTTATATAAAAGTTCAATAAGCTGCAGTTGGCGGTATGAACAATTGTGACTTAATTTGTGTTACTGTACACTATATTACTATTAATTCATTGATCAAACAACATATAAGGTATATGGTTCACGTTTCAGTCATTACAAATTAGTGATATAACTTGTATTTGAATAATTTATGAGTACAAATTCAAATAATTCAATTTATCGTAGCCTAAAGGTAGCTATTATTGTAATAAATAAGCTAAATTACTATAGGTTATATATAATGATACACTGTATCGGGTAATAAAAAAAAATAATTACTAACTAAATCTAATGGGGTTGATTTTTCAATGATTTTTCAAACTTTACTAGAACCATAATGGTGTGCACTATTTATTGCACTCATATAAAAATGTAGGTACCTATATTTTTAACAATGTACAAAAATAAATTTTTCTTTTCAATCTCTTAAGCCTACAAATTTCTTGCTAACTCGTCATTTTTTAATGTTTAGGTTATTATAAAATCTATGTTTCTTAAAGTTTTTCTTATGCCACTTTAAGTGGACCGTGGACTGAGGCTATACAAACTTTGTCTTTTTAAAATAAAAACATTGTTTATGGAAAAAAAATTCAGTTAATTTTTCTCGAATTTTTGATGTAACGTAGTCAAAGTTCTTTTCGGAGTTATTCAAATTTCAAATTGTGTATGATAAATGTAAATTAGTGTAGCAATTAGCGATGCCATGTTACTACTAATTATATCGTTATATTAGGAATGATAAGACTATTTGCCTTAATACTTAAATAAGAATAATTCAAAAAATACCCGTTTGAATTTTGATTTCAATACAACAAATTCCACAGAAATATGACGATCAACGAAATGAAAAGAGGGTGTCTCCATTTAAAATTAATCGTTTGTAATGCGACAGGGCACCCTTAAGGGGGCATAAAAGAAAAGTTATGCAAAACATAGCTTTTATGGTAACTTAAACATGAAAAAAAAAAATAACAAATTTAATAATTTTAACGACAAGAAAATTGGTTGAGCACGGTTAATGAATCACCTTGTAGACAACAAATATATAATTATCGTAAGCGTCAACAATTTATTCTCTCTTCGCGCTCGTCATCGCAATTAGAGGATATTGGAAAATATCATGACTCGTAGTAAATAGAAAACGGTCACATTTTAGTGATCGGGTGAATGTAAGTTCCCACTCGAGATGTACCAGGTATAAATCACCTAAGGGCTAAGAGTATACGTACACGGGAGTTCCGACACGAAAAAATATTTACCTGTTTGGTACGCAAGTTGTGACACGAAAAAAAATTATAACAATTAATACAGATTCCCTTCTCACTTTATTACCGACAGTTTAAAGTCTATCTACAGTTGGTGACTTGGTGTGGTTAAAATTTGTTTGTTATATGTCTCATAAATACAAGGCTAAAGTTTAATCCAGTTTTGAATTGAATATATTACAGAGAATAATAGCTAATTATCTATTTGTACCTACAGTTCTGCTGGTGGTTATGCATTTATCATTTTATCACCACACAGGATCAATTAGTGTTTCTATTCGTGTAGGGACTTACGTACCAGTAGTTTTTTGGTCGTGTTGGGACGTACATAATACGTAACCGCCTATCTGCTATGTTTCGTGTGTGAACTTTCCGAACCCCCAACAGTCAGTTACAAGATAATTGCACGACGTGGTTGATGACGTATGAACAAACATTGTATGCTGCAAAACAATAACAAGCATTCTTAAAACTTAATATGCACGCAACTAATAGATGCGTTGTTGAATTATTTATTGATTTTCTACTTATACTTGTGAATTCTTAGAATGCATTAGATATAAATTATAACTATAGAATTAAATAAA
This sequence comes from Periphyllus acericola, assembly GCA_949715065.1. Classification (NCBI taxonomy): domain Eukaryota; kingdom Metazoa; phylum Arthropoda; class Insecta; order Hemiptera; family Aphididae; genus Periphyllus; species Periphyllus acericola. Next base: position 9,757,830 of record OX454268.1, read on the forward strand.
GTTTAAATTATTATAGTATTTTTCCCACCATTATTTCCTGCTAGTATTAATGTTTGTTATTATTTGCTCATTTTGTTGTATCAATCGTATTCTTATAATTTATTGAGATATGAATGTTCTGACTGTAAAAAATTCTGATATAAAATACAATGTAGTGTATAATTTTCCAATATTTTGTCGACTCATAAACTATAAAGGTCTAATAAATATATCATGCATACCTAAGTTCTGACACGAAAAAATATAGCTTGATAATATATATTATGTAGATTATAACAAATACAAAGTTCCTTCATACTTCATTACCACTTGGGCTGTATATATGTATATAGTGACTTGGTGTGGTTAAAATTTGTTTGGTTTTGCGCTTCATAAAAAAAAGTCTTATGACAAATCAAATTCTTAAGAGGACATCACCGGTGTTGGTGAGTTTGATTCCTGAGACTTCATTTATGTATTAGTTCATTCCCGAGTTCAACTGGGGGACGTATTGTTTGATTCTCGGGTACATCTAAGGTAAGAATGAATTGATCCCCAAGTATCTCGGGTGGTACGTTGAATGTATGAATGAACACATCAGCCTATTAGCGTTACTCAGGAGACATTACGAGAAGGTTGGCCAAAAAGTCTCTTGAAACTTTATTTTTAAATTTTTTCATATTTTGAATCATTAGATTATATGTAACAATTAGGTTAATTTTAGATTAGTTGATCTTGGAGTGATTAATCACTGTCATTGTTTGGAATTTAGTTTTCGCTAGGTAACAATTTCAACGCATTGCTCTTAAAATTAATATCTGCTAATGAGATTATTACTATACTTGATCATAATAATTATTGTCACAAATACTTCTTTTTCTCGGTTTTTTTTTTGGATATTCTCGTCCCAATGCTCCCACATTTTTATACATGTTTCCAACTGCACTTCTATAAATATTGTATATTCAATATATATATTCTACATATATTGAATACATAAATGCATGGGCTAATCTTAGCCGGTAATAACAGTATGTGTTTGTACAGTATTGCTATTGTTCGGTTCATCCAGTAAAGGCAATCGATTTTATCATTACGTAGGAAATTTTGTACTTTTATTTTTATTCGTGTAGAAACTTACGTACCGGTATAGTTTTGTCCGTGTTGGAAATGACAATATATGTAGCCGTTTACTGGCTATGTCTCGTGTGGGAAACTTACCGGACCACGTGCAATTAGGGCATGTTGTATTTTAATCGACATCACCTTGAAAGGGTAAATTTGAGTACTTGGGTAAAAGTGTTTGAATAAAAGTATTCAAATCCTTTTTAAGTACTCAAATACGTACCGGTATTTTAAATACTTCTGGAAAAAATACTGAGTCTTAGTATTTTAAATACTTTACCAGAGTGTATTTAAAATCAAATACTATTTTCAAATACTTTTTTTAATCCTATCACATTAAAATAATAAATTAATTGGTAAATTTATATTAATATAATTCATCAACCATTTTCAAGATGAATCATATTAGTTATAAATAAACTGACACTTTGTACTGTATATTGTTTTATTTTAAACCACGGACACTTTGTTGTGTCTATTGTTTTATTTGCAAACCGCGGAAAGTTTGTATTGTCTATTGTTCTATTTCCAAACCGCGGACACTTAGTACGGTAATAGTGATCTGAGGATGATTCATCGTGGACACTATGTACGGTGGGTATCAATAATATGATGAGAATTTATTAATTTGATGATAGCGTTTGACACTATTTTGATAACTTGATCACGATTTTGATCTACTCTTCTGACCAACTAATCAGTATGCATTTGGTGAACTTCGGTTGTACACCATGATTAAAAAAAACCAAGTTAAAATCAAAATTCATCACAAATGGTTACAAACACACGGTTTTACGTATCAACAGCTCAAATATCCGTTGGAAAAGTTCAAAAGTAAATTGTTCTGGTAAAGTGACAACGAATATTAATGAAATGGTAAGTGTTATTGATGACAGTTATTATGCATTAGATTATTAGATCGCCTAGTCATTTTTCAATTCTGTAACTAATATATTTCACAGTATGAATTATTTACAAACTTATCACGCCATAACCACGTTATGGTAGTATTGACAATAATACATTAGAATAATAAATAAGCTGGCCAGTATACGTCATTACTATGAAATGTTTTTCTATTACCTACCTACAGTAGTACTAACTGTCCACCATTGGAAAATGTCCTTACTACCTACAATAGTAAACAGTGTCCGAGGTATTCATTGTTTTGGGTTTACCGCACAAAGTGTCCTACAACCCCTTAAAAGATATTGAAAATGTTCAAAATATCTAAAATGTATACACGATAAATATTTTGGCAAGCAATTAAACAGCAACATAATCGTTTCCGTACATAAGGTAGGTACTGTATAGTTTTGTTAGACTAAATAAAGGTAGACTAAATAAATAAATAAAGATTGAGAAAGATGGAGAATTATTAGAGAATCGTTATGAGCAAAACCAAGTAAAAGTTGAAACAAATGATATAATTAATGAATATATGAAAAGTTGGAAAAGTTAAGTATTTTTAGAATAGTATTTACAGGTAAAATAAAATACTAGAAAACGCATGTTATAAGGTTTTAATAATTCTGTTATTATGAGAGAGTCTTGTAGCTTAAAATATATTAATAATACAACGGCGATTGCTATGACGTATCGTTGAATATATTCAATGACACTGAATAATTGCAAATGGTAACCTTTGTAAATATGTAGATTATGTTTTTACACCTATAATTTTTTACAGTCAATAACCTATAGGTAGTTAAATCGATTTTCCGATACATTTCTCTAGAAATGTATGAAGTAATTAATTACTTATGAATCAAATATGAAAGCAAAACCAAAATACAAAGTACTGTAATGTATTTTTTTTTTTATGAATAAGAAATTAATTAAATGTGAGAATAATTTCAAAAAATTCTTTGAACTATGAAAAATATTCAGTATATTGAGATTCCACTTTATTCATTTTTATTCATTAAAGAACTATTGCCATTTAGCATTTCACTTCAGCGCTTGAAAATTACATTAATTTGAAACAAATGATACAAATACATATCTCCATCAGTTAAGCAAAAAACCTGGCCAAAAAGAAATATTTGAGAATATTCTTTGTTTTACCGGTGGGGAATGGACCTGGTTCAGCTTAGTGAAATATGTGTTTTTAAATGTCTTTTCTAATTTAATATATACTTCGTGTAGTGAAAATATTAAAAATCGACAGAAACATTATTTATTAATGAAATCTTATGAAAAAAATCTAATAGTAATTAAAATATGTATTTTAATGATTACATTTACAACATCGAGTAAAGAAATAAAAATACACTCGGAAGTCATTCTAACCAACCTCAACGTGTTGTGTCTGTCCTGGGTAACGCTTTTAGGTTAGACTAGTCCAACTTGAGTTTTCCAAATATAAATATGCTGGGACTAAACTCATGCATTCGATTAATTACGTCAGGACCCAATTCATGCCATTTTTGACATTTGGTACCCAGTTCGAGATTGTCCAGATCAGGTGAGCTAGCTTGCTGGCCCACGTGTGTTGGACTACGATAAAAAGTTTGTTTTTTAAATGAATTAAAGTTATAGAATACGTGTAAATTTCTATAGGTTTCTTTAGAACCAAAATTATATCATGTGCCTGATGTTTGAATTAATAACTCTATGAATATAATATAAATGTTATATGCTTATGACATCAGACTACATTTTTCGAAAAAATCACATAAAATCATATGAAACTTGGTAAACTAGTAGTTCGACTGTTGAAAAATACGATTCATACAAATTTTGTAAATTGAAAAACTTGTAAAAAAATGTTGTTTTTCAAATTTTAACAAAAAGGGACCCCGCAGTTCAAAATTTTTTGTTTTTCTAAGCATGCATGAAAAAAAATTAAAAATTTGAATTTTTCAAAAATATAAGTACACATATTAAAATATAAATTAAGTTATTTAGGCGGTAAGAAACAAAAACCGAAAGAAATACAAAGTGTTTCCTGTTGCTTTCATCGTTGATCATACTGTTTATATGACAAATTACGTTACCTATAATGTCGGTTATTTATTAATTATTAATTAGAATCAACGATATTAGTCATTGTTGACAATAATTACACCGACAAATGTGAATGACTAAAAAACGTATCAGTAAATTATGAACATAATATACACCGATTACTCGGAATAATTGCTGTGCACCGGTATTAGTTACTGACATCACCTGTATTCATTACTAGAACCAGGAAGGTAAAAAATTTAAAAAAGGCAAAAAATGCACGAAAAAATTGTTAAATATGCATGAAAAAATATTAAATATGAATAAAAATTGTTTCAACATTACAAAATAAAACATCAGATTTATTAATATGCACAAAAACGAATGTAAAGTATCGAAAAATCGTAGTGTTAGAACTGAGAAATATCAAAATTTCAATCGTGTACAACATGTTGTTAAATGAATAGTCGATTGTGACGATAAATAAATACAGAATATGTTAAGTAATAATGAACTTCATCTTCAATATTATTTAAAATATATGTAAGACAATTATTTTTTAGAAAATATTAAATATGCATAAGAAAATCAATAAATATGCACTTTTTCCAGAAAAACGATGAATTATATAAAATTTTTAAGTTTTTAACTTATTATTTTGTAACTTAGATTTCTAGTTTAGCCTGCTATAAATTGAGGGTGTATAGAACAATATGCAATTCCTACAACTTTTAAGTTCTATTCATCATCTATACATTGACAAAATATCCAACGTAGATGATTGCATATAAAATAGGTGTTACTAGACCTACATTCTAGGAGTGCTTAAATCATGTATTTTTCGCACTAACCCGCTACACCATACCCAAATCCAAACAACACTGACATTAATTCGAAGACATTATCTAATTACGTACTTTTGTAACACGACTTCAACAATACTATTATACTAGACACGGAAAGTAATACCTGTCTTATTTTTATAGTATAATATGTTGGTATAGTTTATAATATAATATTTATGAGGTGTAACAGTTAAACTAGATTTTATCACTTAACTACATCTAACTTACTATGATTAATACAAAACATTATTTTGATAATAAACTTATTAACTACTAAATTAATACTTTTAAATATATAATACAATAACTATACAATACATTTCTGTCTACGCGATGTTATTATAACTATTATTGAACAGTTATTTTTTATTCAGTTATATATGATCTAAACATAGCAGATCCTAAAAGCATAATTAATCGAATCGCTATAGTATAGGAATTAAATTAAACTACATTACGACACTACTTGCGCGCTGAAACCGTGATATGGGACTGTAGTAGGCTTTTTTTGATAGCGGAAGCATCGCGGTCGACTAATAATTCTGGGCTATGCTTGTAGTTTTATAATTATTATATTTTACTGAATACTGATTTTGCTTACGTAATAGTACTATGAATAAAATTATCATTGATTATCATAAAACCAAAGAAATTGAAGAAAGGTTGACATATTTCTCTCATTATAATATTGATGTTCTTGGTATACGGTACGGTTAGAATATAAATAGTAATTGATGAGAGTGTTCAGAGCTATTAGTTCAAAAAGCTAATACAGTATTTTATAGACTATATTATAAAAATACGTTTAGTGTGTTTACCTAACTAGTACCTACAGGTACTTTAAAATGTCTGAAACTAACAAAGTGGAAGTGGTCATTTCGGGCATAGCAGGAGTGTTCCCCGAAAGTGACAATGTGGAAGAATTAAAAAATCTACTTTTCGATAAGAAAAATGGAATTACGTTAGATTCAAGACGTTGGCCAATTGGTGAGTTTTTATACTATACAAAATATAATTCCATTAATAACTTGGAACTCGTAAGACATTTTCTGTGTAATATGTGAAACTCTTATGATAAGATTCCAGACATCTCCATCAATATAAATTAATTAGTTTTCTATATTTCATAAAATTTTCATAAAACCTCCATCAATAGCATTTAATAAATCATAAAAAATATTATTAATAAATCATTATATAACTAAAAAAGGTATATTTTTGTATCGATTGCTTCAAACAAAAATGGGGTTTTTTTAAAGTTGATATTATCATTTTGAAGACTGTACCTAATTCTGGGGAAAATTATGAAGACATCTATTGTCTTTAACAATTGTAGTTCGTTCTTTAATTTCTATATTAATTATAATTTATAACCATATAGAATTAAGACACTGTAAAAATTAAATACTACACATTTTCAAAACTGAGAGTGCACTTACACATTCAAAACATTTAGTGCGCTAGTACAGTATAATATTATTAACTATTCAGTCTGTTAAAATGTTGTAAGTGTACACTTAAACACATAATAGTAAAAATCAATCACTTTTTGAAATTCGAAAAATTTTATAAGCATACATTTAAAAGTACTTAAAACACATTTATGTCTGTCAAAATATCTACTTTTGGTTCTTAACTTTTTCATTACTCTGTATAACGGATAAAATTGTGACTATTTCACTCTCAGTACATTTTTGGAAATCATGAACAATTATATTTTTCATCAAATCATGTACTTAACTCATTTTCGTCGAAAATGTACTTAATACATTTTGACTCTAAGCCATAGATGTATATAATATGAACAGTCTGTCAAACTCCAGTGATTTTCAATGGTTATAGATAGGTAGGACTAGTTACTGGTTATTTTTGCGTATTATTGCATATTTTTTACATTTTTATTAATTAATAATGAATATTAAGTCAATTTTAGTTGTAGATTCGGTACATTTTTCTAGAAATCATACCAAATTTTCTACTTCAATTGATAATAATATCAACGGTTTTCATTATGTATCAGTAATAGTTCATTGTTAAATAAGTTTTAGGCATCCGATAAAATTCATTATATTATAATGGCTTAAGTCACCACGATATCTCAATTATGATCACGCGACCAGCTCATTTACCTGCAGTCATAAACATATGAATAAATATTATTTTTTTGTCATTATTATTTTAATTACATTATCCATAAATATATATATTATATAATAAGCGTAAGGGATGTTGCTGATGATGGCTGTTGAAGAAGTTTTATGCGAAGAAGCCGCGCATTGTTGGTACTTCGGCAAATAAATATTAAATATACATAGTATTTATTAATTTTATTAGGTATATAATTATTTATACGTCTACGCCTACTATACGCTTTAGTTGTCAACAATATTTATACCAGCGGTTCCCAAACTTTTTTTTCCTCGGTGCCCTTTTAGCGGCCCCAAGTTAGCCACAGTGCCCTGCTGTATATACATGAAAGACAGAACAATAAAAATTACTCATTGATAACCAATTTTATTAAACCTAATACAATCTAAGCATTCTAAGCTACACAGCTAATTTAATTATAAACAAATAAAAATATAAACGAATATACAATAGAAAATATTACATTATTTGCTATAAAGTTTTTACGAAAATAATAACGAAAAAAATCTATACATTTTAAACTATTTGGTAGACCGCGGTGCCCTTAGAAAGTGATCACGGTGCCCCTAGGGCACCGCGGTGCACAGTTTGGGAACCGCTGATTTATACTATTTAAAATTATATTATTATTCATTCACGTATCATAATGTAATTTGTCAACTAACATTATGATTTAAAATAATAATATAATTGTTTTAGAGCATATTTCAGTAATTTTAAATGTATAATATATGCATGCATAATTTAAAATTGCTGAGGTCAATAACTTCCGATCCATAGTTAGAAGACATTTTCTTTTCATTTTTAAAAGCTAAAATTGAAAAAAAAAACTACATAAGAAAACAGTTAGTATCATTTTGTGTTTTATTATAACTTATAAGGAATCAATATGTCATTCACCGCTACCCTATGTACAAAAACGATACAGCGTACCTACAGATATTAAACATGTATTACTTATATACCTATAGTTTTTGTAAAAATGGTTAGGACATTTTTATTTTTGTTTCAACGAACCGAAATAAGTTTACAGTTACAAAAATTATGCTACGTTGATTACATTAACTATTGTTGATGGAAAAAAAAATTATCGCAATCATTCATTGTTAATCGCATTGCTGTAATGTTTCACAACAAAAGCAACATAAATACAAATTAAAAATAAATAATTCATTTATCACGATCAGCAATATAGAACCGCGTGTTGTGTTTAGACGAGTTCGGAGTATCGTCCGGTGTCGGAAAGGTCAAGAACATCAACCGGTTCGACAATGTTTTCTTTAACATGCACAGGAAGCTATGCGAATGTACAGAAGATGTGATCAAGTTGAGCTTGGAGAGATCGGTGGAAGCAATCATCGATGCGGGTGAGCGCATATCAATATTATTATTGTGTCATCCGCCGCGTGACATGATGAATTTATGCAAATACTAAAAAAAAATACTTGTATAATATTTCGGTGTAATATATACTTGCACAGCTCGATGCGTGACGCGGTTAAAGTGCTCACGCTATTTGTAGCGCGTTTAAATACAACACAATAACGGAAATTCGACTGGTGTAACTGAACTTACTAGACGCGAGGATAAATGATAAAACTGTACAAGTCATTCGTTTCGAATTGATTAATATATCCATGTCCCGTTCAGTATGCTATGATATTATATTGTGTATTGTACGCATCGAGTTGAATTTTTTAATATTCACAATAGAATTTTTTCTCAAAGATTTTCCCGCCATCTTCGAATGCGCACGAACACCATAAACGCTATTGTTTATCACGTAAAACGACGCGCAACTTTGCAAGTGCGAATGAACAATGAAATGTTTTTTTGAAGGTCTGAACCCGGGAGATTTATACGACACGAACACGGCAGTGTTCACGTGCTCTTCGGTTAGCGAAACCGATACGATTGCGATGTTCGATAACTCGAAGTTGGGTTTCGGTGTGCTCGGCCACAACAAGGCTATGCAGGCCAACAGGCTTTCATACGTACTCAATTTGAATGGTAAGCAACGTAGTTTTCAATTATTACGGATTAACGTGAGAGATAATATTTCGATCATAGCATTAATTATCATTTATCAGTCATCCGTCGAACTAGTAATGTATCCGATGAATTATAATAATATCGCAAACACGTAATACAATATATCAGAAAATTATTATTATAACGAGATTTTACACTTCCGATTCTGCACAGGACCAAGTTTCACGATGTTTTCGTCGTTCACCGGCGGAGTAGACGCTATCGTAATGGCTAAGCACATGATTGAAAAGGGTCACATCAGAACCGCCATAGTCGGGAGTTGCAATTTGGTGAAACACCCCAATTTATCGCTACAGCTTAAAGGTTTGGGCGTCCTGAACGACGGGATAGAAAATCGACCGTTCAGCGATGACGGTACGTTATGAGTTGCCAATAATTTCATATTTTTAATTCCCGATCTGTTTCGTGGAATCACGTCCCGACCGTGGAGTAATATTCAATAATGACGATTTGTGTTTTCGTAGCCAACGGTTACAATAGATCCGAATCGTGTGTGGCAATTATACTACAGAACTCGTTGGACGCGAAACGGTCGTACGGTACAGTGATGGGCGCGAAAATGGAACAGTTCGGAGATCTTAGAGGAGTGTTTACCAATTACTCGACAGAGCGTTGTAAGCAAATAATAATGGAAGCGTACGAAGAAGCTGGAGTTGACCCTGCCGACGTCTCTTACATTGAAGCCGATGGATGTGCAATAAAGGTATAGGTTGACATAAAGTCTTGTTTATTCACAGTAATTATATAATCAATTTTTAACTATACACTAACACTGTACAATATAACTGGCTTTCGTCAATACATGAAATCCGAGTTAGATAGCTCTTCTTGAAAAAAAAAAAAAAAAAACATTTGGCGAAAGCCGATAAACAATCGTAATAAAAACTTTAAGAGTGGAAAGGATTCGACGTATTTTTGAACGTGTCATTGTTGATGAAATTAATTGATTTTGTGTAGTATAAACTCTAATATTATATGCATACTTTTTTAGGATGTAGATGCAATGGAATTAGATATAATAAAAGATGTGTTTTGGTCGTCGAGCCGAAAAGAGCCTTTGAAGGTTGGTTCAATCAAAAGTAATATAGGCCATACTGATCCTTCGTCTGGTCTTGTTTCGATGATTAAAGCTATTATCACTATGGAATCTGGTTATATTCCACCCAATATCAATTATACTACACCAAACAGTAAATCAGATGCAATTACATCTGGAAAATTACAGGTAATTCAATAGACTTTTGCATAATTTAATTATTTATGTTTTTTGTATAAAACTGTCTGTAGATTTCTTTAATAACAAATATGAGTTAATTTATGGTTGGTTTACAATTTATACGTAATGCTTCATAATATCAGTATTTAAAATACTACAGTCGATTATACTGTTGGTAGTCTTAAGTAATTTATCGTTGGAAGGCAATTTTTACACTAGTAAATTCGACTTAATCGAAAATTAACAGTTTTCCAAACATTAGTGATCAAAATTGTTCTTATAAGTGATCAAATTTTATTTGTATTTAATTAAGTCATGTCTGTTAATAATATATTAATATTACCTAAAATTGCAGATTGTTACGGAAAAGACTCCATTAAATGGCGATATCATTGGGTTGAATATTTTCGGTAGGACTGGAAACTACGGTCACATTATTTTAAAAAAGCATGACAAAATTAAGAAGAAAATTTATGCAAAAGATGAAATGTTTGACGATGGACTACCGAGGTTAATTTTAGTTTCCGGTCGTAGTGATACTGGAGTCAGGAAAACAATGAAAACGGTACATTTTAATATACTATTTACCTATCACCCGGGTATAATCTTGAACTTTTCCCTTTACAGATCGAAGGATACAACGTCGATGAAGAATATGCATCGTTACTACATAAAGTATTTTCCAAAAATATAAGCGCTCATTTCTCCCGGAGTTTCTTAATTATTCCGACGCCGGGTCCGTGGAGAGAAAAAGACGTTCATGTACGTCAATATTATACTTCATGTTTACTGTAAACTAAACGAAAAATATTTGATATTATAATATGTTGATACGCATTTTGCAGCCCATTACGAATGAAAAACCTCCAGTTTGGTTTGTATTCTCCGGTATGGGATCACAATGGCAAGGTATGGGCATCCAACTCTTGAGGATCCCGATTTTCGCTAAAGCGATCGAAAAGTGCGACGCGGTTCTGAGACCGTTGGGAGTCGATATAGTAAACGTTATAACAAGTCTCGATTCGAAATTATTCGATAACATACTCAATTCGTTTGTCGGGATATCTGCGATCCAGGTTTGTATGAGATGATGTATATCGTTAATTTTTTAACCTAGAAATTTACTATATATCATGTTAATATCGTTTTTATAAATAGTTAAAAAAAATGTGTACATTATACCTAAGTTTAGATGATTTTGTCAGGAAAACTTAAAAAAAAAAATGAGATGATGATATCGCAATTTTGTATGGCAATCCAAACAAAAAATATTTAAATTATTCACAAAAAACAGCACTGAAAAAGTTCTCGATTATAATCTACTTTAGCAAACATTTACGAGTATATCGAATATGATTTAGGTACTTTAATTTCAATGATTGTCCAATACTTCTTGTATCATCCAGTTCATGATATAATTAATGCTATTACGTCTGTGAAATATATCATTTGAGGTAGTTGTTAGTTAAAACCTATGAATTCGAACGATACTGCCATTTAAGTCTACTAAAATCGTTCAAACAAAAGGTTGGGTATGAACTTTGCCGTTTAAAATACAATTTCTTTTTAGATTTGTTTCCTTATAGGTGTGACGAAATAACAATTATTAAATTAACTGTACAACGGCATCATAACAATGTAATGTGTGACTCTTCGATACTCGTGTGAAATATACAATGTACACGGTGTACATAATTCATTTCCACACAAAATATTATAATATTATTTAACCAAGTTTTCGAAATATTAGCGTTTGTCGTACACCTTACACTGCAAGTGCAGTGCCATTTAAGCGTCGCCAATATTTTGTGTTGCGAATGTTGTTACACGACTTATAACTTTATGAAAAACACGGTCGATGATTGTTTAGAGATTAATTACCGTTTTCGACGAGCACCCCCCCCCTCTCTATTACGCGTCCCCCGTGATGCCTCCGAGACAACCATATACGCCCCGTAGTGTTTATCATAATTGTCCAAACCCCCCCCCACCCCCAAAAAAAAGTGGCTGCTGACGTTTTCGTTGCGACCATGTTGTATTACAACTACGCGATCAACGGTCAAAACTAACCGCACCGTTGTCGTTTGGACGTTGCACGCAGGTCGGTTTGGTGGACATCTTGAGAGCGCTGGACATCCAGCCGGACGGCATGATCGGGCATTCGGTCGGAGAGCTGGGTTGCGCGTACGCCGACGGCTGTTTCACCCTCGAAGAAATCATAATGGCCGCCTACGCTCGGGGTCGAGCCACGTTGGAAACGGAACAGCCGGCCGGCATGATGGCCGCGGTCGGTCTCGGCTACTCCGCAATCAAAGGCAAGCTGCCGCGCGACATTGACGTGGCGTGCCACAACTCGGCGGACAGTTGCACGGTATCCGGGCCCAGCGCGAGCATCGTGGGATTCGTCGACAAGCTGCAGTCCGAAGGCGTGTTCGCGAAGGCCGTGAACGTCTCGAACATATCGTTCCACAGCCGCTACATACAGCAAGCCGGTCCCACTCTGCTGAAATATCTAAAAAATGTACGACCGCGAGCTGTTCGTCTTATTGTAAAATGATTCGGGGGCGAGTTTTACAATGACAAGTTTAAGAAAGTGATTTGGATTGTAATTTTTTTTTTTTTTTATCAACTAAACTATCCGCGGCGTCGAGGGCCATTGGCCGTATTACATTTTGAATACATTACGTACATATTTATATGATGATACATAGAATTAAGTTTTGAGATACAACAGAAAGTGAACAAAGTGGGAGGGAAAAAAGGGTAAACAGTGAATTAACGTATTGGGTTTTATATACTCGTATGATTTATACTTTATTAATAAGTTGCGTTTATAATAGGAACCGAATAATTCTGAAGACGTTGGTGGGTTCTAGATTGAGTATTTCCACAAGGTGATCTGAAATTTGGAACTTTTTTCTTCCTTGTCGTAAATTCTGCATACGGTTAATATGCATTTAACTGTGAGGGGGCACCACAACATGTTCAAATAAGGGAGGGGGGAGTTTTATTTTTTCATTAAATGAGAATGTGTGATGAAGGTGTGTCCTATTCTGAGACGGTTGATGGAAGTCTCGTTGAATATAAATTATTATTGTTAATTACAAGCTGTTATCGGAGAAATACAATAACATTTGTTACCTGTGATCGGGAAGACGGGAAATAACAAAATACAAATCTGTAAAAGAAGGTTGATACTTCTAATTATGAAAAATATTGCTAATAACCTTAAATATTTTTAAAACATTGACATTATGTTGATTTGAAGATTGATAAACTATAGGAATGTAGTAAGCAAAATACATTTTTCTCAGGGTCGGCATTCTAAAAGCCTTATTTTCTTAAACTTATAAAGCTTTTCTAAAACTTGGTATTGTAAAACTCGGCATTTTAACATTTGAATTTTTATTACCAGCCTTAGTTCTGTGTTATATTGTTAATAAATATACCACCTGTGTGCGTTTTTATAACCCAATTTCTATGGTTCTCAGATCCTTCCGAATCCAAAACCAAGATCGTCACGATGGCTGAGTACGTCTATACCAGAATCGAAATGGAACTCGGATCTGGCACGTTACTGTTCGGCCGAGTATCATACAAACAACCTACTGAGTCCGGTACTGTTCGAAGAAACGTGCGTGCACATACCGAAAAATGCTGTTGTCATTGAAATTGCGCCGCACGGTCTTCTACAGTCTATACTCAAGAAATCGTTACGCGACAATGTGAACATTTCGTTGACCCAACGGGTGTATGGAGATTCCGTGAGATACTTATTGATGGCTGTCGGAAAGTGAGTGAAAATGAAACCTACGATTTAAAATGTTATTATAAATCATTCAGATCCAGGGCAACATTTTTTGTTTTAAAATTGACTTTTCAAGTACGATTTAAGTATTCCACAACAGTTGGTACTTTTATTTATTTGTGACATGATATTATAATAATATCGTGTGCAATAATATCATAATAATCCTACAATATACTTTAGAACGGGTAAATTAAGAGGTCAGTGGATAAATGTGTTGACTTAGAATTTGTAAATTGTTCATGACCGCTATACTTTCGTTATTAGATTTTAAATTTCAATAATTATATGGATAAAGGTGTTAAAATTCATTACCACTCTATTATTAGGAATGTTAACATATACTACCACTTTTGTCCGTGATAGCTAATGGTAAATTATTCTAATAACACCTTTATCAATTTATTATCTCGGTAACCATGTATCAAAACGTTGACCAACTTTGGTATAATAGTTTGTTACACTGTAACACAATTATGCAATAAAATGCATTTTCAAAAAAATTTCAGTTGACACCTAGGCCTATCAACTGATCTCTACAAGTATCAAAATATAGAATATATATTACAGACCTAATATATTTTAGAACAAAAACGTACATAGAAATAAATTTACGCATGGCATGATTATATTTTTGGAGATTTAATAATTTGATAAGTATTTAATATTGTCTTTTAGAATCTACTGCAGTGGTTTGAACCCTAATGTTGAAATGCTATACAATCCGGTTAGTTACCCGGTCTCTGCAGGTACTCCACCTTTACATACATTGTGTTCGTGGAACCACGAGGAAGAATGGTCCGTTATTGATTTAGAATCACTGGTATGTGACAGGAAAAATATTATATTCTAAACGTGTAAAAATGAATTATATTGAAATGAAAAAAACATTTTTTAGTAAGTATCTTATGAAGTAACTACAGTTTTTAAAAAAAATTAAATAATTACAGTTAAAAAAGAGCAAGGGAGAAAGTTCTATTTCACTATCACCAAACACAAATAGTTCAATCGAAGAGTATGAAATATTCGGCCACCACATTGTTCCACTCTCAGCGCTTTTGGTAAGAAAACAACATCATTTTAACCTTATTTGTCGGAAAATATTCTTCTTCTGTTTTCAAACAGTTTTAACAGTTTGTTAGTTTGTTTAAACTAACTGTATTATGTAATCGACCACTCTTTTTTAGTGTTTTGTCTGGAAATCATTCATTCAACTACACGATGAAACCGAATCAAAATTAAATTTACCTGTTGTATTTCAAGATGTTCAGTACTATCAACACGTCGTCCTAAACAAGAACCGTACGTGTATTTCAATGTTCAACGCATTTATATACAACACAAGCTTATAAAAGTTATCAAAATCATTTAATATATTAATGTGTAAGGTTTGTTTTTACGTAATATGTTAATTCAGAATCCGAGGATTTGCGTTCGACGATCCAGTCAGGAACCGGGCATTTCGAGATATGTTTGAACAATAAGATTGTATTGTCGGGAAACATTTTCGCACTCGACGATTCAAAATTCAACAATACCGCTACCACCGGACACGACGATAATAGCGGCTCGAACCTCCTGGTGTCGCTTAGCCACGATGAAGTCTATTCTAGTCTCGAACAGTTCGGTTACTGCGTTGGTGAAGTTTTCAAGACGATCAAGCGAATTGATATCTTCAAAAACAGTATGCTTATTCATGATACACACACGCGCACGTGATAATGTATATTTTCGTCATAATCGTTTGTCGTGTCTTCCCAACGTAGAATTGCTGTCGAACGTGTTGTGGGATAACAATTGGATACATTATCTGGACGCGATATTGCAGGTACCGACCATGCACCAAATAGAAAAACGCGGTGAACTTGTGGTACCTGTTTCCATTCAAGAACTATGCATCGATCCGACTGTGATGGGAGATGACGAATCTAAAGGTTAGAAACCCCACAGCGGTCGGCTATGTACACCCTCTCCGCACGTGAAGGTTTATTCGCTTTATTTATGTTGTGCCGATTATTATTTTTTTTTTTTGTTGCGTGTAGAATTGCGTGCGCAGTACAACATATTCACCAACGTGGTGACGTGTGATGGCGTTAAGATATCTCTGCCGCGTTTCGAAATATTGCCGCTGGACCCGTTGGTAAAAAGTACGTTCCAACTCGGCGAACAGGGTTTGGTTAACTTGACGAACACCAATTATAACGTGAGTTTCACGAAAAATACAACCGAATTTCCGCGTCCCGATGTTGATGACATTCTTTTTTGAAATATCTTATTTGCGATTCTTTTAATCTCAAATCTGGTTTGATAACATCGTCTGATCTATTTATAATTTTTGACGTAAATATAGGTAATTGCTAGTAGGTCATCAGGGCGTCAACATCTGGGCTTTACTTGTTACTTATTATTTAAAAAATATTAACGATTACATTTGTCGCGATTAATATTATAGGAACCTATAGATTTCGTTGACAAGTGTATGGACTTAATATTAGAGATCAGGAAAGGTAATGACTTAGAAAATATTTACGTTTGTCCTGTATACAACGGCCAAGACCAAGTGATAGAAACTTTTACTCAATATATTTTAAAAACTAAGGTATGATAATGCGCAAAACATCTAATACGTATTTTTTTACATACAATCGTTAATACTTGAATGTACATGTTTTAGGGTTCTGGTTTGAAGTTGATAAAATTCGACGTGAACTCAAAATACCAAAATAGTTATCCAGCTAATTTAAAATACATCGTTTTAGCTCGATATGAACAATTATCACACGCAGTGTCATTGATGTCAAATTTAAACCATGTTCATATAATTGTAGCTTCAGACGTGCCAATGTCTGATAGTGATAATTATTCGGTAGTCATGCAACAACATTTTGGAGAAAACTATTTATCTTTAATAAAAAAGGTAACTTATCATTTATTAAAAAAAATCTATCACATTATAATTTTATTTAAAATTCTAAATGTTTAATTTAAAACTTAACCCAATTTTCACTGTTAAGATATTCTTTTTAATGACATGTTATATATAACAATGCAAATTATTTATGAATTTCTAATAAATTATGCATGTATAAGTACATAGTGTA
Organism: Periphyllus acericola; assembly: GCA_949715065.1. NCBI lineage: Eukaryota > Metazoa > Arthropoda > Insecta > Hemiptera > Aphididae > Periphyllus > Periphyllus acericola. The sequence goes on from OX454268.1 coordinate 9,775,053, forward strand.
TAGTCGTATAGACCAAGATACTATTTAGTTATTTCAAATTAACAATTCAACAAAGAAGTAATAATTAATATTATAATTGTATTCAATATATGACAAGCATAGCAGTAAGAAAAATGTAATAATTTTATTATGATAGATGAAAATCAATTGGAATATTTAAAGAATATTATAAGCACATATAAGTAAATACAAACGGTTAAAAATTACTAGAATTATTTTTATAGATTATGAAAGTGGATAGTGACGTTATTGTGCATAGATTGACTACGGATGATATTAACCGTCCCGACAAATTCCAAAATATATTGAACAGTTTGAAATCCCTGAATAAAACAGTATATATAGTATGTAGAACTCAACCCTTTGAAGGCATATTACCACTAGTGAAAAAAATGGACGAAATAAAAAATATTCGGTAAGATAATACTATTAACCGTAAATGCAATCTAATCCGTGACTAGCTGCTTTTTTTAGGTTTTTCTTTGTTTTTGACAACTTTGCTCCTGGATTTAGTATACAAAATTCGTTTTATTCAAAGCAAATAGCTAAAGATTTATTAGTGAATGTTTATGAAAACGGCGAGTGGTTTACCTACCAGGAAACCGAGTTTATAAATTCTATCAATACAAAAACCTCGATGAAGAGAACGCTTTTAGCTAACTTGTCTAATACATCGTAAGTACATCAGAGTAATAAATCACAATATTATGCTGTAAATAACAGCTTTACATTTAAAATAATTGTCATTTAAAAAGAAAAACACATGAATATAATATAAATATGTATTTAATAACAATTGTGTTTGTCATAAATTTGGGACAAAGCTTACTATTCAAGCGCAAATCTAATATGTAGAATTATTCAATTATTTTAGCCTAACTTATCCTCATTTTACTTCATATATTTCAGTTTGAATATTACTCGAAATTTTCTACGTAAATGCTTGTGTATTTTGATAATGAACAATTTATAAACATATAGACACATAGAAAATATAAATGCATTATACTATAAGTACATACATATTATACGTATATAAATATATCTGTAATTCTGTGTTCGGATTAATAGGACCCATATGTTTTTACTTAGTCGTTATATTGACATTTTTTAAAATTTGAAGTCTCATGTACTTTAAACCGTGTATAACCTGTAAGAATTATGATTGACGAATCAAATTATTTACAAGGGCCCTATACATTGTATTTGATAAACTGAAATGAACTAGCTTTTGAATAAAATCCATTTGACAAGAATTGGATGTTTTATCAAATTATTATTTGTTTTCGGCTTATAGATTGCAAAACGTAGCTGTAAAATTCATTGGGCTCAATCCCCAAGACACGAGTGTTGAGACGAAAAACAACAATGTAGAATACGATGAGTTAGGACCCATTGAATACTCAGGTGTGACGCCTAGCGGTTCGATGGTGATGGGCGTTGCACCGTTTGTGCCGACAATCACTGAAATAACGGCAGATCCTATTTTGTCGTGGACAGTTCCTAAAAACATGTCCCTCGAAGAAGCGTCCACCGTTCCAGTTCCATATTCAATGGTATATACATAATACATGTATATTATATGTAGTCGAGAAAATAATAGCATCACTTTTAGAAGTTGACTTATTGAAACGTGTTCGTTACTAATCTAACCTAACCGTTACAGGCTTATTACATATTGATTGAAATCAGTAAAATAACCGCAGAACATTCCGTGCTGGTACACTCCGGTCTTACTGCTGTAGGGCGAGCAGCTATTGACGTTTGTTTAGAGAAAAAATGTCAAGTATTCGTCACCGTTTCCAATTCCAAACAAATGGAATTGTTAAAACAACGATTTCCTTCGGTACATTATTATATTGACGAGAATCGGTTACAGGACCGAACAAACATAGTTTTAATAAAAATGTAATGAATTACAGTTGCCACATTCCAACGTAATAATCTACGATAAAGAAAATTTCGAAATCAAATTCTTAATGGCCAACAACAAAATGGACGTGATTATAAACTGTCTGGACGGAGAAGACTTCCACGCCACCGTACGGGTGATCGCAGACCATGGCAACTTTTTCCAATTGACCAAGAGCGATATGAAAAAGAAATATAAGATGGGTACGTATACAGATGTGCAATACAATTAACGTGGACGAAAAGGGTGTGAATTAATTATTTTCTTCGGGCGTCTATGATGAAGGTCTGATGAAATTTTTACGAAACATATCGTTCTACGCCATCGGTATGGAGAGAATAATCGAGGAGACGGAAGAGACGAAAAAAAGGATTCAAAAGTTGTTCGAAAGTGGATTACAGAATGGCACGATCAAGCCGTTTGATCGCTGCGTACTGGCTGGCGCGTGTTCGGGAATTCAAGCATTGGAGACCCTCGAGTAAGCAAACGCTTTACCATAAGGTTAACATTTCAATTTTGTTTATTCTACATCATTGGGCTTACAGAAAATTAACGCGGGAAAACGAGTTTAAACGGGTGGTGATATCCACGTCAAAAGATAATCATGTCGGAGACTTGACGCAACAGTTCCAGTGCAATCCAGATCAAGTGTACTTCGTGATAGGTAAAATCATTACACCACGATTTTCAAAAAATTAAATGCCTATGGATAAACCGTTTTTTGGTTTTGTTTAGGAAACGGGTCGGACGATTGGCTGTATCTAGTGGAATGGTTGGCGCAAAGAGGTGCCTTGAAATTAGTCGTGGCTCTAGAAAAATATTCACTCCCACCGAAAGTTTCCCGGAAGTTCAACATGATGATGGACCGTTATAAGGGTATCACCGTACAGTTGGTACTGCAATCTTTGTTGAATACCGAAGAGTCGGCTTGCGATCTGTTGAAAAATGCAGTTGCCACGAGTCCACTGGCAGCAGTATTCTTCGTGACCGCCGTAAGTCAATAACTTTTCTGTTACTAATTGTCTCACGCAAAAATAATTCATTTATCCTCCACTATCTTGTCCCTACAGAACGTTATATTAAACTAATTTTCATAGAAATATATAATGAGTTAAAATAATGCAACATCGTCAGTAAACGCTTCATCAAACTGTTATTTTTAAATTCAACACATTCGCTATCTGTAACGTAATCATAGTCGAATAATTTAATTGTTTCAAAGGTCGAAGAAAAATCAATCGAAAACATGCAACGTGCGGTGAAACAAGTCGTTGGGAAATACGAACAAAAACCTTTGTTTATGTGTCTTTTCTGCGGGGGAGCGAAATCATGCGAAAACTTAAGATCGGCCGGCGTTAACGCGATGTGCCTTTCATGGGGACAGAACATAGATAAGCCCAAGGTTGCAAAAATCTTACCCATTCTGGACAATTTGATTCTGAAGTCAGAGACATTGACCAGCGCAGTGGTGGTGTGCTCCAAGGAAGTGGCCGTCCGATCGAAAAGTATGAGATGCGTCACATGCATCGGCTATTCGGTGTCGGTATCTAATTAGTTTCATTTTCTGTTATGTTCCAGAATCGGAAACGCTGCGAACCGACCGTAGTGCCGGGTATCTGCCAAGCACCATCGGTGAGTTAGCGCGTAACTCCAAGTACATAGTAAGCAAACCTGATTTCGTGGAGATAGCTACGAAGAGCGTATTGTACGCCGACGCAAAAGGGGCCTATCCAGTTTTCGTGGTGCCGGGATTCCAGCCAGACGCTATGAAAAATCTCTACGATAATTTGATCTACCCGACGTTCGAAGCCAGATACCCGGCAAAGTTCGAATCCATTGAAAGTGTTGCCGAGGTTCTAGTTAAAGTAAGACGATACTTATATATATTAATATCTACAGTATACGAATAAGTCCTCCCAACCAGCTCCTTTTAATTCTTCAATTTATTTTCATATACTTATTAGTAAAACAATTTAGTATGTTTTATAGGGCGAAACGCCTTTTAAAAATAAAATCCAAAGTCCGCTCGTAATACTCGATGGTGTAGTCAGTAGGGAAAAGGGTTATAAGCAGTATGCGCGTAAAACATTTTTTCGACTTTGTTTTACAAATTCCATGTTTTAGAAACAGGAACACTTCTTTCTCCAACTGTAAATAGTTATACATTGAAGTTATACATTGAATATTTTTCAACAATCAGATCATTATTAATATTATAGAAAGCCGACTAAAATCTACAAAACGTGTGTTAAATTTTTTTTTTTAGAAATTTAATGTTAAAATGTAAAGTGTCCTAAATTGAATTCATCGGTGTATGGTTATTGCGGAAAATAATCATCATTATGAATGAAAACATTTAAAGGTTCGATATAAAAATAAACGACTTATTTATTGATAATCCCGCTATAGACAACTTTTTCTAAGTCGGTATAGGTAGTCTTGAAAACTAATCGACGTCGTCCCCAGGACGGCGGTTGGCCTTTGTTTTGAAATAAATGTAGAAGACCTTCCAGGACTCGTACGGTATTCTAAACGCCTTCTAACACATAAGATACAGTTGCGTCTCGTACGGTGCATCGATACTGACCCGGGGTGTGTTTTGTGATTAGAAACTCCGACAGATTACCGAACACCGCGCGGTCACGCTGATCGGAGAGTCGTGGGGCGGTTCCGTCGCGCTGGTCATGACGCAGCTGTTGGAATCGCAAGGCGTCCTGGTCTCGTTGTCGCTGCTGAACGGTGTGCCCAGCACGCTCATCAAGTGGACCACCGAGAACTTCATCGTGAACAACGACCTGAACTCCACGCTGCTGTCCAGATACCTGTCGGCGGGCGACGAGGTACGGTCGCGCCCGTGCGAATGCCGCGAGCCCGAACCGTTTGTGATTGTCCGCTCGATTTCGGTGTGTTGCAGGTGGTCATCAACAAGTGCCAGGACCAAAGCGACTGGGACGGCGACCTGAAAGAGCTGCTGCGGTCCGGCGGCGGCGACGACGACGACGACGACGACGACGCGTACAGAGCGCTGACCACGATCCGGACGCAACTCGACACGTTGATAACGCTGAAGCCGCTGGCCAACAAGTTGCTGTCGATACCGCAGGTGTTCATCGCCGGCGAGCTGTCCGAAGATAGCGCGGAAACGTTGAAAGAAGTACGTCTCCGGACTGGTCGCGCACTCACGCGTCACCCGTTTCGATACCATGACTTTGCTATTACGCATAAACACGATCAATATTGGTTTAAATCCGTTTCGACGCGGTTCCATCTCGTTGTCGGTCTCGCGTCTTATTGCAATTTTTATTTTTCAGTTTTGCGTCAAGCCACCCGTTATTCATGTTATCGACGGAGCGAACACTCAAAACATGTTAAAGAACCCGGAAGTGATAAGGACGATTAACGAGAAGGTAGCATTCGATTATCCACACAGCTCGGTAAAATCATTAGACGACAAATACAGCCAGCACTATTTCAGTACCGAAATTTCATTGGTGTGTTGATGTTTTTTTTAGTCGTGTATTAAACTTATTTACTTATAAACTTTGTAGAATACGTATACTAATTATAAATATTTATTGATTTTTGAAATAAATTATCTCATCATCTCAAGTCTAAAGGTGTTTTGATTTGCGCGTACATAATACTTTCAATATAGGTGCATTCGTAATTCATTGTAATAATTATATGTGTTGAATGTAAAAATCATACTCAATCAATTAATTATCCTTTCTTTAAATTCATCTTCATAACGTTCAGAACTTATAAGCAAATATCTATGTCCGAGTTTATGCTTGATGATTGAAAAATGTTTTAAGTTTGTGTTACTTGTTCTCGTAAAATAAACATTCAGTTTTTTTTTTAATTAGTCGTACGTAACATTTCATAAATTTTATGAATAACTGTTTCACCATAGAGAAATAAAAATGAGAATAAGTACAAAGAACAAAACTAATATAATTATATATTTTCTGTAAATACTGAACACTATTCCATAATATATAAAAGTAAATTTAAGGACTATATAGTATTTATTTCATTATAAAAATGGTTACATAGTTCTTTTTTTTATATGATGTGATTCTTACTTAGTTACCATTTTTTAATTAATAATTTTAAACAAGCATGCTTTCTACAATTCTGTACATATACTGGGAGATTTTCGTGTACTTTTATTCTAATTATTAGATGACTGTCATAAAATGTTGTAGTATTAACTTTAGGAATTATGAAGTGTTCGGATCGAGTATTATATTTATATTCAACTGGTTGTAATAAAAATGTTCTAGTTATATAATATACAATGTTTTTTGTTTAAAAAAAAAGTTGTTTAATCGTTAAAGTTAACATTTGTTTATATATCAGTGTATTTGGAGTATACCAAGATATACTATAAATAATTTTCAAAATCGTGTTCTGTGTTATCTGAATACTTGTTATTATTGTTTTAGTTGTTCCTCCCCATGCTACAATTCCGTATCCTATTAGACTAGGTGAGTGCATAATACTGGTAAGTATTCTTTAGCCAGTTATAATTAAAAATTGCTTAGCCATATCGTAAATTATATTTATCGTAGGTGTATTGTTTACGTAACTTGGGAACTAATTAAGAAATGTGGAAATTCCAACGTAAATGTTGGTCAAATAATACCCCTAGATATTTAGTAGATGTTTCTCTTTTTATAATAGAAAAATTACAATGATTTGTGAGATTGGCAGTTTGTGTTATAGGCTCTTAGATTCACAATATCTGAAAACGTACTTATTGAATTTGAGAAAGTTAATCAAAATGTTTTGTTTTTGTTCAATGTTTGATTATTTAGAAAAATTATTAAACAAGAACCGTTTAATAACTTTTTTAAAGACAGTTCTGCTTTTTGTATTGCTGAGTAGCCACGTATCTCTACTTGTGATCAATGCTGTATCATCTACAAGGTTAATTTATCAGACATATAATATTATCACGCGTATAGTACAAAATAACAAAATTAAAATACTCAGAGAACAAAAAAAAAAAATCAACAAAGAGGTCAAACATACATGAATATAATACATTTCTTGGATAAATGAACATAGAAATCAATACAAAAATGATTATACTTTTTTTACACACTGGTGTGGGAAGTGTGTCATTGTACTAGGTAATCGAACGAGTGTTCAATGTTTAATGAAATACAAATTTATTGAAGTATCATTAGGTCAAATAAAATCGTGTAATAACAAAATAAATTAAAATTGCAATGGAAATTAGAGCATGGACACCAAAAATATGTAATTCAATTAAAATTATAACGTAAGTACTTAAAAAAAAAATGATAAGAATTATTTTTTTATAGCATTTTACTAATATTTATTTATATTAATATGGACGATTCAATTAGAATTATGCTATTACAGTTCGAAATGTAAATAATTATATATTAAAACCTAGTAAAAATTGGATTTATTTGTGAGCTAAGAACTTCATGGTGTTATATACGATATGACATTTACACGCAATAGAACCAACAATTATTAATATGAAACTGTTGGCAAATTAAAAATTTAAAAATGTCGAAAATTATAAGTGCCAATAAATGTTACAAAAAAGTCAATATATTTTGAAAATAATATCATTGCTATAAAACGGTGATTATTGTGAAGAGCCATTTTGTCATTTAGTAAAGATGTCTGCTATTATTATTTTTTTTGTATGACGAGGAAAAAAAAAATTAATCTGGTCAAAAACTGTTGTAGACAGTATATTAGAGGCAATATAAGTTTCAAATCGGAGTTAAGTTATTCCAAACGTCCAATTGAATGAAATACTAATAAGCATTGTATTAAAACTCTAAAGAATAAACCAAAATAAACCTAAATTATATATATATATATTGTCTTAAATATGAGGAGTAATACTTTTATATAATATATAAATATATAAAATGCAGGGCCATATTTAGAAATTCGGCGCGCGGAGGAACCAAGAAAATTTAAGAAAAAAATGTACTTCAATAAAAAAAAACATGTTGTATTAAAATGTTTGATAAGCCATGAATAGGTTAATAAATAACTATAACAAATTTTAAATTTAATATTAAACGTAGGAAGTAAGTAAACAAATGTATGTGAGATAAAAAAATTTAAAATTAAAAAGATCAGTTGCCCTCCTAAAATCTACCATCTGGGGAAACAGCCACCTGTTGTTCCCCTCTAAATACTGATAAATGATATTTGATAATATATTAGATTCTAAATGAACCGAGTTATGTATCGGATTTACCATGATGTATTATTTTTTTCTGTGTATATGATTTTGACCAATAGGATTGCTCCGATCATCACAATCATACAAATTATTTTATACTTGGTTCAAAAATGGAGGGGTAATTTTTTGAATTTCTCAACCGAAATCGAGTTTTTGCACTACCCAGAATTTTCTCACGCTCTGTTTTAGAAATTATTTCGAGTAATTATACAACCATGTTATAGACATTTCCTAATTTTCGAAATGCTTAAATGAAATTTATGCTATTAAGAGTCACTTCACATTTTCGATTAAAAGTTAAACCTACACCATTAAAAAATTTGATTCTACTACTGTATCAACCATCTTATGATATAATATAAACTGATCCACCCGATCTATTTCACTCAGAATTTTTTTTTCCGAAAGCAGTGGTAAATAGGTTTGATGTGTAAAAATCAATCACCCGACCGTGGAGTCTTACTCGTTTCTTAATAACAATATTACTTAATAATGACCTTTGCTACTTAGTACTTATTAAGATATTTGAGATATATGTACCATAATATAATAAATAAATTATTTTTAATTAGTATGTTGATGAACTATTGTTAAAAATACCTATATTTTTATGTTACTCAACATTTACATTTAAAACATTCCGATTTGTTTGACTGTTGCTTGTGTGTTGAACGTTAACAATAGTCATACTTTTTTTGACCAGAATATGAATAAATTAAAAAAAATTTAACATTAGAATAAATAGGTTAATTATATATACATAATAGCTGAATAACCCGGCTTCGCTCGTGTGCAGTTATTGCTTTCTCTAAATGAAATTCTTAAATCAGATGTTTATTATTTACCTTCTTTCTTTTTTCCGTCCCCTAGCCACATTCCCTAAATAAACGACGTGAATTTTCAAACGAAAATAATAGCACGGAGGTAGTAAAGTCAGAGTTAGTTTTATAATAATTAATATCCGGCCCCTGTGCGCTTCGCAGCACCAAAACAAATATGCAATAAAAATCCTATAATTTTTCCTAAAAAATCATTTTTTATTTTTTTTGTAATTATTATTATTTGTTCGTCTTGATGCTGGATTTGTTGACGGACCTGCAGATGTAGTTCAACGTGCATTTCGTAATTGTTGAACAACATTTCGTTGTAATTGTGCCTCTTTACTTTGAGAACTCCTATGAGACTGTTGGGCGACATAATTACGTGATCGTCGGCCTATATTCTGTCGTCTTGGTCGTGGCATTTTTTACACCTAAATCCATATAATTTAAATTGAATAATTGAATATTATTAATAATTATTTATTAATAATTAATAATCTTACGTTGCACTGTATACTGTACACTGTACCGAGTACTTTATGATAAAAGTTAAATACAATTGTTTATTATAACTTAAGAAATTATTGTGTAACCTGGCATAAGTATGTAATTATTTATAAACATTTTTTTAGCCTGTTGAAAAATATATAATAATTGTTGATTAAATAAATTAAAGTTATACAGATACTGGAGACATCAAAATACTCGTAATGGCTCAACGTAAGGAAGAAGTTGTGATCTCAGGTCATAGGAGGATTGTTTCCCGAGAGCAATAATCTAAATGAACTAAAACAATTACTATTTAACAACACTAATGGTATAACGGTCGACAACAGGAGATGGAAACCAAGTATTAAAATAGTTATTTTACCCTAGCTTTTTAAATAAATTGAATTCTTGTGCGCTTTAATAGATGAACTAGGTGTAACAGCTGCAACTGGAAAAATAAAAAATATCGATCAATTTGATTCTACATTCTTCAATGTACATACAAAACTCGCTTTCGTGATGGATCTATTGACAAAATTGAATTTAGAAAGATCGATCGAAGCAGTTATTGATTCTGGTTTAAGTCCAGGGGACTTGAACGGAACTAATACATCCGTATTTATGGGTACTGCTATTAGCGAAACTGAAATGCTTGGAATGGATACTTCTAATTCAGCTGGATTTATGATGTTAGGACGGAGTAGAACAATGCAAGCAAATCGCGTTTCTTATATTCTTAATTTAACAGTTAGACAGTACACGTAAATACGTAGTGATCATTATGGAAATAAGATAGTAAATAACGAAATAAAATCGGTAACCTATAGGACCAAGTTTTACTATGGATGGAGGATGGATTTGTGGTTCCAATGGATTGGAAAAAGCAAAACAAATTATTGAAAATGGTATAATAAGTTCGGTGATTGTTGGAGTCACAAATTTGGTTCTTGGACCAGAATTGCAATTTCAGTTTCAAGGACTTAATAGATTAAATAAAGGACTTCAAACTAAACCATTTAGTTCTGAGGGTATATATTTTTTTGATACTCAAATGATGAACGTTTACATTTAAGGTCAATCAAAAAAAAAGGCATATTTTGTTTCAACATATGTCTTCTATATTACAATATGATGCATTATTATCATGGCCTGTTCCATCAACATAGTCATTAGAAGACGCTACAACTGTTCCAGTATCTTATACTATGGTGATTGATTTTTGAATAATGATCTTTTACAGGTTATGTTAAAATACTTTTTTTTCAGGTATATTTTGTATTTAATATCTTATGTTCACTCTAGAGTATTAATTTGATTGTAGTCACTTCTGGACTACATCCTATAGGCCAAGCAGCGATTTCGATAGGCTTAGCTGAAAAATGTGAGATATACGCAGTTGTAGATTCTAATCAGCAAGCAGATCTTCCATATTCCCAGAGGTGTAATGTGTTAAAATATACAACAAAACAATCGCTATATATTCACTTCATAAATTTGTATAGTTACCTAGTTCAAGAATAATTGTAAACACAAGAAACAAGTTCGAAATCAAACTAAAAATGATGAAGTCCACTGGTTTTGATTACGTATTAAATTTTTTGAGTGGTGAATCGTTCCAGTCTGCGCTCAAATTGGTCGCCGTGCACGGAAAGATATTCCAATTCTCCAAAACTGACATGAAAAATCAAAATAATATAGGTATGTTCTTTGTCATTTTCGTTTAAATTTGAGAGGTATTTGGATAATTATAGATAATATTTGTTATTAAAATAAATTTAAATTTAGGGACAAGAATTGTAATAACTCAAAAATAAAATATAAAATATAATAAAATATAAAGAACTAGGCCACAGTAGGGCGATTTATTAAATGAGTTAATACGATTCGAGAGAGTTGCTCGGTCGTGAATCCGGAGCGGACCAGGTCAATTGTGTTGCAAAAGTAGTGATGCTAAAATCTTATCTTATCTGTAATTGGACGTAGGATGTGAATAAAATACTGCGTGTATGAAGTAGCTGAATGGCAGATTCAATTCGGCATTCGCACAGACTTCCTATCCTCGACAGTCAGGTGATCACGTCCAAGAATTGTACTTGAAGTCAAGCCCGTGTGCACACACGACGGCAAGACCGTATATCGAAAAGTTAATTTATAAGCCGACTGCCTTCCGATCTGGCCAACGCTGCCTCGACGTACGGCGTTGACTTGAGAAAAGAAAGAGGCGCAAGGCCCCGTGTCCCGTCATTCCATGGCCTTATATAGACTTCCACACACCAACGCTCACTGTCGGTAAGGGACCTTAGGGTGGTCGAATCAGCCCGAAACCGATAGCGACACATTTGAAAATCTATTTGCTTATTTTTAATGTGCTGACTCTCATTGTCGGTCACGTAGGCGGTGGCTATGAAAGACACCGCTTTCATATATCCCGAGTCCCTTGCTGACAAAGGCCCTGGGTGTGAAAATACCGTTATATTTATGTTTCTTGTCTATGCATGTGCCGAAAAGAGTCTACCCTTTATTGAATTAATTTATATTTACGATAGTGCCGTTAATGTATCACGGCGTGGTTTAACATTTTATGATGGTCACCTCATTACAGAATATTCTTGAAATACATCTCGCACTCCGCTATAATTTCAAACCTGTTGTTAAACGAAAGCGACCATACCAAAGAAATCATGCTTATATCATTTATGAATGGATTGAAAAAAGGTGTGGTCAAACCTTTCCGCAGTCGAGCTATAACGTCCTCGCTTGGCGCTAATAAAATGTTTGACGCGATGAGGTAAATATATCTTCAATTTCTAGAGACTAATAAAAAAACCGTGATGAGTTATGACCTTTCACGTTTTATTTAGAACTGCCTCTGCACCAATAATATCGGAAAAAGTATTATTGTCAATAAATTATGATTTGGATCTTTCTCAGGGTAAACACAATTTTGAATGTGGCTATTACAAATGTCACCCCGATCATGTTTACGTTATAATTGGTAAATACTTCTTCACGCACTATGCGTATTTGTATTATATGAAATATGTGAATTTATTTTAACAGTTCATATTATTAATTAATTTCAATTTCAATTTCAATGTTCAGGTAGTATGTCAGATTGGCTCGACGTGGCTGAGTGGTTAGTCGATCGAGGTGCGAAAAATTTGGTTGTTGCACTAAATAAGTGTTCAATGTCAACGATCACTTGCAAGAAGTTCGTATACGGTTCAGTTAATACGAAATATAGTTACATATATTTATGCTTTTGCTTTACTCATTTTACGGTTTTAATTTTCCTTGCAGACTTGACAAACTTATAACTCGTAATGTTTCAGTACAAATTAAATCAGATTTGTATTTCAAAACCTAAGAGGAATCATTGAGTTAGTTAAACTGTTTACCCTTATCTAACGTTCTAGGCTCACTATTTATAGTCAACCAGGTAAAATTATATTTTGACTGTATAACATGAATATATTTCGTATTAACTTATATTAACTCGTATTAACTCGTATTAACTATGGTTTTTTAGATGGATGATACAAGAATAGATAACTTGGGATATGCTTTTGAAAAATATCCAAAAAAAAAGCGACAACCTCGGTTATATGTATTTACAGTAAAGGGCGTCATATTTGTGCCGATCTGAAATCATATGGTCTTAATGCATTAAATATATCCTGGGGTGGAGTGTCGTCAGAAACTAAAAATATTGCAAAAACATTGCTTTCATATACTACTACAACAGTCACACACCACTGAGTCTTCTTCATTTATATGCTCTCCAAAATGCGAAAATACGACACAATGTATGTAATTCATTCTACTTGCCGAAAAAATACCATCCTCCCAGAAATACTATACTGGTCAATATTTACTATAGAAATCGAAACTTAAATAATACAATACTAGTATTTATATTCTATGTCATCAAAAAACTCTTGATATCCGAAGGTATACAACAATATATTATATTGTAGTATTATACTATTATCAGTTAATTACTATAATCATATAGTTTATAAATGGTGTGGGCCACCCGCGGCCCACAACTTATGACTATGGTCCTGTAGAAATGTTTTTCGGTTTGTAAAAATCATGATTAAAATAATTGTTAAAATAATTTTATGAGAATTTCTTTTAAACGACATCGTCAACGGTTGAAATAATTAAATATTTACTTTTCAGGGAACCAACAAATGAACGATATTATTGACATTTTTTCCCCAAGACCGCTGATGAATTACATCTATTGAATGATACACAAGAGGTAGAATTTATTGAAGTTAAAACAAGAAGTCCAAGATTTTGCGCAATGAAATCGGTATCTCCGGTGTTTGTTATACCTGGATTTAAACCTAAGGTCATTCAACAATTCTATAAACAATTTTTTTAATCCTACTTTGAAGCTCAACTACCAGAAAATGTTCATTATATAGACAAACTATCAGTAGTTTTAGTAAACGTATGTAAATGTAACCTCACACACAAAATATTTATTGTATTTAAATTATTATAATTATTATAATATAACTTATTGATTTTTGTGTTACTTGAATTAGAAACTTCAAAGCATAACGGATCAAAGTTATGTATCATTAATTGGTAAATCGTGGGGTGGAATAGTTGCTCTAAAAATGGCTCAAATACTGGAAGCACGAGGTTCATTGGTAACTGTATCATTATTGGAAAGTGATCCAAAATTCTTGAATATCTGGGCAAATAGTCTTCTTTAAAACGACAAATGTACAAAAAAAACTCTAATCATCTTATAGTTTGTACTAAAATGCGGAAAATACTCGTACAAATATTACTTTTTTAACGTAACCTTCTTTACATAATGTTATGTATAATACACTTATAAATAACATTAGTATTTATTCGTTTTTATTAGTTTATTTTTATACAAAACTATTAAAAAACTTCTGATAAAACCAGAGAACGATAATAATGGTGTTTTCGACTATAGAAGTCGAAATACGGGCTATAACTGACTGATGTATTCGTAGAAAAAATGTAATCTTCTATTAATTTTGAGATCGTTCACCATTGAATCTTTATTTATAAATATTATTTATTCCATCCACTGTCTTTCTTGATTATCCAATTTTACTTGTGTATTATGATATTCTTGACGAATGACAGCGACACGACGTATGGTCTAGCATTTGTACTAGCTTATGTATAAGTTAATAGTTTATTTTATTTACTTACGAGGTTACGGTATATATAAAAAAAAAAAAACACTGGATTCTTATTTTAAAATAAAATCAAATTAAGTCAAGGTCAGTTTACCATGAATTATATTTAAATTATTTGTGACGTATACATTAATTAAATCGGTATATTAAATAGTATTACGTACGTACTCGTATTTATGAATTACAAAATGCATTTATTTAAATTATTATACCAACTTAGGGTTGCCAACTTTTAAATTGTTTAATGAAGGACAGTTTTTTTTATATCCAATTTATATCATAGTTTCAGCGACGTAGCCGTTATTATTATTATTATTATTGATACTTTTGACTTAAATAATTTAACGTACAGTATATCATGAATAGTAATAGTGATAACATATTTAAATATTTAAAATAACCATGTTATGAAAAATAATGTAAAGAATTAACAATATAATAAATAACATAAATGTTAACACTTTGATGTTTACTACCTTTATTAAATCTTAAATATACATCATAGATCAGAATTAGGAAAATCAACAAATTTGATAAAGTTAACTAAATAAAACTTAAATGTTAAACTATTATTCTTACAAGTTAATAACGAATTAAAAATGTTATCATGGAAAATTAAGTATTTTAACATATTATATTATGAATACAACAACTGTATAGAATCTAAAAATTGATTAAATTAAAAGAATATTAATAAAGAAATATAAACAGGTAGTTTTGTAAAATGCAGGATTAGCCTACAAAAAGTTAATAGCATTGTTGGATGTAGGACAAATTAAACAAATGTAGGACAGTCCTGTCTAATGTAGGACGGTTGGAAACCCTATATCAACTTCCACTATTATTTTGTTGTATTTTAACGTGGTTATAGTTTTGAAAAAATTCAATTTATCATATCGATTTTATATAATATATATAAATAGTCAATGTAGTTCCTAATAAATTCTAAAATCCTAGTTATAAATTAAACATATAAATTATGATTTAACATAAAACCTATATGTACATTAAATGAGTTTTAAAACCATGGTCCATGAGTTTGGTCAAAAATATCACTGCTGAAAATTAATTTAAGAATATTTTTCAAGATGCGTCTACATTGGCTAAAAAGTTGAATATTCAATCAAATGTACCAGAAGATTATTTCAGGATTTCGATTTTTATACCTTTTTGGACAAATAATGTGTAGATTTATTGGACATAAAACAACACTATCAGGTTTTTGTCATTTATCCTCAGAAATTACTACTTCTAGCATTGAAGGCATCTGTAAATTTATTCATCGTTATGAGATTGATTTAATTAATCATAATAAATTCGTTCTGATTTCTGAGTAATACTTTGGATTCAAAAATTAATTCACTGCATTTTGAAGTGCATTTTTGTGTGGAAAAATAGCCTCACCATGTTATCAATGTATAGTGATTTAGATATTCAAACCGATGAAGTTATTGATGAATTGGCAAAAAAAAAAAGAAAACTAGAATTTTTAGTATAATTTGTGGTTTTGTAATTTGAATTATTAAATATTTAGTATAAAAACAGATTAAAATTGAATTTAACCTTTGTATTCCGATTCATAAAAATTATTTCATTATTATGACACCCCCTGAAAAATAGTTTGTAAATACGCCACTGATATCGACCATCATATATTAGAAATATAAGCTGATCCAACCAACCTCTTTCACTCGGAATCTTTTTTCAAGAGCAGTAGAACCTTTCAAATTCAAAAGATCCATTCCTATATCTCATCCAACCTTGGAGTTTCGTCCGTTTTAATTTATTGACTTGATATCAACATTTTTCATTATTGTACGTTTTTAAATATGTACCCATGGCCCATGGGCCGTGACTGTTCTATTACTATTCACTGTTATTAATGTTTAATTGTTTATGCTGAGTTGTTTATTAATATTATTATTATCATTTTTATTATGATTTATAAATTATAGTTCTCAAGAGATATACTTGAAATGTGTGACGAAAATTTGTCACTTCGAAACGTGTCTTCTGATTTGCAAATTTTTGAAGAAAACACCCAAAGAGCTTTAAATACCATTCGCTCTAGATAACAAGCGTTATTAAACCATTTCCGAGTAAGTTACACACTAAAGTTGTAATATTTAGATATGAAAAAATATTAGATTGTTATGGAACTAACACCAATGACGTGAGTTAAAACAATAGGGTGTTTGTCTTTTTAATTTTATAATACCTAATTATTATTTTTTTATTTTTGTATTACAGTATTATGTTAATTTTCCATTCTTACATAGCATTTCTAAGTCAGATTGCAAAAATATGACGCTGGATAAGAAAACAATTGAAGTCATAGCAATGAATGTTGCCCAATTTTATCCAATCGGGATAGAATTATCATTATGTGAAAAATATCAACATTTCCACGCATATAATGAGAAAATGTGTAAAATTGGTAATTAGAACTACTATATTTATAAAACTAATTAAGTTTAAAATTGTCAAAGAAATTAATAAAAGGATGATAGTATATAAAAAGAAAAAGTGTATGGTTGACGGTTGCTCATTAATCATAATTAATATATTTTCAATTACTCATAAAGTTATATGTCATATAACAATAAGCAACTAGTTCGGTTGAACATAAAAGTTACAACATTAATAAGGTCAAACAAATTTTCATAAATTACTTTTAGTTTCTGATTTGAATTCATATTGTCGTATAGTGCATTTATTTCAATAATTTTAGTGGAATTAAGATGCATTTCACATCAAGAATTTACTTTGCGGAATAATACATTTATTCTGATAATGTTTGTGTGAGTTAATAATATACAGTGTTGCACTTAATTTCAATTGTAGTTTCTAAGACGATTAAAAACTTAAGGTACCTGTACAAAGTGAATGTTTTTAATTTGTTCTCTATTGATATCCTTTCATGTCAATTTCAAAAAACAATAACCATCCAAGATATCAAAATACCTAACTACATATATTTAAAATTCATTATTGCTCATATTGTAGAGTAAAGGCAAATTTGAGCAAATAGCAAATTCAAAATAAAACGCACACACATATTTGCTCAAATGTGGACGCACCTTTACGTGCAAATATATGACAACTTGAAATTTGGGGATCCGTAAAGCAGTAGTGAGAGGCCAGGGGTACACAAATAAAAAAAGGTTGAGAACCGCTGCGATAAAGCATGATCGTAGATCATTGGGACGCGGGGGATATTATCATTTAAAATTGTTTTAAAATGCCATGATAATTTATAATTAATTTGGCTATAACTCCGTTCACATTATTCAAAACGATTTTTATAGGTCGTTCGACACATCTACATACCATTTCGCATTTCATTAGTGAAATTGCAAGCTAAATTATTCAAATATAAAGCCGCATTCTCATTTTTTCATTCAACATTTTTCGTAAATCATTATGTTTCCTGTAATTATACTTGGCAGGTCACGCGTTTTGTTTTCGATGTTTTCATTCTAAGGGGTTTTCTTTTTTTTATATTTAACGCGATCCTGCCGAGTCGTTGGACAATAGTAAATTATGAATTTATAATAATTATACTTATGATCATGAGTATGCCTATGAATTACTTAGGTACACATTTAATTTTAAAATGGTTAAGACAATTTTATACTCTTGAATACATACCTACTGGTCCATTTTCTATCTCTTATATCTCCTGAGAAAAGTATAAAAAATAACATAATTCGAAAAATAGTAAAACTATATTTATTTACAAAATAAAATGTATGTTCCTGTTTTTCATTTTTGAAAAATTGTCAATATTGATATCAGCAAAACCAATTCACGATCTTGTCCCATTCTGGATTCAAGCCATGTAATGCAAATGTTAGTATGTTTATGGCAACTAAATTACCTATAGCTTTATAAAAACAACTATTCAACTATTATGAAGTAGAATTTAAGCAAATTTTCATATATGTAGTATTTCTTTATAGTAATCTACTATAAAATTATTTATATTTATGTAATAAAAAAAAAACGAATAAATTTAAAAATTTAACGTGGCCCACCAAAATTATTATCGCGGTCCTCTTTTGGGCCGAGACCTACTATCAGAGAGCCTTTACTCTACAATATGAGAAATAATGAATTTTAAATATATGTAGTTAGGTATTTTGATATCTTGGATGGTTATTGTTTTTTGAAATTGACATGAAAGGATATCAATAGAGAACAAATTAAAAACATTCACTTTGTACAGGTACCTTAAGTTTTTAATCGTCTTAGAAACTACAATTGAAATTAAGTGCAACACTGTATATTATTAACTCACACAAACATTATCAGAATAAATGTATTATTCCGCAAAGTAAATTCTTGATGTGAAATGCATCTTAATTCCACTAAAATTATTGAAATAAATGCACTATACGACAATATCAATTCAAATATCCAATTGAATTTTAGAGTTTTTTTTAAATCTTAGCCGAGAACATATAATGTATAAAATATAAACAAATAAGGAAGTAAAGATTGTTTTCCTAATGTTGAAATAGTTTTTTGAATTTATGTTGTTTTTATGATTACAAACAGCAGTGCTGAAAGATCCTTCTCTAATAAATTTAAAGCACATAAAAAAAATATTGCGTAAGTTCTATCAACTAGCGATAATGAACTCTAATTTTGATATTTTAAGAACATTTGATTTTTAAAATGTTATTGATAATTTTTTAAAAATAATATTAAGGGAAGTTCCAGGCATTTAAATTTAATAAATTGACATTATTATTTTTATTATTATTTATTTATTTAATTACTTACACTTGCACAGTTAAATTCGTATTTTTGTTGATGATCGAATCCTTTTGGTCGATATTGTGTTACATCTAAAACGAAAAATACATTATAGTAAAACAAATACATCCTGGCTTCAATCAGAATTTTAGAACACTTCCTGGTTAAAGCAATCTTTGCTCATCACAAAACCTAAGAAAACACATTCAAAAATGAAAATATAATCAGTGATTACACCGTTATACCAAATTAATATCAATCTGTATGTCCCGTTAACCTTTAACTGTATCGCCGCTATCAATCTGTATGTCCCGCTAGCCTTTAACTGTATCGCCGCTATCAATCTGTATGTCCCGTTAAACTAACCAATATCAAAATTCGGCATTTATATCGCGCGGCGGCTAAATGATCACATAGGAAAACGAATACATAGAAACGCATTAGACCAGACTACCAGAGACACGGCGTCTGGACGCCGCGACCAGACGCTGCAAGGAAAACGTACCTTAACTGTTTAAACACGAGGACAAAAGACATAGTAATTTAATAATAAGCCGCCACCATATAATAACTAACTAACTATCTATAGTTTTAAATTTGAAATTTAAAAAAATTGCCAAAATATGCAAAATAAGCATAAAAATGTTAAAATAAGCACTTTCCTGCAAAAATATGCACATTCAAATTTTAGATCTGATATCGTGGCACCGAGAAATAAATTTATTTCGCACTCTGCTATATTTAACAATAATTAAACAAAGTATGCAAATGCTACAAGTCCCTAAGCCTAATAATCACCATTAATGTTATAAAATAAAAAATGTATAAAAACATATATGGTCTCATGTAAGTTTATGTAATTAAATCTAAATATTATGATTGGGTGAAATATTATTTGAAATATTTAAATTATGACCCATATGAATTATATTATACTAATCAATGCATAAATATGTTTTTATGATTACTTGAATAAAAGTACTTAAGAAGAAAACACAAACTCAACCAAAACATTTCATGTTCCTAGTGTCAACTGGATACTACTGTTTCACGTAATTTTTTGTTAAACGTAATTTTAACGTATTTTCAAGCATTGTCTCAACAAATTCATTAACAGGTAATGTTCTTATTGTAAACTTAAACGCAAATAATAATAATATCAAATATAATATATTGTTTCGGCCAATTTATGTAAGACTTATGTAATACATTAACGTTCCTTAGTGTATAGCTATGCCGTTGCGTTAAATTGCACATACTTTCTTTCAGTAATAATATTTTTAGTATCCGAGTGAAGTGTTGAATGTATTGGTTTTACCATGTTAAATGTTTTATTTTATTTTAAGATTCTGATTGAAACGTGGAATGCATTAGTTTTACCAAGGTATTATTTATTTTAATTTTATTTTTGTCTGTGTACATAATTGCAACCCAAAATGTTGCTCAGGTCATCAAAATCATATGAGGTTTTGATAGGAAATGTTATCTAGTTGGATGTTTTTTGAACTTAAAATTCTTTTCTGAATAATTGAGAATTCCCACAAAAAAATTTATTGTCTTGATTGACATTTTATTTAAATTTGTAATGCCTATAAATAGCAAATGTTGGAATATTTTAAAATTTACACCATATCAAAAAATAACCATATAAATAATTTTAATTATGCAGTTATTTGTTGACATTTTTAAAAACTACCATTCATACTTTTTGAATAACAATGAAAAAAAAATTCGAAATTTGCATTCCGTAAACTTTGCTACAAATTACATTTTTTTATCCATTTTCCGCAATAATACTCAAAAAAAAATTACATCTTTTATGCACCAACTAGACAATATTTTAAATCAAAACTTATACTTTCTACAATAATTATTGTTCATTGGATAATTTTCTAGGAAAAAACGTGATGATGAAAAATATTTAAAAAAAGACTCATCATGGTAAAACCAATGATTTCCTCGTTTTTCTTAGAATCTTATACTGTACCAACACTAAGTTAAGTTGACTTTGTTAGGATTTTTTTATAACAATAAAAAAAAACAAGAGAAATTACGAATGATAATAATGGTTGAATAGGATCTTAGTTGACCTAACTTGAATGACATTGGCGCGATAAGTTATATTGTACTCGTCTTTATTAATTTATTAGATATAATTTTGAATTAATTTAAATACTTAATCAATCTGTAGAACTGTCGACTATTATTTTAAAAATGAATAACTCTGATCACATAATATGTAATTATTTAAATTATTGCTGCCTTGAATTTAAAATAGTCATTATTATAAGACCTAAAAACAACTATTTTTTGAAACTAGTTTTTGATTTTTTTCAAATCACGAAAAACGTGTTATTTGGACATAAATAAATTACAGTTTATTTTTTTTGTAGGACTTACTTAGACAACTTATTTTTGAACAAAGTTTGTTTTTTATGAAGAATGTACCTAATACTCGTATATTTTTCTAATGTACATTGCACATCCATACATTTTGTTATGAGCAGCCTGTGTTCAGTAATGAAAGCATTAATGATAATTCTTATTTTATTTTCTAAATACATTGTTGCATCCATGGATAATATGGAAGCTATGATTAAATATTAGGCTTTGTAGTTAATAATGATGTAACATAATGCACATTTTATTTCATTATTCTATTATTAAATTTATTAGTACTACATAAATAGTTAAATTTGATGTGAAATGAGAAATTTATATGTTTAATTATAAAGTGAGTTTTTTTTGTGTCTATGTATACAATTTCGAATAGAAGGATTGTATATACTTTTGTATAAATCAGTACTTATTCGTATGATACATCGGTTCCTGCATGTAAACAAGGTACATCTCTGTGAGGAATATTTGTCTAGATAGTACGATGAGGATTCATTTTTTAGATTTCTCAACAGTTTTTGGATTAATTGAGAAATATAGAAAAAAATGTAAAAAAATTAACTCAACCATAATTGCAGCAATATTAAACGTCACGAATTAAAACATGCATAATATTCGTATACCATCAATGTATCAATATTATGTCAATATTAGCATTCCAATGAAATTTCATAATTTCCAAAACATAATTTGCGAAAGTTTTAGTATTATAAGTTCAATCTACCTTTTGAAGAAATTTGATTCTCCTTTTATATCAACCATCTTTAGAAATATAAACTTATCCACCGACTTCGTTCACTCGGATCGTTTATTCGAGGTTTGAAGTTTAAAGGACCAATTTCAATACTTCACCCGACCTAGGAGATTTATTTTTATCGTCATTATCATCATCATCATCATCATTATTGTTATTATTATTATTATTTTTACATAAGATCACACATCCTCAATTATTGTAAATAAATATTATTTAAAATGTATCGAGCAATACATTTTATTGATTATATACGTATTTGTAAATATATTTAAAAACGACACCAAGAAACTGTCAAACAATGATGAATAAAAACCACCGTTTTGTTATAGTTAGTTATGTGGTCATTTATCATTAATCAAATGTAATATGAATTTTTATTATACATGAAGTCTAATTTCGTTAACGAATTAAACAATTTTTATTACTGTTATAGCTTATAAGTATATTAAATATTGATTTATCTGTAGTGAAATAATACTAAACTAGGTTCGTTTTATTATAGTTGACCGATGAGCAAGATTTAAAACATGACAGATAAAAAAGAAGAAGTGGTAATATCAGGAATCGGCGGAGCATTTCCAGAATGCGATAATGTGGACGAATTAAAAGACTTGTTGTTCAACAAAATCAACGCTGTAACAATCGACTCAAGGAGATGGGAACCAAGTAATTCTCTATTTATAATAATATAATGATCTCGAATTTTTATTCATTCCGTTATACGTATATTTAAATATTAAATAGATGGAGTGGGAAAAATAGATGGAATTGGTAAATTAAAACAAGTCGATAAATTTGACAACACGTTTTTTATGACTCACCCTAAGTTGACCGAAAATATGGATCCATTGACAAGAATATTCTTAGAGAAATCAATCGAAGCTGTTTTTGATGCGGGTCTAAGTCTGACGGATTTGTATGGAACGAATACTGCAGTATTTTCAAACTGGAGCATAAGCGATACAGAAATGTTCACATCGGTGGTAACTAATACA
Organism: Periphyllus acericola; assembly: GCA_949715065.1. NCBI lineage: Eukaryota > Metazoa > Arthropoda > Insecta > Hemiptera > Aphididae > Periphyllus > Periphyllus acericola. Next base: position 9,798,627 of record OX454268.1, read on the forward strand.
ACATCATTTGGAATGTTAGGACGCAGTAGAACAATGCAAGCAAATCGCGTTTCGTATATTCTTAATTTAACAGGTAAACCATACGGTTTTGAAATTTATCATAAAATAAAAATAATTCAAAATTTTAACAATAAACAAGGTCCCAGCTACACAATGGATGGAGGATGGAATTGTAGTTCAAACAGTTTGGAAAAAGCAAAACACATGATTGAAAATGGTATTATACCTGCAGCAATCGTCGGAGTAAATAATTTGATTTTAAGGCCCGAATCACAATTTCAATATCAGGGATTGAATAGATTAAATCAAGGTGACAGTACAAAACCATTCAGTTCAGATGGTAAGAAATAAAAATAAAAATAACAAAAAATGTCCACCACTCAAAGTTTAAATTAATTAACAAATGCAATTTCACACAAAATATTAAATATACCGCATTGATCATAGCCCATCCTAACGATAAAAATAAAAATATGTAATTCATGTAACTGTATTCAATATTAACCTAGTGTAAGCATTAATGATTTTATATATAAAGGCCAAATTTATTTTTTAGCTGATGGATACAACAGATCAGAAGCTTGTATTATCTTGTTACTACAGAGAGCATCCGAAGCTAAACGTTCTTACGGTACATTACTAAATGTGAAATCGAAACAATTTGGTGATCATTATGGACATATAACGGAACACAATGGACAACAATTTAAATCATTATTGTTAGATACTTATAACGACGCAAATATTGATCCAGCATCAGTGGATTTCATCGAAGCTAATGGATCAGGACTGAAGGTAAAGCACAAGATAAATAAAATATATTATATAATTGGATGATTTATTACGTGAAATTCATAGAGTGAAGATAGTATGGAATTGAACATTTTAGAAGAGGTATTTTGTTCGCGAAATCGAAAATTACCGTTAAAAGTTGGTTCCATAAAGAGTAACATCGGTCATTGCGAATTGTCTGGTCTTTTTGCATCTATAGTAAAAGCTATTATAGCATTAGAAACTGGTTACATACCTCCAAATATAAATTACGCCGAACCAAACGAACATGTAGCAGCCCTTAAAAATGGAAAAATCAAAGTATGACATAATGTTGTTGCTTATTTAATTTGTTGGTTATAAAATTATAAATGTTAATGATATAATAAAAATTCATTATAAACGTAATGGCTCCATCCAACTGAATTTAACATTTAGTTATGACTTAAAATATTTATCATACAGGTAGTAACTGAAAAAACCCTTCTCTCTGGGGATATAATAGGAGTCAGTTCTTTTGGAGTACTTAATTCGTTTAGTCATGTTATTCTTCGACGGAATAAAAGAGTTAAAATAGATTTGGAAGATGATAATATGAGCAGTTATATACCACGGTTAATCTTAGCATCGGGACGGACTGAAGATAACACCAGAGATACTATAAAAAAGGTAAATTCTTTTCTGTTGAAATATTACAATAATTATGCGTTATTGTTATGCTAGATCAAACATTATGGAAATGACACAGAATACATGGCATTGGTTAGTGGCGTTTTCACTAAAAATATTAATGCTCATTTTTATCGATGTTACTCCATTTACCCTGACATAGATGAATCACGAATCGATGACGTTTGGGTAAATTGTTGTCAGATTACTATTTGTATTGTTGAACATAATGGTGTAACTTAAATCAGATCCATAACTTATAAATGTCATAATAACTTTAGAATATAAGTCTGAAGAAACGTCCAGTGTGGTTCATATTCTCCGGTATGGGATCGCAATGGCAAGGAATGGGTACATACCTCATGAAACTAACAGTCTTCGCTGATGCAATAAACAAATGTGACTCAATTCTTAAACCACGAGGAGTCGATATCAAAGACATTTTGACCAGTCAAAACCCAAAAATATTTGATAACATTCTTAATTCGTTTGTTGGAATTGCAGCGGTTCAGGTTTGCACGAGCAATTTTGTTATTTGATATTGGCGAAAACTTACCTTATGACTAAAATTATTTTTTCTTAGATTGGATTAGTAGCAGTTCTTGATGCGCTGAACATCAAACCAGATGGTATTATTGGACATTCAGTAGGAGAATTAGGATGTGCATATGCCGATGGTTGTTTCACTGCTGAAGAAATGATATTATCCGCATATGCTCGAGGGCGGGCCTCTATCGAAACAGAGCTTATTCCTGGCATGATGGCAGCTATAGGTAATACGGACCTATAGGCTATAACCTAAAAACAGTTAACATTTCACAATTTTACATTCCATACATTTTACTTCAGGACTTGGATATGGTCAGATTAAAGACAGACTACCACATGACGTTGATGTGGCATGTCGGAATAGCGATTCTAGTTGTACTATTTCGGGACCCGTTGAGAGTATTAACGAGTTTGTATCGAAATTAAAAGCCGATGGAATTTTCGCAAAAGCTGTTAATGTCGCTGGAATTGCATACCACAGTAGATATATACAAAAAGCAGGTCCAACTCTACTGAAATATTTGAAAGAAGTGTGTTTGAATTTTAACATGTTCTGTGGTAAATAAATTAAAAATGTCTATAATTGATATATTTTAACATAGGTAATTAAAGAGCCAAAATTAAGGTCTTCAAAATGGATTAGTAGTTCTCTTCCAGAAGATAAATGGAACACTGATCTCGGAAAATATTCTTCTCCAGAATACCACACAAATAACTTATTAAGCAGTGTTTTATTTGAAGACGCTCTTAAACATATACCAAATGACGCGATTGCGATTGAAATCGCTCCGCATGGGCTCCTTCAAGCAATTTTGAGAGGGACCTTATCAGAAACGGTCACTAATATACCGTTAACAAAAAGGATGTTCGGGGATTCAGTTCGATTTTTAATAAATGCTATAGGAAAGTGAGTTTTCGATATTGCATCAATTGTAATATCCTTACCAATAATTCATACTTATATCGACATTTACTTGGATCTCCTAATTAATTTACTATCGTTGTGGGTTTCATGATATATTTTGCTGTTAGTGATGTATTTTTCAAAGATTTCCAAAAATATTAGTTCATACATCATAAAGGAAGATTAGAAATCTGCCGATATACATGGGTTTCGGGTGAGATAAAAGTGACTGTGACTTATACCAGTGAATAGTTTTGATTAATTTGATTTTAGTTGCGATTCTGAGTCAATGGTTTGGGTGGATCAGTCTTTTTAGTGTCTTTTTTAATAAAATATTTTTATTATTTTAAGATATCAATCATTTTTTATATAATTGCTCGAATAATTCTATAATCCGCAACATAATATATTATAATTTAACTGTGCGCTAATTTTTTTTTGGGGGGGGGGCAGCAAAGACCTATGTGAATTTTATTATAACATTTGTCCATATGCGTCAGGTGTTTATTTTTTAACACGATACAACTATAAATAAAAAACAGAATTAATATTGATGATTTGTAAAAGATTTAATTTATTTTAGAATGTATGTGAGTGGCTTAAATCCTACGATACAAGAAATTTATCCAAAAGTAGAATTCCCAGTTGGAAGAGGTACTCCTTCAATTCAAAGCTTGCTATTTTGGGATCATACTAAAGAATGGACACCTGCTGTGTCATTGAGTACAACGGTAAATGACATAAAAATAATTAACATTCAAAATGTAATCATAGAGAAAAAAATTCTCAGCTAATTATGTTGGTTGTAATTTATTTATTTAAAAACGCTGAACCTATTTCATATTTTTTTAAAGTTAATCTTATTGTGTTTTACATTTTTTATATTAATTATGTATAAATTATAAATACCTATATGATAATAAATATAATATATTATTTTACCTAAATAGCATAAAGTGTTTAATATAATAATTAACATCCCCAATCTGTTTAGTATTGACCATTTATTCTTAATTTTTATAGAGACAAAGCGCCTCTGGTGAAAGATTTTTGTCAACAAAACTAAATGAACATATACATTTAATACAATATCGTATTCATGATCTTTATATATTACCGTTATCATATCTTATTGTAAGTTAATTTACATATTTTAATATAAATATAAAATTGATTGTTTTTTTCAATGTATTATTTTCAAAATAGTTTAATGTGTGGAAAGCGTTTGTAGAAATCAACGGTCAGATGATCAATACAGAATCAGTTGAGTTCCTTGATTTGAAGTTCAAAAATGATGTTATAGTCTATCCTACTGGTAAATAGTTTGAATATAAAACTATAAATTTTTTTATTAAATCATTTTTTTCATTTTACAGATTCATTTGAGCAATATTTAATGATTCAAACTGGATCCGGTCTTTTCGAATACACTGTTGAAGACGACGTCATCTTTTCTGGTCGAATAAGCTTCTTGGATGACGATTATTTAATTCAGACTTCAAAAGATTCATTAGTTTTAGATAAAAATTCAAATGAATTTTATGGTACCATACCAAAAGATGAAATATATACAATGATGGAAAATAATGGATTTAATATAGGAGATAAATATAAAACCATTATCAATTGCGACATTTATAAAAATAATATCCAAGGTTTTGTAAATTGGAATAATGATTGGATTTATTTTTTGAATAGCTTACTCAAGTTTCCCTCATTAGAAAATGATGAAACTTGTATTATAGAAGCTCCAACTTATGTTAGAAGAATCTATATTAACCCAAAATTATTCGAAAAGAACATTAAAAACAGTAAGTACATTAAAACTGATAGCTAAGAGCAATTTTAATACTAAACATTTTCTATTAGTACCTTTTAGTACGGTTATTGATTAGTCATCGTTCTTATAACCAAATAGTATTTCATTTTAGATGTATTCGTGGATTACAATAAAGCTTCGAATGACATTACCTGCAGCGGTGTGAAAATATCTGATGTTAAAAGTAGCCCATTAATATTACCCACACAAAAATCAACGATTGTTAAACTAGAAGAGCAGAAATTTATTCATTTCAAACAAAATAATTGCAAGGTAAATATAATGAATAAAAAAAATTCTTTGATAACAAAAATGAAATTGTGCATTTCTCTGATTAATTTACTATGATATGGTTAAAATTAATGTGCAATGTTAAAGTTTTATAATTTCGATTATTTTTTGAAAAATAAACCATAGTTAAATGGTTTAAATAAATTTAATAAAATATATAAAACACATATTGTTTAGTGTGTATACCACACAGATGTATGTATGTATAAAAATAATAAATGTTTGACGACTGAGAACATACTATTGATTTTAGAATATCAATGCCTTTGTTTATGACACTATGGATATAATTATGGAGACTGAGAAATTGGGGCTCGAGACTACTAAAAAACTTATTTTGTGTATTCCGCAATATAACGACGATGGTATTTCTAAAGAATGTACAAAAATACTCAAACAAATCATTGAAAACCAACCAAACACATACGTGAGTATATTTAATATTCTTTCTTACTAATTGCAATATTATGCACCACAAAATTATAATTATGAAATGTTCAATAATTAGAATATGACGTCGATTTTGGATAACGTTGAAGAAGTGTCCGAAGATAAATCAGGGAGGTTCATTGCAATTGCAAGTTTGAATCACTTGCAAGATACAACGAAAGTATTCATCAATAAAGAATGTTGTTACATATTTGTAAGTTCAAATCAGAAACTTCAAGAAATCAATGACTGGATAATAATAACACAACAGAAATTCATCGGTAACAACTATTTGGCATTGATCAAAAAGGTATTTCGACTCTTTGGTCCGATGACATTTTAAACGCTGCCATAATTCAATGATATTCATAAACGTGTTTCCAGAAAAATCCACCGAATGAAAAAAGCTTATTTATAAAAGTAACCAATGACAATATGGAATTAAGTATTTGTAAAGCATTAGACAACTCTAACGAAATAATTTACATCATTTCAAATAACGAGCCTTCAGAACGGCTCCATGATGTATTAATAAGATACAATAAACAACGAAGACTAAGGTAAATGATTTAATACATAAAACAATATAGGTACCATATTTGTATTGTGTTCTTCATAGATTTATATTCATATTGGATTCAAATGCTCCAGAGTTTGAAACTAACAAATCATTTTACATGGACCAATTGTCTATTGATTTAATAGTTAATATTTATAAAAATGGGGGATGGGGTTCATACAATAGAATCACATATCGAGATTTTAATGACCAGAATATTAAAGTTATCAAAAATCCAACTTACAAAAACTTTACTATGAATAAGTGAGTTACATTGAGATTGTATACAATATTAAAATAGGTGGTATTCATAAATGCTAAATGATTTCAGTAAAAACAAATTAGCGGTTAAACATCTGGGATTGAACTTCGATGATTTGGTAGTTGAAGATAATAGTGAAGTAATAATTATGAATAACATTTATTATAATTGATATTGGATGATTAATGTATGCGTTCTATTAAGAGAATATTTGGACCCGTGGAGTACTCCGGTATTATAAAGGCTAACACACGAATAATGGGATTGACGTCGTTCAGAAAAATGTCATCTAAATCACCATACGATTCATTATTGTCATGGCCTGTTCCATCAACATGGTCTTTAGAAGAAGCGGCTACTGTTCCATTAGCTTATGCAATGGTGATTATTCTATGAAAAAACTATAGAGGCATTAATTAACATCAAACGACACTTTTATTTTCAGGGATATTACATTTTTAACATCTTATTTTATTTAGAAATTCCTACAAGTAGCTACTCGATTTTAGTTACATCCGGACTAAATCCTATAGGACAAGCATTAATTTCAATAGGTTTAGCTTTAAAATGGGAGGTGTTTGCAGTAGTAGATTCTGAAAAAGAAGCAGACCAACTATCTAATATATTTCCAAAGGTAATTAATTATTTACTATAATAATAAACATCATTAGTTGATAATTAATTAATATTTATTACATTCATTAGTTACCACGTTCAAATATAATTTTGAACAAGCACAGTGATTTTGATATACGAGTAAAAAAGATCACCAAATCTAGAGAAATAGATTTCATCATTAACTTTTTAAGAGGTGACGATTTCCAAGCTGCGTTACGTTTACTACGCAATCGAGGCCAGTTTTTCGATTTCTCTAAATCTGATATGAAAAATCGAGTGAAACTAGGTATTAATCATACAAGACCATTGTTGTAATACACTACCAATATGGATTTAAATGTATGGTTTAATTACAAACATAATAATTTACAGGAACACGAGTATTCTTGGGTGGTGCTTCGTATTCTGGCATTAGTTTCAGCAAGCTTCTAAATGAAAGTGACCATAATAAACAAATAATAAGACAAGCGTTTTTAAACGGATTAAATGACGGTGTTGTAAATCCATTTCACAGTCATGTTATAACAATGTCATCTATGGATAGTACAATATTTGACACAATGACGTAAATATCATTGAAATTAATCAATTTCAAATAATAACAAATTAAGTCCTAATTTTTCCCGTTAAATTTAGAACTGCGTCGAAATCATCGATACCTAAAAAAGTGGTATTATCACTGAACGATGATATAGTCAATTCCAAATGTCCGGAAACAATCGAAGATTATTCGTTCCAATGTGATTCTGACCAAGTTTATGTGATCATAGGTTATCATTATTCTTTCGTGTTAATTTATTCATTTAAATTAAAAGTCTATGAACATATAGATTAGATGTTTGAATAATCATTCAAATCTTTTGTTTTTTTCAGGTGATAAGTCTAATTGGTTAGAACTGGTTGATTGGCTGATCGATCGAGGAGCCCAAACATTTGTAATTACAGTTAATAAGTATTTAATGTCATCGGTAGCTTCCAGGAGGTGAGTTAAAACTTTAATTGAAGGCTTAATTGGACATATAATATAATATAAATCTAATGACTAAAATATATCTACAGACTAACCAATATTATGTCACAAAATATATCAATACAGTTTGAATCAGATTTATATTTAAAAACAAAAGAAGACTCACTCAACTGGTTAAACCGTGTATCATCGTCTAGTGTTTTAGGCTCAATTTTCATAGTCGAGGAGGTATTTTACATCACATTATTAAAAAAATATGAATATTATTTATTTTAACGCTTGATTAATTATTATTCAGTTGAACGTAAAAAAAATACACAACCTACGGTATGCGTTTGAAAAACTTTCAAATAAAACAAAATCAACTTCATTCGTATGTATTTCGAGTAAAGGAGAACCAATTTGTGCCGAACTCAAATCAAAAAATCTAAACGCATTAAACATATCCTGGAACGGAAAACCATCAGAACTCGGAGCCACTGCTAAAGCATTGACCTTCCTAGATGAATTACTGCAGAAGTCGAACTCGGTAGAATCTTCGTCGTTTGTTTGTTCGAATGCTGAATCGAATAAATTGAAATGTAATAAATTTTCTTTATACATTATAAAATGATAAATGTAATTAAATAATTATGAAGAATAAATTTAAGACGCAAAAAGACTTAATATAATGTTACTAAATTTTGAATCTTCATGAATGTTTCATAATACTTATAAATGTATTAGTGTATATAGGTGCATTTGAAAAAAACCTATATCACATATTATTTATCATTATGCCTCACAGAGAGTGACTATCAGTTCTATTATTCAGATAAGTGCCTAATAGTCAAATTATGTAAATGTATATTTAATAATTTTTTTTTTTTCTTATTTTTCTGTATAAAAATTAAAAAGCAATTTACTAACGGTCCCCGATCATAATAATGTGAAGTATACCATTATTTCTTAAATTAATATGGTGTTGGATAATTTGTTGGATGGATCTTTTTTACTCGATATTCATCTGAATATATATGTATATATATTTAGTACTGAAATATATATTGATGAACAATTATTTTTATAATTTCATACTATTCAAAAGAATAATCAATCTAAAATTGCACTTGTATTTTATATAACATCTGTGTAAGAAGATGTAATAGATGCTATTATTTCTAAATATGATTTTTTTATATGATGAGAGGAATATAATATAAGGCATGATAATCTTATCAGGGGGAGGCTATTAAGTGACAGAAATCTCAACAATCGATATTTACATTATAATTGTAACAATGAAGAAAATATTATATATTTCAGGGTTCCATCAAATCACTGACGTAATTAAAAACTTTTTCCCTGGGTCCGCTGAAGAGTTGCAACTTTTAAATGATAAAATTACGAAAGAAGTCGAATTCGTTGAAATGCAAACCAAAAGTCCTAGATTGTCACAACTGAAATCAGTATTACCGGTGTTCGTTATTCCTGGATTCAAACCAAAACTCATCGATACGTTATATAAACAATTGTTATACCCAGTTTTTGAAGCTCAGTTACCAGAACATTTCAATTCGATCGATGAACTATCTGAGATTTTAGTAAACGTAAGTTTGTAATTATAAATACAAGTAATATTATTTTACAATACTAATGTCTTTGTTAATTGAACTTAGAAACTTCTAAACATCACGAACCAAGGTTGTGTATCATTAATTGGTGAATCATGGGGTGGAATCGTTGCTCTTAAAATGGCTCAGCTATTGGAAGCTAAGGGAATATTGGTCACTTTGACACTCTTAGAGGGCGACACAGAAATTTTGACTGTTTTGGCTAAAAGTTTTTTCTCAAATAATAATCTCATATCCAACCTGAATACCCAGTTGAGGTCATATTCCAACGAGGTAAATGTAATTGTTTATTATTTTTTTATACAAACAATGCAACATGTAGAAAATATTTTTGTCTTACTAAATGTTCACTACATTAATTATGTTCATACAGAGCAATTTAAAATTGATCATTTACAGAATTATATTAATAAATTATATTCCAATACTTATGATATGTTGATTAATAAAGGAATAAATTGTGTTCCTTTAAAAATAAATAATTCATTGTTTTTTTCACAATTTTCAGTATTCAAAATATGAACGACAAACTGTTGATGAAAAATATCAGTTACAAAACCCATCACAAGAATCGTTTGAAAAGGTCACAGAACGTGTTTTATCTACTATACGGTTCAGACTACAAGCACTTTTGGGTTCCAAGCCATTTCCGAATAAATTGCACACAAATATTTTAATATTCAGATATGAAAGATTATCCGAACTCAAAAAAACCAATTTAAACAATGTAAGTCAACATCTGATTATAGTTAATATATATTTTAACTTAAATAACTTATTTTATAGTACTGTATCAATCTACCATTGATGTATGTAAGACCCGTTCAAGATTTTAAACAAATGTTGGTGGATAAAGTAACCATTGAAATGATTAATAAAAGTATTGTATACTTAAGTCCAATCGGAGTAGAATTGTCACTGGCTGAAAAATATAAAAATTTCAACTTTTTTGTTCAAAATTATATAAAAAATATTTGAGTTATGTACAAACACTTTTTAAATAAATTGTTAATATATTTTGACATGTTTATGTTCGATGACCAGCTACGTTTTCCAAAGATCTATTCACACTGAAAGCTATACAATTGTTATATCCCTTTGGCTTGAACTATTATTATATTATTATCAATTGTCGACTGACTTCAGAAGCCACGAGTCATATCCATGTACCGATTTTTTTTTTACATTTAATTTTTTATGTTGTTATGAAATATTAAAGTTTAATACACTTACAATTATTGCAATGTTTACCAATAATTTTCATGATAAGAATAATCCACGACCAAATTGTGGCTTAATATTCATGTTCATATGATCAAATATCAAATAAGTTAAATATTTACCCCTCCCCAAAAAAAAAAAATATCCGCATACGCCACTGCTAGAGCTTATAATATTCTATAAAATCACATTTTCTTAATGACAATTTTGAACAATTGTTTTATATTTTGAATGATTGTTTAAAATTGTGAATGACGGGTGAGAGGTACAACATATGAGATTTAAATATTAACAAATAAAAATACACTGATGTCGAGAACTGGTGACGAGGGTTCGCGCGATAGAACACCAGATGCAGCATTTCGACTGCGGTCGCTTGGTTTCCCCGAAATATTATAAATATAATAAAAATAATCTGCCTTCAGAACGAATTATATACCTGCAAAACCAACCTCCTCAGCATTTTTAACGTGGCTCTTCGTTTATCGTACTTTCCTACTACCTAGAAATCTTCAGTCATTGTGTCTGTTCTCAAACCTGGTAAGCAGTGGCGGCTCGTGGTTGCTGATGGTTGGGGTGCGACTTTAAATATAATACCACTAGTCACAGGTATAAAAAATAGTCAAATTAAATATAATAAAATGAAAAACCTTACACATATTATTATTATAATGCTTAATATTTTATTCTTAAAATTATCACAGTGTATTATAGCATGTTGTGTATGTATGTATGATGATATAATTAAAAATAAACTAACCCATGGAGTATTGAGTAGTTGCGCAACGGTTTGAAACCAAACTTGCGGTTTTCGTTCGATACCGAAATATTTTGTGCAACGCTTGGTAACTGATTAGCGTTTGAACGTCTATGTTTGACAAGCGTTGTTATATAATTTTATTGTGTTTATTTAAAATTTTATAGTAAACTAGCTGACCTGGCAAACGTTGTTTTTCCATATAAATTATTTCTAGGGAATTCATAGTGTAGAAAAAATATAACTAACTTATTGTAAGTGTGTAGGGATGTGGTAAATGACTAATGAGTGAAAGAGGCACGGAGCGCTGTGACCGATGACGGAATATAAAAAAACAAAACTCCAAACATTAATTTTTCAAATTTATTATAATTTATTCCTCAAAATTATATATATCATTAATAATAATTAATTACGACAGTAACACTAACAAACAATATCAATTTCTTAATGCTATTGCGTGTTTGTATTGAATAAATTGAGACATGTATCAACTGATGAGCCTTACTTGCGGGGCATCCATTTTTTTTGTTTGAGCCCATGTGAAATAGCGCGGTACTTATGAATAGAGTTAATGTTCGGGTAAAGGCACCAAAATCATCCGCACGATAACACAATTCAAAAAATTCAGTGAGTGTAGTTTTTGGTGGATTTATAGCACGATCAATCGCTGTCATAATCAAGTTCATAACGGATGAAGTACCTGATACAGGATATCGTTGTTTAATATTTATGCAATATCTGTATTGTCCCTTCCAGATCATTAGTGGATATTGGAGAGCGGAGAGTGTATCAGCAATGACCTGAAGATCATTATTTCTTCTACGAATCACAATTTCTCGTGCACCTGTACGATCGCCAACCATGATTCCAGCAACATCGTCAATAACAGGTACATTGAATCTACGAATGTGCTCTCCAGCTAGTGTTTTATCAGGATTGATGACAATTGCGTGATTATCGCTTTGCAATTTGTGCACGTGTGATTTGAATATTTTCAACAATTAATTGTGCTCATTCAATAGAGCGTCCAGCTCGGTCTGGCAAAAAAAGAATCAACGTTATTGTAGTCACGCGATTGGCAAGTGCGCTTCCAGAATCCTCGCTGCCCATAAAGTAGTTCTGTAAAAATGTATGTGGTTCATTTGACATTGGCAGAAATGAGCCCATTTTATGATAAACTTGCCCTCTGATTTTGAATGTAGAACAATTGTATTGTTGACCGTTTGCATTAGCGTTTCGAACTATTTCTGTTGCTCCGAACGATGTCATTTGAAAACATGACTTGAACGTTCGAACTGAGTTCAAGAACACATTAGAATCTGGATCCGTGCCGATAAGTAAACCGTTCAATGGTTCAGGTGGTGTTTCAATTTCAGTTAGTTGCACCTTTCCTTACGCGAAACTCATCCCGGCTGTCTCATTTTTGAATTTGAGAGCATGACAATGCGGGCATTTCTTGCCCATAGCACCAATTACTACTTTTGAACGAGCATATTATTCAATATCGGGCTCATACTGGAATGCTAGACGCAGGAATGAATCAGATATAAATGCTCAATGTACCTGTTGGCGTTGTTGGTCATTTGTTCTATGTCTATTGACTGTGAAACGGCGTGATTGTCGTTGTTCCAATTTTATTACTTCTTTGCGTTCAGCTCGTGTATCTTCTGATTGTTCTTGACGTAATTGCGCCATGCTCACACGCGCATCAGTATTTTGTTGCTGGATTTGTTCTTCAGTTCTTTGGGCTCTTGTACTTCGCATGCTTCTAGATCTACTTGTATTACGGCTCAAATTAGCCCCTTTGCGTTTTGTTGGCATTGAATTATGTGCAAAACACACATAAATAGGACTATAATTGAATTATTATAGTGATAATGTATTAAATAGAATACTATGGTACTAATAACGAAAAAACTTATCAGTATCAGTATCAATATCAGGAACAACTTATCACACAGCATACAAACTTAGATAGAAGCTGATTCTCAGACCTACTCAATATGCATATAAAATTTCATAAAAATCGGTCAAACCGTTTCGGAGGAGTATGGTAACTAACATTGTGACACGAGAATTTTATATATAAGATTTAAATTGACGAATTTTTTTTTTTTTATTACTTTTATTTTTTTAGTGCTAACTAAAATATTAATATTTATCATTATTATTTTTATTATTATTATTAGTAATTTTAACAAGCCATTAATTAGTATGACGACTAAAAATAACGAAGTCAGAAAGTTCTAGACATTATATACGTACATACAAAAACGTACTGACTATTGAGGTGCACACAATCCGTTTGAACGTGTTTGTATGTGTGTTTGCATAATCAAGTTTTTGACAAAATAGTGGTTGCGCAAATTGTTTAATTGTGTATGGGGCCTTTACAAGACGAATAAGTGGAATTACTACAATTTACTTTCCGCAGGTCGCAGTAGAAAATAGATATGAAAATAATAACGAGTTTAAACTGAGTGAGGCCTAGCAATCTTTTTTGATTTCAAATAAAATAAAATAAAATAAAAAGTTATAATAGCGATTATAGCAACCAATAATGACGGTCGACGTGCGTACGCAAAGTTAATTTTAAAAATAAAATACCCAACATTTTCTAAACCACGAGCCGCCACTGCTGGTAAGCCTCCAGAAAACTCCTCCTCTTACAGGCCCATTATCCTGCTACCAGTTTTGGGAAAATTTCTCGAAATAATCATTCTCGAGCGGATCACCACTGTAGCACAAACTAATAACAGTATCATAAACTTTCAATTTGGCTTCCGTTCACACCATGCCATAACTCACCAACTTCACCGGGTTGCGGACATCATCTCATCAGCACTTGAAACCAAAAAATACTGCGCTGGAGTATTTTTGAATGTTGCGAAAGCCTTCGACACTGTCTAGCATGAAAGTCTCCTTTTCAAACTTAAAAATATTTTTCCAGCTCCTTTATACCTAATATACTTAAATCCTATTTTGAAAACCACTCATTCAACGTAAATTACTTTAGTTACAAAGGTCTCTTTGAATCAACCAATTCTTCTTATTTTCCTGCTGGCATTTTAATCAACCAATTCTTATTTACAGGTTACAACGTTAGTTATAATCCGATTTTATTCATAGTAAAGACAATCTATAGTTATTTGTTTTAATTGGGGTAATAAGTATTGCTAAAAAGTAAAATTAATTTTACAAAGAATCACATTTATCTAACCAAAAAGTAATGATATAATAATATTTTTTTTCAATAGTTAAACCTTCTGGATATAATTATGGTAATTATTTCTTAAGTTAACCAAAATACACAAATGATAAAACGTGATGACATAACATACCAAATTCGATTTTCAATTTTCATTAAATTCTTGATCTTTGATAATTAATAAGAAAATAATGTACTTATTACCCAATTTTAAATAATAATAATACTATCAGCATAATTTACATAATTTCTTTGTAAACTAAAAAAAGTTATTAAAAATCATGAATCCAATGAAAACTGAAAGTTGAACCATCAAAATTCTGAACAAAAGAAGAAGACGTATAAAATAATATAACAATTATATTTTTCAAAAATATGTCAACAAAATCACCTTTGACCAGAAGGCTCATAATTATACATTATTGTGTTATCTCTATTAAGATGGGAAACATTGCTCCGTGTAAATCCCATGTAAACAATAACATTCAGTCTTTAATGAGAATGGTCGTTATCAACTACTCCTATAGTTCTATCGCAAGTGTAGGTTTCTAGATATACCGTTGTCATCACACACGGGAAAAGATGTCAAGGTATCTACTAGTTTTTTTTTTTTGGGAGGGGGAGGAGTTATCACGGAATTGTTGCATGGTTACCGAGATTCCCCCGGGAACACGCTTTTGCCTTATCGGTTAATCATTAAAAAAATTATGTTTTATTTCAAATTGCTACTTTTAGTTAGCCGTACGGATCCAATAGAGATAAGTTATAAGAAATAATTAATAATTGATAAGAATAGCAATTCTAGGTTTATTTTATTTTATATAATAGTAGTGCGTAACTTGGTGTAAATTCTAAATCTTCCGTGGAAAATCCAATAAAAAATAATAAGTGATTAATAGTTTCATGATAACTCTGTATAAATAATTTAAGGACCGAAAAGTCTGGAAAATGGCAAAGTAACCAAGAGGCCAATTTAATTTACAATTATTAACTGCGGGTTAACTGACCTCCTAAACCCCCCATCCCCCCTAGATCTGCCCCTGTTTCTAAAAAACCTTTGAACCATACGATATTTATAATACACATGGAAACATTTATACATATTTCATGAGTACTCAAATACTAATGAACTACAATTATATATGTAACGATGACAATTGAATTCAAATAATAAATTATCACCAGATTATTTTTACCGTACAAAGTGACCATGGTTTGCACAATAGGCAGTGTGTCCGTTTAGCACAATGTCAAAGGTGCTGGGTGGTACCCAATTATTGCTTTATCCATCCTTTTTTTATTTTTTCAGCATTTCCGATCATTTTGAATACGACTTAACTTATAATGAATCGTATCAAACGTGATCAATAATGATACTCATAAACCACCATATGGCCACAAATGAGTATATCAAATAATAATAAACTTTTAATGTCTCTAGTTTACAAAACTGGTATATATGACTAGTTTGTTGGTTGTATTCAACAATAATTATTTTCAACAACGAATATATTTTTGTCTTATGAATAATTAAAAATAAATTAAAATCAGCTTTAAATACCGCCAAAAAACGCGGCAGTAAATATTCCTGGATAAGTTTGAAGGGAAGTTTTAATATTATAGCATACATATGGTATATATATTTACTTATTACCTATTAGATAAAAGGTAAAAATAAATAAAATAATCGCAAATGACGCGATAAAAGGTGACCGAAAATGTTCCGATGCATATGTAACAACACCGGGTGAGATATGGACAGTTTTTTAAATTTTAAAACAATATACTATTGCTCTCGAAAAACGATTCTGAATGTAAGAAGTCGGGTGGATAATTTTATATTTCTAAACATGATCGATATAGTTGTAGAACCGAATGTCTTCATACGGTAAGTTGAACTTTTAATGTTCTAACTTTTTCAGATAAAAATTAATCCGAAAATTATAAAATATCTATCAAACACTAAAATCGTTATCGATAATACGAGTATATGTATGATTCGAGTAGCTGCGATTGATATTGATTGCATAACAACCGATTAATGAAAATCTCATGAACAATTTTTCGTCCATAAATAACAAGCATGTGCGTTACGATAATATGGTGCTGGGCTCGATTCTCGATCTCGGTGGAAGTTTTTTATGCAATTTTTTCTCGGGTTTATTCAATCATTAATACATTAATACAAAATAATTAAACAAATTACATCTTCAAAGTACCTACTAGACGTTCTTTAGAGAGCAACATTACATTATTTCCAAGTTTCAAATACCAATACAGCAATATCATCCATTCGTCCTTGTATCTCACCCAACCATGGAGTTTCACTAATCTGATTTAAAAAATATACATATTTGCTTTTTAATAAACAGATTTTTCATCAACAGAGTCATCCGCGGCAGTCACGTCGCGCGTCGGTGCCCAACCGGCAACCACTACCGCCGATCTGTGATCAGCAGCGAATAGATGAGAGTAAAAAATAAATTATTAAAACATTTTCTTAATATTTTTACGGTATAATTTTATAATTATACTATAAAATATTAAAACATATGAATACATATATGATTTGAATAATTGTAATATTAAGCTTATGAAATAACAAGTGACCCTATTCTGCCACCAAATACAATATATATATATATATATATATATATATATCAGCCAATTAGTAATTTTCTAACTATTATTGAAATAAAACGTATCAACATAATCAATATTAAATTATTAACATTTGACGTATAAAAACTAAATCACATAAAAAAGTAAAATATTTATATAAGTATAGAAAAACAAATTTTAAACATTGAAAATTATAAAGTCTCTATAATAATTAAATGTTAATATTAAGAATTAACTGGACATTTTAAGTCTCTTCGATAATATTATTTATTGAGTAACGATCAAAAAACAGTGCCGCGTTAAGCTGTGTTGCCGCCCCGGGGCAAATTAAAATATGCCACCTTTGAGAAAATTACAATATGCCGCCTTTTAAAAAATTACAATTCAAAATGTCGTTCACCACACTATTAATTACTTTTGATGATTTCAGTCTTAATTTCTATAATTTATGTATTTCTAAAGTTTTATAATTATTTAAACAAAATTGTGTAATAAACCAAATAAATATTAAAAATAATCACTTAAAATCAAAAGTGTTGAACGTTCGAAATTAAAAAATCTTAAACCATGATCAAATGATCGAAATAAAAATTTTTTTTCAACAATACTTTTCGATCATTTGTCAAAGTCGCTTCTTCTGCGTTTTCATTGTCAATTGGAACGTCAATCATATTACTTTGAATTTAATAAGCACCAGCTAAAACAATTTCCTATTTTGTCTATCTTCTTTGGACTATTTTTCTTTAATTCCAATTCCGTCTATGACTTAATTTTATATTTATACGTTGGTAAAGTATTGAGAAATAAGTTGGTGTGATTTAGGTCCGAGTGTATACTAACTTTTCTGGATTTGTAGCAGCATATTATGAATGATATTTTGGTTTTATCTTGTTTTTCTTTTGCCGCATTTTCGAATGCTGCGCCACTTAATCTAATTCGTTTGTCTAACATTATAAGCATAAAAATATTGTTACCTATTTTATATTAATGCACATAACTCTTGTGACATTTGTTGTTAGCAATATAATATTTTAACCGTAAAAAAAAAAATCCTCAAACTGAAAAGACGTTTGCACAACTAACGGTTCAATGTGTCGATTGCCAAGATAAAATATAACGATACTTTTACCAAAAAATTTTAGAGGAACAATAAAAATAGTTTATTCTTTATACGATGAAGGTACAAGTTCTTATCACCTTGTGACATGCAGCGGTTGACTGCGGCTTTTTTGTTGTATTTATGATCGAAATTATATGACGTATTATAGTTATACAGTCATATAAGAAAAATTATAATTATATTTTTGTTTTTAATGTTGAACCTCAACAATTTTCCGTCCCATTAAACACCATACAATTTGCCACCCGGGAAAATTGCCCATCTTGCCACCCGTTAGACGCGATTCTGTGAAAAACATATTCCATTTCGTTAACCAGAATTCCGTAAATGTAAAAGTTTTTTTTTTATTTTTTAATGGATTTTGTCAGTTTTTTTCTCAATTATTTGGGAAGTTGTTGAGAATTTCAAAATGTTTCCTCCCGAAAATACCAACTAACAATTTTTATACCAGAAAAAAGTTGATTATCATTGCAATTATTTTGGTTGGTATCATGTTACATCCAAAAAGAAAAATACGTTATGGTAAGGCAAATACATTCCTCGCTTCAATCAGGATTTCAGAACACTTCCTGGATAAAGCAATCCTCGCTGATCACAAAATCTAAGAAAATACATAGAAAATTTAAATATAATTAGGTACCAATAATTTCATGAAATAAAAAAGTTATAAAAACATGTATGGTTATATGAGAATATTATATAATACTATGTAAAACATATGATTGGGTGATATATTAATTGGAATATTTAAATTATGACCTATATGAATTGTATTAGACTAATTAATGCATAAATATGTTTATATGACTACTCGAATAAATGTACTTTAAAAGAAGATATAAAATCAACCATAATAGTTAGTTCCTAGTTACCGTTTAACGCATCAAACTTTGTCTTAACTAATTCATTAACAGGTAATGTTCATATTGCAAGCTTAAACGCAAATTATAATATCAAATATTATTTATTGTTTCGTCTTATTTACGTAAGACTTATAATACATTAATGTTCATAATTTTACAGCTATACGGTTGAGTTAAATTGCATGTACTTTCAGTAATAATATTTTTAGACTCACAGTGAAGTGTGGAATGTATTGGTTTCTACCATGATAAATGTTTTATTTTATTTTCAGATTCTGATTGAAACGTGGAATACATTGGTTAAACCAAGGTTAAATGGTTTTTAAAGTATTTTACTTTTTTATAAGACTTATTTAGACAACTTGTTTTTGAACAAAAATCGTTTTTGATGAAGAATGTATCTAATATGTTTTTCTAATGCACATCCATACATTTTTTTATAAGGTGTCCTTGTTAGTAATCAAAGCATTAAAGAGTACAAAATAATTTTCGAGCTACAAATTTTATTTTTTTTTTCATTTATTATAATTATAAAATATTTCAGCACATTTAGTGCTTACAAATTTTTAAAATATATTGATGCATCTATGGAACATATGGGGGCTATGATTATTGATTAGCGTTTGTAGTTAATAATGATGTAACATTATGCACTTTTTATTTTATTATTCTATTATTATTGCTATAATACTATTTTTATAGTTAGATTCGGAGTGAAATGTATTCGTTTTATCATAATGTGTGTTTTTTTTTGTGTCTGTGTTTCCGATCTTGACTAGAAGTATGGCTCCTTTGCATATACTTTTGTATACATCAGTACTTATTCGCATGATACATCAGATTCTAAAAGGAATATTTGTCTAGTTGTTACTAAAGGCAATTATTTATTTGGATTTCTTAATAGTTTTTCAAAAAATTGAGAAAACACAGAAAAAATTATAAAAAAATTCAACTCAACCATAATTCCACCATTATTAAACGTAGAGACTCGAAACATGCATAATATACCATCAAAATATCGATATTATGTGAAAATTAACAATTAATATACATTTCATAATTTTCGAAACATTTTTTTTTGCGAAAGTTTAAATATGATCCTTTTATGAAATTGTATAGTCCTATTATACTAACTATATTAATATAAACTCATCCACCCACCGTTTTTATTCAGAATCGATTTTTTGAGATTTCCATTTTAAAGAACCCACCTCATACGACATAAACATTTTATTTTTATCAATATTATCATCATCATCATCATCATAATCACCATTATTATTATTATTACACTTACAATTATATCAGATCACAAATCCTCAATTATTGCAAATAAACATTATTTAAATGTAATACATTCTATAAATTATATATGTGATGATGTGAATAAATATTATTAAAATATATCGAGCAATACATTTTATTGACAATATATGTATATATATATATATATATTTAAAAATGACACAAAGAAAATGTCAAACAATTAAGAATAAAAAACACCGTTTATTTTGAAGTAGTTTTGTGGTCATTTTTCATTAATCAAATGTAATATGAATTTCTATGACACACGAAGTCAAATGTCCTTATCGAATTAAACGTTAATTAAAACTGTTATAACTTATAAGAATATTAAATACTGATTTTTTTGCAGTTAAATAGAACTAACTTAAGTTCGTTTTATTATAGTTGACTAATGAGCAAAATTTAAAACATGACAGAAAAAAAAGAAGAAGTGGTAATATCAGGAATCGGCGGAGTATTTCCAGAATGCAATAATATGAACGAATTAAAAGACTTGTTGTTCAACAAAATCAACGCTGTAACAATCGATTCAAGGAGATGGGAAACAAGTAATTCTCTATTTATAATAGCATAATAACCAAGAATTTAACTTCATTCCGTTATACACGCAGTATTTAATTTTTAAATAGATGAAATAGGAAACATTGATGGAATTGGTAAATTAAAACAAGTCAACAAATTTGATAACACGTTTTTTATGATTCATCCAAAAATGGCCGAAATTATGGATCCATTGACAAGAATATTCTTGGAGAAATCAATTGAAGCCCTTTTGGATGCGGGTCTATGTCTGAAAGATTTGTATGGAACGAATACTGCAGTATTTTCAAACTGGTGCATAAGCGATTCAGAAATGTTCAATGGAGGACCTACTGATTTAACATCATTTGGAATGTTAGGACGCAGTAAAGCAATGCAAGCTAATCGACTATCGTATATTCTTAATTTAAACGGTAAAAAATACCTTTATGGGCAAAACATAATTTACAATTAATTCAATATTGTTTAACAACAAACTAGGTCCCAGCTATACTATGGATGGAGGATGGAATTGTAGTTCAAACAGTTTGGAAAAAGCAAAACAAATGATCGAAAACGGTACAATACCTGCAGCAATTGTTGGAGTTAGTAATTTGATTTTAAGGCCCGAATCACAATTTCAATATCAGGGATTGAATAGATTAAATCAAGGTGACAGTACAAAACCATTCAGTTCAGATGGTAAGAAATAAAAATAAAAATAACAAAAAATGTCCACGACTCAAAGTTTAAATTAATTAACAAATGCAATTTCACACAAAATATTAAATATACCGCATTGATCATAGCCCATCCTAACGATAAAAATAAAAATATGTAATTCATGTAACTGTATTCAATATTAACCTAGTGTAAGCATTAATGATTTTATATATAAAGGCCAAATTAATTTTTTAGCTGATGGATACAACAGATCAGAAGCTTGTATTATCTTGTTACTACAGAGAGCATCCGAAGCTAAACGTTCTTACGGTACATTACTAAATGTGAAATCGAAACAATTTGGTGATCATTATGGACATATAACGGAACACAATGGACAACAATTTAAATCATTATTGTTAGATACTTATAACGACGCAAATATTGATCCAGCATCAGTGGATTTCATCGAAGCTAATGGATCAGGACTGAAGGTAAAGCACAAGATAAATAAAATATATTATATAATTGGATGATTTATTACGTGAAATTCATAGAGTGAAGATAGTATGGAATTGAACATTTTAGAAGAGGTATTTTGTTCGCGAAATCGAAAATTACCGTTAAAAGTTGGTTCCATAAAGAGTAACATCGGTCATTGCGAATTGTCTGGTCTTTTTGCATCTATAGTAAAAGCTATTATAGCATTAGAAACTGGTTACATACCTCCAAATATAAATTACGCCGAACCAAACGAACATGTAGCAGCCCTTAAAAATGGAAAAATCAAAGTATGACATAATGTTGTTGCTTATTTAATTTGTTGGTTATAAAATTATAAATGTTAATGGCTCCATCCAACTGAATTTAACATTTAGTTATGACTTAAAATATTTATCATACAGGTAGTAACTGAAAAAACCCTTCTCTCTGGGGATATAATAGGAGTCAGTTCTTTTGGAGTACTTAATTCGTTTAGTCATGTTATTCTTCGACGGAATAAAAGAGTTAAAATAGATTTGGAAGATGATACTATGAGCAGTTATATACCACGGTTAATCTTAGCATCGGGACGGACTGAAGATAACACCAGAGATACTATAAAAAAGGTAAATTCTTTTCTGTTGAAATATTACAATAATTATGCGTTATTGTTATGCTAGATCAAACATTATGGAAATGACACAGAATACATGGCATTGGTTAGTGGCGTTTTCACTAAAAATATTAATGCTCATTTTTATCGATGTTACTCCATTTACCCTGACATAGATGAATCACGAATCGATGATGTTTGGGTAAATTGTTGTCGGATTATTATTTGTATTGTTGAACATAATGGTGTAACTTAAATCAGCTCCATAACTTATAAATGTCATAATAACTTTAGAATATAAGTCTGAAGAAACGTCCAGTGTGGTTCATATTCTCCGGTATGGGATCGCAATGGCAAGGAATGGGTACATACCTCATGAAACTAACAGTCTTCGCTGATGCAATAAACAAATGTGACTCAATTCTTAAACCACGAGGAGTCGATATCAAAGACATTTTGACCAGTCAAAACCCAAAAATATTTGATAACATTCTTAATTCGTTTGTTGGAATTGCAGCGGTTCAGGTTTGCACGAGCAATTTTGTTATTTGATATTGGCGAAAACTTACCTTATGACTAAAATTATTTTTTCTTAGATTGGATTAGTAGCAGTTCTTGATGCGCTGAACATCAAACCAGATGGTATTATTGGACATTCAGTAGGAGAATTAGGATGTGCATATGCCGATGGTTGTTTCACTGCTGAAGAAATGATATTATCCGCATATGCTCGAGGGCGGGCCTCTATCGAAACAGAGCTTATTCCTGGCATGATGGCAGCTATAGGTAATACGGACCTATAGGCGATAACCTAAAAACAATTAACATTTCACAATTTTACATTCCATACATTTTACTTCAGGACTTGGATATGGTCAGATTAAAGACAGACTACCACATGACGTTGATGTGGCATGTCGGAATAGCGATTCTAGTTGTACTATTTCGGGACCCGTTGAGAGTATTAACGAGTTTGTATCGAAATTAAAAGCCGATGGAATTTTCGCAAAAGCTGTTAATGTCGCTGGAATTGCATACCACAGTAGATATATACAAAAAGCAGGTCCAACTCTACTGAAATATTTGAAAGAAGTGCGTTTGAATTTTAACATGTTCTGTGGTAAATAAACTAAAAACGTCTATAATTTATATATTTTAACATAGGTAAATAAAGAGCCAAAATTAAGGTCTTCAAAATGGATTAGTAGTTCTCTTCCAGAAGATAAATGGAACTCTGATCTCGGAAAATATTCTTCTCCAGAATACCACACAAACAACTTTTTAAGCAGTGTTTTATTTGAAGACGCTCTTGAACACATACCAAATGACGCTATTGCAATTGAAATTGCCCCACATGGGCTCCTTCAAGCAATTTTAAAAAGGGCATTACCAGAAACGGTCATTAATATACCGTTAACAAATAAGATGTATGGGGATTCAATTCGATATTTGATAAATGCTATAGGAAAGTAAGTTTTCAATATTGCATCCTTAACAATAACTCATACTTATATATCGCCATTTACTTGGATTCTATTTAATTTACTTTTAATGTGAGTGTCATGATATATTTTGTTGTTAGTGATGTAATTTTCAAAGATTCCCAATTATAAATTCATACATCATAGAGAAAAAATAGAAAAATGATAAAATACGAGGGGTGCAGGTGAGATAAAGGCACGAGTGACTAATACCAGTGAACAGTTTTGAGAGATTTGATTTTAGTTGCAATTCTGAGTGAATGGGTCGGGTGAATCAGTTTATTAGATATTTTAATGTATCATTAATTTTTTTTTTAATTGCATGAATAATACTATACTCGGAAACAGTTTATCTTATTATTTAATTGTATGACGCTTGTGGGAGGCAGTAATGTGAATCTTACTAAAATATCTGTCCCAAAAAAACTATATTAATATTGATGATTTGTAAAAGATTCTATTTATTTTAGAATGTATGTGAGTGGCTTAAATCCTACGATACAAGAAATTTATCCAAAAGTAGAATTCCCAGTTGGAAGAGGTACTCCTTCAATTCAAAGCTTGCCATTTTGGGATCATTCTAAACAATGGACACCTTCAGTGTCAATGAGTACAGAGGTAAATTATATAAAAATATTAAACATTCAAAATATAATCGTAGTGAAAAAAATACTCAGATAATTATGTTGGTTGTAATTTATTTATTTTAAAACGCTGAAATTATTTTAAGTTTTTTTAAAGTTAATCTTATTCTATTTTAAATTTTTAGTATTAATTATTTATAAATTATAAATATCTATAAGATAATTAATTTAATATATTATATTACCTAAATAGCATATATAGTTTAATATAATAAATAACAACCCCAAACTGTTGTAGTAATGACTATTTTTCTTAATTTTACAGTCACAAAGCACTTCTAGCGAAAGATTTTTGTCAACAAAACTAAATGAACATATACATTTAATACAATATCGTATTCATGATCTTTATATATTACCGTTATCATATCTTATTGTAAGTTAATTTACATATTTTAATATAAATATAAAATTGATTGTTTTTTTCAATGTATTATTTTCAAAATAGTTTAATGTGTGGAAAGCGTTTGTAGAAATCAACGGTCAGATGATCAATACAGAATCAGTTGAGTTCCTTGATTTGAAGTTCAAAAATGATGTTATAGTCTATCCTACTGGTAAATAGTTTGAATATAAAACTATACATTTTTTTATTAAATCATTTTTTTCATTTTACAGATTCATTTGAGCAATATTTAATGATTCAAACTGGATCCGGTCTTTTCGAATACACTGTTGAAGACGACGTCATCTTTTCTGGTCAAATAAGCTTCTTGGATGACGATAATTTAATTCAGACTTCAAAAGATTCATTAGTTTTAGATAAAAATTCAAATGAATTTTATGGTACCATACCAAAAGATGAAATATATACAATGATGGAAAATAATGGATTTAATATAGGAGATAAATATAAAACCATTATCAATTGCGACATTTATAAAAATAATATCCAAGGTTTTGTAAATTGGAATAATGATTGGATTTATTTTTTGAATAGCTTACTCAAGTTTCCCTCATTAGAAAATGATGAAACTTGTATTATAGAAGCTCCAACTTATGTTAGAAGAATCTATATTAACCCAAAATTATTCGAAAAGAACATTAAAAACAGTAAGTACATTAAAACTGATAGCTAAGAGCAATTTTAATACTAAACATTTTCTATTAGTACCTTTTAGTACGGTTATTGATTAGTCATCGTTCTTATAACCAAATAGTATTTCATTTTAGATGTATTCGTGGATTACAATAAAGCTTCGAATGACATTACCTGCAGCGGTGTGAAAATATCTGATGTTAAAAGTAGCCCATTAATATTACCCACACAAAAATCAACGATTGTTAAACTAGAAGAGCAGAAATTTATTCATTTCAAACAAAATAATTGCAAGGTAAATATGATGAATAAAAAAAATTCTTTGATAACAAAAATGAAATTGTGCATTTCTCTGATTAATTTACTATGATATGGTTAAAATTAATGTGCAATGTTATAGTTTTATAATTTCGATTATTTTTTGAAAAATAAACCATAGTTAAATGGTTTAAATAAATTTAATAAAATATATAAAACACATATTGTTTAGTGTGTATACCACACAGATGTATGTATGTATAAAAATAATAAATGTTTGACGACTGAGAACATACTATTGATTTTAGAATATCAATGCCTTTGTTTATGACACTATGGATATAATTATGGAGACTGAGAAATTGGGGCTCGAGACTACTAAAAAACTTATTTTGTGTATGCCGCAATATAACGACGATGGTATTTCTAAAGAATGTACAAAAATACTCAAACAAATCATTGAAAACCAACCAAACACATACGTGAGTATATTTAATATTCTTTCTTACTAATTGCAATATTATGCACCACAAAATTATAATTATGAAATGTTCAATAATTAGAATATGACGTCGATTTTGGATAACGTTGAAGAAGTGTCCGAAGATAAATCAGGGAGATTCATTGCAATTGCAAGTTTGAATCACTTGCAAGATACAACGAAAGTATTCATCAATAAAGAATGTTGTTACATATTTGTAAGTTCAAATCAGAAACTTCAAGAAATCAATGACTGGATAATAATAACACAACAGAAATTCATCGGTAACAACTATTTGGCATTGATCAAAAAGGTATTTCGACTCTTTGGTCCGATGACATTTTAAACGCTGCCATAATTCAATGATATTCATAAACGTGTTTCCAGAAAAATCTACCGAATGAAAAAAGCTTATTTATAAAAGTAACCAATGACAATATGGAATTAAGTATTTGTAAAGCATTAGACAACTCTAACGAAATGATTTACATCATTTCAAATAACGAGCCTTCAGAACGGCTCCATGATGTATTAATAAGATACAATAAACAACGAAGACTAAGGTAAATGATTTAATACATAAAACAATATAGGTACCATATTTGTATTGTGTTCTTCATAGATTTATATTCATATTGGATTCAAATGCTCCAGAGTTTGAAACTAACAAATCATTTTACATGGACCAATTGTCTATTGATTTATTAGTTAATATTTATAAAAATGGTGGATGGGGTTCATACAAAAGAATCACATATCGAGATTTTAATGACCAGAATATTAAAGTTATCAAAAATCCATCCTACAAAAACTTTACTATGAAGAAGTGGGTAACATTGAGATTGTATACAATATTAAAATATGTGGTATTCATATATGCTAAATGATTTCAGTAAAAACAAATTAGCGGTTAAACATCTGGGATTGAACTTCGATGATTTGGTAGTTGAAGATAATAGTGAAGTAATAATTATGATTAACATTTATTATAATTGGTAGTGGATGATTAATGTATGCATTCTATTAAGAGATTATTTGGACCAATGGAGTACTCCGGTATTATAAACGATAACACTCGAATTATGGGATTAACGTCGTTCATAAAAATGTCATCTAAAACACCATACGATTCATTATTGTCATGGCCTGTTCCATCAACATGGTCATTAGAAGACGCGGCTACTGTTCCATTAGCTTATGCAATGGTGATTATTCTATGAAAAAACTATAGATGCATTAATTAACATCAAACAACACTTTTGTTTTCAGGGTTACTACCTATTTAACATCTTATTTCATTTCAAAATTTCTACAAGTAGCTACTCGATTTTAGTTACCTCCGGACTACATCCTATAGGACAAGCAGTAATTTCAATAGGTTTAGTTTTAAAATGTGAGATGTTTACAGTTGTACATTCTCAACAGCAAGCAGACCAACTATCTAATTTATTTCCAGAGGTAATTAATTATTAAATATAATATTAAACATCGTTATATTAATGAATATTTATTATATTTATCAGTTACCACGTTCAAAAATAATTTTGAACAAGCACAGCAATTTTGATATACGAGTAAAAATGATCACCAAATCTAGAGGTATAGATCTCATCATTAACTTTTTAAGTGGTGATGATTTTCATGCCGCATTACGTTCTCTTAATAATCAAGGCCAGTTTTTCGAATTTACTAAATCTGATATGAAAAATCAAGTGAAACTAGGTATTAAATTATATAAGACCAATATTATTATACACATCCAATATTGAATATGATGTATAGTTTAAATATAAACAAAACTATTCACAGGGACTCGAGTATTCTTGGATGGTGCTTCGTATTCTGTCATTAGTTTAAGCAAGCTTCTAAATGAAAGTGACCATAATAAACAAATCATAAGACAAGCGTTTTTAAACGGATTAAATGAAGGTGTTGTTAATCCATTTCACAGTCATGTTATAACAATGTCATCCATGGATAGTACAATATCTGACATAATGACGTAAATATCATTGAAACTAATCAATTTCAAATAATAACAAATCAAGTCATAATTTTCCCGTTAAATTTAGAACTGCGTCGAAATCATCGATACCTAAAAAAGTGGTATTAACACTGAGCGATGATATCGTCAATTCCAAAAGTCTGGAAACGTACGAAGATTATTCGTTCCAATGTGATTCTGACCAAGTTTATGTGATCATAGGTTAGCATTATTCAGTAAAGATGTAGTTTTATGATACATATATGATGTTTGTTATGTAACAAACTTTATATCTACTAAGATAACTCTAATCTATTGTGGTTTTTAGGTGATAAGTCTAATTGGTTAAAACTGGTTGATTGGCTGATTGATCGAGGAGCTCAAAAAATTGTAATATCAGTTAGTAAGCATTTCATATCATCCGTAGCTTCCGGACGGTGAGTAAAAACTAAATTGGACATATAATATAATATAAATCTCATGACTATAATATATCTACAGAGTGGCCAATTTTATATCACAAAATATATCAATACAGTATGAATCAGATTTATATTTAAAAACAAAAGAAGACTCACTCAACTGGTTAAACCGTGTATCATCATCTAGTGTCTTAGGCTCACTTTTCATAGTCGAGGAGGTATTTTACATCAGATTATTATAAAAATAAGAGTATCATTTATTTTAACGCTTGTTTAATTATTATTCAGTTTAACGTAAAAAAAATACACAACCTGCGGTATGCGTTTGAAAAACTCTCAAACAAAACAAAAACAACTTCATTCGTATGTATTTCGAGTAAAGGAGAACCAATTTGTGCCGAACTCAAATCAAAAAATCTGAACGCATTAAACATATCCTGGAACGGACTACCATCAGAACTCGGAGCCTCTGCTAAATCATTGCCTTTCCTAGATGAATTACTGCAGAAGTCAAACTCAGTAGAATCTTCGTCGTTTGTTTTTTCGTATGCTGAATCGAATAAATTGAAATGTAATAAATTTTCTTTATACATTCAAAAAAAATAAATATAAGGACATAATTATGAAAAATTAATTTAAGACGCAAAAAGACTAGTGTATATAGTTGCATTTGAAAAAAACCTATATCACATATATTTTATCATTATGCCACACAGAAAGTGACTATCAGTTCTATTATTCAGATAAGTGCCTAATAGTCAAATTATGTAAATGTATATTTAATAATTTTTTTTTTTTCTTATTTTTCTGTATAAAAATTAAAAAGCAATTTACTAACGGGCCCCGATCATAATAATGTGAAGTATACCATTATTTCTTAATTTAATATGGTGTTGGATAATTTGTTGGATGGATCTTTTTTACTCGATATTCATCTGAATATATATGTATATATATTTAGTTCTGAAATATATATTGATGAACAATTATTTTTATAATTTCATACTAATCAAAAGAATAATCAAACTAAAATTGCATTTGTATTTTATATAACATCTGTGTAAGAAGATGTAATAGATGCTATTATTTCTAAATATGAATATTTTATATGATGAGAGGAATATAATATAAGGCATGATAATCTTATCAGGGGGAGGCTATTAAGTGACAGAAATCTCAACAATCGATATTTACATTATAATTGTAACAATGAAGAAAATATTATATATTTCAGGGTTCCATCAAATCACTGACGTAATTAAAAACTTTTTCCCTGGGTCCGCTGAAGAGTTGCAACTTTTAAATGATAAAATTACGAAAGAAGTCGAATTCGTTGAAATGCAAACCAAAAGTCCTAGATTGTCACAACTGAAATCAGTATTACCGGTGTTCGTTATTCCTGGATTCAAACCAAAACTCATCGATACGTTATATAAACAATTGTTATACCCAGTTTTTGAAGCTCAGTTACCAGAACATTTCAATTCGATCGATGAACTATCTGAGATTTTAGTAGACGTAAGTTTGTAATTATAAATACAAGTAATATTATTTTACAATACTAATGTCTTTGTTAATTGAACTTAGAAACTTCTAAACATCACGAACCAAGGTTGTGTATCATTAATTGGTGAATCATGGGGTGGAATCGTTGCTCTTAAAATGGCTCAGCTATTGGAAGCTAAGGGAATATTGGTCACTTTGACACTCTTAGAGGGCGACACAGAAATTTTGACTGTTTTGGCTAAAAGTTTTTTCTCAAATAATAATCTCATATCCAACCTGAATACCCAGTTGAGGTCATATTCCAACGAGGTAAATGTAATTGTTTATTATTTTTTTATACAAACAATGCAACATGTAGAAAATATTTTTGTCTTACTAAATGTTCACTACATTAATTATGTTCATACAGAGCAATTTAAAATTGATCATTTACAGATTTAAATTAATAAATGATATTCCATGATATGTTGATTAATAAAGGAATAAATTGTGTTCCTATAAGAATAAATAATTCATTGTTTTTTTCACAATTTTCAGTATTCAAAATATGAACGACAAACTGTTGATGAAAAATATCAGTTACAAAACCCATCACAAGAATCGTTTGAAAAGGTCACAGAACGTGTTTTATCTACTATACGGTTCAGACTACAAGCACTTTTGGGTTCCAAGCCATTTCCGAATAAATTGCACACAAATATTTTAATATTCAGATATGAAAGATTATTCGAACTCAAAAAAACCAATTTAAACAATGTAAGTCAACATATGATTATAGTTAATATATATTTTAACTTAAATAACTTATTTTATAGTACTGTATCAATCTACCATTGATGTATGTAAGACCCGTTCAAGATTTTAAACAAATGTTGGTGGATAAAGTAACCATTGAAATGATTAATAAAAGTATTGTATACTTAAGTCCAATCGGAGTAGAATTGTCACTGGCTGAAAAATATAAAAATTTCAACTTTTTTGTTCAAAATTATATAAAAGATATTTGAGTTATGTACAAACACTTTTTAAATAAATTGTTAATATATTTTGACATGTTTATGTCTTATGACTAGCTAGGGTTTTCGAAGATATATATTTTTAAAGAGTTTTGGTATACTATCTTTATCTTTATCTAGATAAAAAAGTATGTGTCCGGGCTCAAAACTGTTGGTTACAAATTGTAATATTTATAAATTGTTTATAATTGTTTAAACAATATTGATTTATTGCCTAAAACCTCTGTTGATTTTTTTTGTTAACTACAAACAGTTTTTATTTATAAATATGTATTCGTCATAACTTTGACCTACATCATTATGTACGTATTTACAGTGCAATTTTAATGACCTGCATTTTCTTTCTTGTAATTATTTCAAATTAAAAACCACCAAGTACCTATTCAATAATTCTGTACAAAATCACTTATATAATAATTATTTTACTAATACATTCATTGTGTGATTTACTATTTAACTAGTAACTACTACTGTTGATTTTAGAATATACTATATATTCTAAAATCAATGCCATTACCTTTCTTAGAAGATCAGACTTAACATTTTTTTTTTTTCATATTTGATTATAAGTCATAGGAATTTAATCACATAAGTATTAAATATATTAATTTTCAATTATTGAGCATAATTATTTTTACTGTAAGCTCTAAAACCAAATATATTGGTAACGTAGTACATATGAAACTAAGTACAAATATTCAATTATTTGTTCTATAAATACACTGGGTGTCTCTTCAGGATTTACCAAGGTTAATGTTAATTTAGATTTGAAAAGTCTCGAAAAGTAGTAGATTGATTGACTTGAAATTTTTGCTCAACATTGTATTTCTATATGAGTGTTTTTTATGCTCTTTCTATCCCTATGTTGCCACAGGAACGGGAAATTCCAAGCGTTCCTCAAGGTTTAAATAAAAACAATTATTCGTCTGTCAAGACTTTTTTATATATGTCTTAGGTTCGGAAGTTCTAGCAAATGCATGTTTTATTGGTAAGTTCTAGATTCTAGAATCTAGAACATTGAATGTAAGAAATAAATCTGTTTCACTCCTCCCTGATGTCTTTTACGAAATCGTATTTTGCTAATTTTTGCATACTTTCTGTTTTCAGACCAATTTCGCTCATTTTGAGTTTCGAGTATTGTTCTTCAAAAAGTATTTAAGTTGTATTTAAAATACTACAATTTAATGTATGTAATTGAGTAATATTTACTCAAATTCTTGTTGAAGGTGTTTTTACAACACTAGCGGATATAACTAAAACATAATAAAAAATAATAATAATTTATCTGCTGCAGACTAAATCATTAATACTAAAATTATGGTTTCTTATAGACCAGATGTTTACTGAACCTTGTCTGACATGATTTTAATATTAAGTATTGTATTTAGTATTGTCCCTATTGGGTGGTAATCAATTAATTTAATCAAATAGTTATAGTTTAATGATATTTTATTTCATTAGATAAACCTTCTACATCTTCTAATGGTAAATATTTTTTTAAATTAACCAATTCTTCTTCTTTTCCTACTGGTATTTTAATCAACGAATTCTTATTTACAATGTTAGCAATTATCTGATTATATTCATATTAAAGACAATCCATAGTTATTTGCTTTAATAGGGGTTATAAGTATTGCTAAAAAGTAAAATTAGTTTTACGAATAAACACATTTATCTAATCAAAACATAATGATATAATAATATTTTCTTTCAATAGTAAAACCTTCTTGATATAAAGATGGGCATTATTTCTAAAGCTAACCATAAAACACTTTTAAATTAAATTAAAATCTATATTGTTACTGAAGATGTTATTTCATTAAATCTCAAAAAGATAATATTTTCATATCATCATGTCGAAGACAAAAACAAGTATATAATTTTATTTTTAAGTAGGCAGTATATTTTCATAAATAATTGTTCAGTTCATTATATTTTATTGTATTAAATTGCGTGTTAAAAGAAACATATAATATGTAATAATATAATATTGATAAAATTTCTCTTGTGTCTATAAAAATTAAAAATTATAAAACTCTATTACTTTCTGCATTCTATATTCTATAATCTGTAATAAGTTTCATACGGGTTTGGGCGGTATAATTATAATATGATAAATTGATGAATAAATTCTCAAAAGAATTGATAAGGTTATTAAAATGATGACAAGCTATTTTGTACTTTTAAAATATATGAATTTATCCTAATATTGTTATGTTCAAGACATAAAATCTCACAAAATTCCTTAAAATATAAGAAATCATAACAAAATAATATAAATAAAATAACTCATAGATTGGGTGAGTCCCCACGGTAGCGTGAGTTTTAGAGATGCAATAAACCTGTTGGCGCAATGGTACATTTATGTATTGTAGTGCAGAATGTCTCGAGTTCGAACCACGGTTCCGGTGGGCTAATTTCTTGCATTGTTTTTACATTATTTATATTACTTCTTGATGCCAAATTTTAACGTATGTATGTATTCGTTGTTGTCTGGACTATGATAATTAGGAAACACATTCAATGAAAAATGTGAATTGTCTACAATTCTAGGACATAGAAAAGATGTCAACGAATTTATAAATTAAATTCGGATCACAGAAAGTATATTAAATTCATTGGTCTAAATTCTAGACGAACAAAAATTACACACGTTTGCAGGTCGATAACTAACTACGAGCCGTGGCGGTCGCGTTGTCGTTTCCATGATAAAAGTACGGAAATATATTTTGGTCGTAAAAATCCGTCGCCGAACGGGTCAACTGTATGCCTGCATTCTATATTTTCCCCCAACACACGTGTGCGAACGTTGCGCGTCCTCGTTACCATCGGCACGGAGTAACTGTGCTCGCGGCCTCGCACAGACGGACTTGCATTGTAAGAACTGCAATGTACAGATTATAATATATACCCTGCGCGGCTGCGCGTACAAATCAAAACATACCAATCACTGTACGTCTGTACGTCTGTACTTCTGTACACCTAAACGCGTAGTGATTATTTATATTATCACGACTATACCCACATGCTATTATGTTTATAGATGTACGTGACGAAAACGTTTGATAAACGATACTAATCGATAAGAAATCTGTATCCACGTGCTGTAAATTACAGAACACGTTATCGTAGTCGTTGTGTAGCGATAGCCAAGCATTCAATATACAACCGGTATCAACGTTTTTTAATTTATACTTGAGCTCTAAATGTATAAAAAGGATATCGTACGAATAAAAGTTACTGCAGGATTAGTTATTTAATTTAGATTTTCTTTTCCGTAGAATCAGATTTGTATTTGGAATTCGGATTTTTCTATGTTAAGGTTTTGTTGTTAGGAGCATTTATTTAACGTACTTAACATATTTAAGAAACGGATAAAGAAAGTATTTTAGTTAACGGAGAACTTGAACAACATACTGTTATCAGTTATCACCATTGTAGGTGACGGTGCCTTTTTATTCCGGGCTCTTTCTTTTTTAATACACGGAACACAAGACAATGCGATTGAGGTGCGATCACAAATTGGCGGACATGTGGTGAAAGACTGGACCAAATTTTCAGTTATGTCTCACAATATAAATGGTAATAATTATTCAACGGGTAAAGAATATTATGCTGATATGATAAAAAATGAAGCTTGGTGGGCTTTGTGAGTTGATAGCAGCAGGAATTATATTTCATTTCATTTTAAAGTTTATCGAAATGTTATCTTATACACGGAGTCCGGATCTAATGACTGTCCAGTAAAGCTTTTACGATTTGGACAAGATTTTTCCAATGGACAAGA
Source organism: Periphyllus acericola (assembly GCA_949715065.1). Classification (NCBI taxonomy): domain Eukaryota; kingdom Metazoa; phylum Arthropoda; class Insecta; order Hemiptera; family Aphididae; genus Periphyllus; species Periphyllus acericola. The sequence goes on from OX454268.1 coordinate 9,834,076, forward strand.
TTTTTCCAATGGATATTTTGATGCTTATCTTCCTACTGTTGCAGAAAAAAATACTCAGAGTCGTATAGAATAACTGGTCGATGAACTCGATCCTTTACCTATTACATCTTCAGTAGTCTGAAACATTTCTGTAAAAAATTCAGTATCCCAATCAAGTGAAATGGATCAATCTGCTTCGTCCTCATTAGTTAAAAAAAGAAAACGTAAGGCTAGATTTACTGATTACACAAGAAAAAATCAAATAAAAAAACACAAAAAAAATTTAGACAGAATAAGCCTAAATCATATCGTAAAACTGTGTCTAAATATCAAAATAAAAATTCTGATGTACACATGCAAGTTGTTTAAATATACAAGGCTTCAAATCCTGAGAAGCATAGAACTATTCAATATTGGTATAAGGAAAACACTATTCTGCGTCTATGGAAAAGTAAGGTGCACTCAGGTATGGCGTATGATCCAGATATTGCGTATAGAACTGACACATGTGTAGCTTTGGGTTCTATGACCTATAAGTACCAGTGGTGCAACTCCAAGAAGTGGTTGTGTGAACGTGCTATACTTACCCCAAAAAATGACCAAACGTCGGCTATCAATGATACACTGCTGATGACTTTTGTGGGAGAAGAAAAGTATATACTTCGATAGATACGGTAGTCAACATAGACGATGCAACTAATTATCCTGTTGAATTTTTAAATTCGATGAAACCACCGAATATGCCATATCATAGGCTTATTCTGCTCGTGGGCACACTTATTATGTTGTTGCGAAATTTGAAACCACCTAAACTGTGCAACGGGACCAGACTTAAAGTCAAAGCCTTACATCGCAATATAGTGGAAGCCACAATTTTGACTGGATGTGCGAAAAGGGAAACTGTATTTGTACCACGAATTCCTTTAATTCCGAACGATCTTCCGTTCAAATTTAAACGATTACAGTTCCCCCTCAGAGTATGCTTTGCAATGACTATAAACAAGTCTCAAGGTCAGACTCTCAAATTTACGGGAATAGACTTGCGAGAAAACTGTTTTTTACATGGGCAGTTCTACGTAGCTTGCTCACGCGTAAGATCACCCAGTAGCTTAGTGATTTTGGCTCCTACTAATAGATTAGCGAAGAATATTGTCTACAAAGAAGTTTTGCTGACAATATTTTGAATAACTATTAGTAAAACGTTTATTTTAAACAAAAGCTACCAATAACAATTGATTTTATAATAAACTAATAAAATAGGTTATGATAATAATAAAATCGTCTTGATAACTAATTAATATGTATATAATATTATTTCAACAATCTTAATTAAATGTTATTTATATAGAATCAACAATATTTAATCTCGCGAGATTACATACATTTTTATACTTAAACCCGGCAATGACGGGTAATTCAGCTACAAGTACACTTATATTTATCAAACTGTTGTCAACAAAATTACCTTTTGCCCAGAGGTCTCAAAAAAATACAGAATTGTATTACCTCTATTAATACGGGAGATATTGCACCGTGTAAATCACGGTAGGACACCCAATATTAAAAAAAAAAATCTACCAGTTAGATTAAATTTTCACCTATATACATAATACATTTGTATAGCCCGAAGTATTAGTGCCTATCGCCGTATATTACACTGCTAATTTTATTAGTAGTGAATATTCTATTTCAACTGAATATTCCCGCTATCTTAGTCATAAATATAATTTAAAAAAAAAAACAGATTACAAGTTAATTACTGAGGTCTTGTCTAACTGTAATCGATGACTTTGATAGAGTACCGATATAATATTCCACGTAAAACATGATTTTATTATCGTTTAGATGTTTTTAATTTTGTCCTACAAAAACAATAACATTCAGCCTTTACTGAGAATGGTCATTATCAGCTACTCCTATAGTTCTATCGCAAATGTAAGTGTTCGGATTCCCCATTGGCATCACACACGGGGATCCAAGTAAAGGTATCTACCAGTTTGGAGAGGGGAGAGTTAACACGGTATTGTCGCACGGTTACCGAGATCCCCCCTCCCCCCCGGAACACCCCTTGGCCTTGTCGGTTAATCGTTAAATAATTTATATTTTATTTCAAATTGTTACTTTTATTTATTCGTACAGATCCAATAAAGTTAGATTACAAAAAATAATTAGTAATTTATAATAATAGCAAATATATGTATATTTTATTTTATAACAGTGCGCAACTTAGTGTAAAATCTAAATCTTCCGTAAAAAATACGATAAAAAAATAATAGGCGATTAATAGTTCAATGTAAGCTTTATATAATGTCGTTACAAGCAATGTTTGTTATTAATAAACTTAACTTATTTAAACTACTTTACTTTAAGTGGTATTTTAAATTTTATCAGCTTAATTATTTTGATACATTATGATAAATTTTCCACGTGCTCATAAAAGAAGACGAAGGGAACGTTCTGATCGCACCAATTACAAGCTTGTGGTTCAGGATATGTGCCAAGATTGATTGCTAACGAGTGTACACTGTACACGGATTTGGTACTACCACGGTATTTTAGTACTTAAAAACATTTTTATTTCATGTGAATACGTATAAGAACCGTATATATATTATTTTGTACCGTCAAAAAGATGGAATAAAAACCGTAAATTTATTTACGATTTTCATCATTCTGTCGCCTAATATAAATACATATCTGCATACTTTTCTAGTAGTGTGTTGAGTTTAGACATCTTTCTGATAGAAAATGCATTCTCCATTGAACCGTCCTGTAAATTGTCGACTGCAACTATTTTCTAATATCAGCTTGAATATCATATGGAAACTTAAAAATTCTTGGATCTCCCCCCCCCATCCAAAAATAGCTGAAAATTCATAACCAAGTATACCTACACAGATATTGTATGTTTTTAAATTATATTGATTTATTTCATAAATACCGTTAATGGTTATTTTTGTTATACCCATAAATCGTATTTTGACATACATTTTTATGTTATTTAACTATACTGTAGTTTAATGACTTTGATTTTTTTTCTTTTAATTCTTCATATTAATGCAATGTAACAATTTAGTACTGAGTATGTTGATTTTATTTTCGGTTTTAACCGACTTATAGCGGTTTCAAGCTCTTTGTTCTTCTATATGTATGTGACGATCAATTATTGAAAATTAAGAAAAATACTTTACAATACAAAAAAAAGTCAATTCTGAATTGTTTATACAACTTATCAGGGAGATGATGTAATCGTCTACATTTGTTCAAATGGAAAATAATAATTTACTTAAAAGAGCAATCATAACAATAGTAATTTACAACTTATTTTTTATAATATAATCCGTATAAACATTACGTCATTCGCTATTCAATAAATAAAAACAAATTATGGTAGAGTATACAATATACATATTATGTACCCAAAATATATTACAGAAACTTTAAAAATAAAAATTTTAAAAATTTAAACGAATATAACTTAAAATTTTAATAGTTTAAAATTTAAATATATATAATTTATATAATATAATTATAATATAATTTAAGAGGATAATAAAAATGTTTTTAAATGTATTGATCAGTGAGATGGTATACGAGTATGTAGCTTATATTTCATAATCACGAGTTTATATTATAAATCGATAAAAACGAAAACAATTACAGATAAATCTTGGTGCGTTGCTCTGAACGGAAAAAAAGTTCATCGCCCCCCAATACAAGCTCACCGCCCATCAATACTCCTTCACCGCCCACCGTGGGGCGATATTGCCCCCATTGAGAAGCACTGGTTTAACTTAAGTAGATCTATTTGGAGGTTTAATGTATTTCAATCATTAAGGAATAATATTAATAAATAAGATAAATATTTGTTAGGCATGAAAAATAAAATAATTTCGTTTGGATAAAACATTACACTATTTGCGAAAAAAAATGCTTTGTACATTGTACTACGCGATATACATTACGAATTATAGTTATACGACGTTTGCACTGATTTTCAATACTGCTGTCGGAAGAAATAAAATACAGAGCGCGATGAAGAAAAATACGTGTAGTGTCTACGGTGTCCAAACACTCCAAACACGCACTGTATCTCGTCTTTATATTAATTAGATTGTATTTTTAAAAATAATTTGAACTGGATAACTCTCTTTCTCTAACACAAGCCACACATACAGGAGATAGATAAATCACCTAAACTGTATTTTTATTAGGTATTATGCTCAAATATTTTCTGATTTTATTAAATAATATAAAAAAAGAAAAACACCTGCTAAATATAAAAAAAAAACTCTAAAAGTTGTGATATGATTTAATAGCTAAGTCTTTGGACAATTGATAATAATCAGCTGTTAATAATTGAACTTAAATTGACGACTTACACTAAAATCTAAAAATATAGCATTTACGTTTCTTATTCAAAATTTTTCGTAAATCCTGATGCTTCCTGTAATTATACTGGCAGGCCCCATGCGCTGTGTTGCTGATGCCTTAAATTTAAGGGGTTCTCTTTTTATTTTTTACTTAGCGCGACCCTGTTCTGTAGTAGGATATAATAATTTTAACATGTATTTAGGTTCTAGACTGAGTTTATATACTGATCCACATGTCACTCTTCACATAGAATCGTTTTTCGGAACCAATGGTGAATTAATTTAAAATGTATTAGAACAATATTATTTATCTATTTTAATATTCCATCCTTGTGTCTCTCCAGGCCCATATTTCTCTTCTTTTGTATTTTGTTTCGAATGGGTTTTGCTTATGAGTTATGACTTATGACCCGCGGGATCAAAACAATAACTTAACTTAAGTTTGATATGTTTGATTATATGTTATATTAAAAATATTTAAGAGTTCCAATTTTTTAAATTTTGTTCGTAGTATTTGAAGATATTCAATAATAATTATAGTACTTTATTTCTGTGAACGCATATAATTATTATTGAAACACGTGAAATTAATGAATATTGAAAGTTGAACTGTCAACGTTTTAATAATTACAAGGCTTATAAAATAGCAATATTTGAATTTTACAAAAACAATTAAATAAAAAGTTAAATTTAAATATTTTTAATAAAACATCTATGTATACTGAACCAATTAAAAATTTATTTTTTTTAGCACTCTGAAGTTAATAAAAGAAAATTTGTAAGCCCCTATTAACACTGGAGATATCGCTCTGGGGGTATATCATGATAATCTCAGTTTTATTTTTAACGATTTTAATTCTTAAATCGTAGATGTAGTAAGATTTATAATACATAAAACAATACATGTCTTATACGTTATACCTAAAATAGTAATATATGTTTTAATAATTATTATTAATAATGTATAATAATCATTCATATTACTAAAAGTGTTACTATTTTATATAATTTATACTATGTTGTTTGTTATATCTTTTATAGCAAACATGATAAAATATGGTGAATACAGAACTGTTATTATTTAATAAATTATTCGTATTGATTATTTGGCACATATTATGTCAAATGACAAATTACGTAATATTTACATAGCATATCGATATATAAGTCTATGGAAAACACGATTTTTGAATATCGTTGGTTTGTGGTCGTTTAAATAGTCTTAATTTTGTTCTACAAAAAGAATATGAAATCTTCCAAATTTGATTTAGCAGCAATTATAGTGTTAGCTATAACCATTTCAATCATCACTAAATATGGTAGTTAATCTGGTTATATTTATAATTAAGATGATATAGTTATTTTTTTTTAATTGTATATATAGTTTGTTAATAATGCTTTAGTATTGCTTGGTTAATGCTTTAAATCAATAACACGTATTCACTACATTTTAACAGAATAGTTTTTATTTTGAAAACAACCATTTAACACAGTTGAGATTTCCGAACATTTTAAAAAATTATTTTTGGCTTAAATTATAAAAAGCCATTATTATTTTTAAAAATTATGACAGTTGCTTTCATAAATTATTTTATTTTTGAAAAAGAAACAGATAGCATTTGTATAAAAATGTGTGGTTACGACCAACTTACACTTAATTTTTCAATAATGTATAAAATTAAATTATGAATACGTTTAAACAAATATATTATTACTTATCATGCTTTATATTTTTTTCACTGTCGATAGTTTATTTTGGTTTTCCTTAATATATAGTTTACATAATTGATGTATTAAAATTTAATAAATAAATAAATCACTATTTTTTTTTTTTAGTTCAAGCCGAAAATAAACCGGAAGATAAAAGTAAATTACTGTATTCATAATGTAAATATAAGTATATTAAACACTGTACAATATATACACAATGTTATAAAATAAAAAAAGGTGAGTATTCTAGGTGGGGTGAGACTCTACAGTAGCATGAGTTACAGGGATGGGTGAATAATACTGATGTATTGGTCTTTTTAATTTGAAACTATGTACCAATGTACCATTGCTTTCGAAATAACGATTATGAGCGAAAGAGGTCAGGAGGGCTAGATTATTATGTTTTTATTTATAAGAAGTAAAAATATCACTTATACAGGAATCCACAAAAAAATTTTAGTTTTGTACAGGTCAGTAATTCAGGCAACGTAGTTAATGACTAGGTGATGTCAGTATTGATGGTGCAACGAGTTACTGTGGGCAATCGGTGAATATTTTCGATATTGACTATTAAGTTAAGTCAATATCATTTAACAGTTATCGATATGTCGCTAATGACATTTTATGTTTCATTTTAACTATAGTAAAACAATTTATGATAGTTAATTTATCTACGAGTTCAATGCAACAATCAGATTACTCCACTTTTAAAGACTTTAATATGTATAAATTTGATTATTGCACTAGACATATAAAACAAGATAAGTCCACTATCGTTTAATAATATTGTACATATCCGTTTATTACACTAATACTCGTACGTAGAGCAGTTTCTGCAGTATAATCTCTAATACAAGTCAATTTTCAAAAGTTGGTACCAATTATTGGTTCAACAACAATAGTACATTGTTATTGAACCAATAATTGCAATTCAATAGTATTACACATTTTCAGCCAGTTTGTGTCTGTTGTGTATATATATGTACCGTGTTTTTATAAATTGTGAAATCTTAATAGTTATTAATAATGAATTTAGCTAATATGCGTAAACAATTTAAAAAAATATTGATAAATTATTGATTAAAAAAACGTGGTGATGATGTCATAGTAGCTTACCATGTGAAAATAAATACAATTTTAAACAGTAAACTTAATTTTTAACTTATAAACATAATAAATTAAATATTGTCAACTTTGACTATTAACCTTAGTCAGTAATTTCTAGATAGTGTTAACATTGCCTAAACAACTCAGTGACTAACAGACAACAGTAATTATTGATTGCCGACATTGACGGTAACATATATATTAAGAGCAATCATTGGTATAAACTGTTTTATATCAGTCGTTATCAATTCACAAGACTTACACTTATTTCATTTTCTTGAGTGAATATTTTTTATTTGTTATAATTGTAAACATAGTATATAAATCATATTTGTATCTTCATTTATTTGAATTTTTTAACAGGATTGATTATGGCATATGGATATAATGGTAAGAACCTACTCAATACTTAAATATTTGTTTTTGTTTTATTAATTTCAGGCTTCAAATACATGCTTTATTAGCCTACGATAGTTTACAAAATTAGATTACATTTAGAATTTGGCATTTTTTTTTTTATATTAAAGATTTGCTTAATTGTTTATGTGAGCTGTTTTGTTGATCCATTGCTCTAGATGTACGCTGTGAGATTTGCTAACTTGATGAAAACTATTATTTTTTTTTCTTATCCGTAGCTGAATGCTTCTTTGGGTGAGGTAGTGTTTATATTGGATTTCGTTAGAGCGGTATGGTAGTTTGGGCATTCTAAGAATATGTGTTTGATGGTAAGTTTGCTGAGACACGTTTCGCACCTGAGTTCAGGCTCCTTACACATCAGATGGGAGTGTGTGAGTCTAGTGTGTCCAAGGCGTACTCGGGTAACCATGATCTAAGCCATCTCCTCGTGGCGTATGAGTTTGATTAATGGGTCAGGCCTTTTTTTGTTGTTCGTTTTATTTGCTTGAATTTGTTGTCATCGTTAGTTTGATTTTCCCATAGATTCTGCCACAGAGAATAACATTTGATTTTTAGGGCATGTATTACATCCTCATATGTTACGTGAGGATATAATTTAGTGTTTGGAGATCTTGCTGCTTCGATTGCCAATTTGTCAGCACGTTCGTTACCTGGAATGCCAATGTGTGATGGAACCCACATGAGTTTGATAATTTTGGGGTTTGCGAGGATTATATTTTGTGTGTTTCGGGCGAGGTTGCATTTTGTACATGTGTTGGTTATTGAGGTGATTGTGCTCAACGAGTCACTTAATATGAAGACTTTGTCGTGGTTTGTGGAGAGTGAGATGGTTATAGCTTCGAGTATGGCGAATGTTTCTGCAGTGTTTATGCTGGAGAAAGTACCAATTTTACAGAGATTGTTAGCTTCAGGGTGCGTAATAGCAAAACCGATATCATTTGTTGTTTTAGAAGTATCTGTGTAGAAGTGGCTGTAGTTTTTTAATTTGTTGTTTATTATTTCGTTGAATGTATTGATGATCGGACTATGGGGTGTGTTTCTTTTGTTAAATTGGACAAGTTCTAGGTATGTTTCTATGTGCTTCGTATTCCATGGGGGGATTGTTGAGATGGTTTCTATGGGTTTTATATTGTTGATCTTGAAAGATAATTCTTCGAGGATGTCGTGCAGTTTTACATAAAAGTGTTTCAGTTAATGGCCATGGTAAGGTCTTATAATTGTCTCTATAATTCGTGTTTGAGGAGTGGCTATCTTTTTGGCAGCATATTTCGAAATGAGGTATTTTTTTCTGATGTCCAGGGGTAGACAGTGGGCTTCACACAACAAAATATCTATTGGGCTTGATCTAAAAGCTCCTGTGGCCATTCTGTCCAGCGTTTAGTACAGAGTTGAGTGTTTTAAGGGTATTGTAGTTGGTGAGGCTATAAATGGTTGATCCGTAGTCCAATTTTGATTGTATTAGAGAGTTATGAAGGATTAGGAGGGTTCCGCGGTCGGCTCCCCATTTGAAGTGACTAACGGATTTAATTATATTAAGTTTTTTGGGCGATGCAGCTTTCAACTGTATAATGTGTTCTTTACAGTTGAGTTTGTGGTCAAATGTTAAGCCTAGAAGGCGAAGAGTTTTTGTGCTGGGAAGATTGTTACCATGCATTTTTATCTCTGGGGCTTCGATTTTATTTTGTCGACTGAATAAAATAGATTGGCATTTTGAGGGGGAGAACTTGAATCCCCTGTCTCTATGGACCATTGGCTGACGTTGTCGATTTCTTTTTGTATAAGTGAGCTGGTAGTTTTGATTTTTGATCCTAAGCAGTATAGACTACAGTCGTTGGCATATAATATAGTTTTAATGGGTGATTTACTGTATTTGCTTATATCATTGATAGCTATTAAAAATAGCGGCACACTTAATTTTTTCTTTTTATAGCAAAACATTACAGCAAATCGATTATATATTCACAGCTATTATATACAAATATTCAGCTATAAACAATACAATATATTTAAATGTTTAAATTAAGAAAGCAGCAGAAATTATAAAATTAATCATAAAAGAAATAAAAATGGGAGTGGAGCAATTGTTAAGAAGAAGATTTAAATGATATAACCCAAAGAAGATAGAAATGAAAAAAATAGTGTCTGCTAGAAATAAGGGAAGTGCAATTGAAAATTTGGTTTTTATTATATTTACTAAAAATAATGATCCTATAGATTGTTAATTTTACAATCGTGCGTATTTGTAATGAATATATTGCGAACGACTGGCATGTATGGTATATATTTCAATGGGAAGAAAGTATGAAGCTATTTAGTAAGATGATAATTTTTTCCCAATAAATAAAGTATAGGTACCGCCAAGCCATCCGATTATTCAGAATTTTGAATTCAATTATTGGTATCAATCACAGTCATGTTAAGACATTGTTGGCAGTGGGCAGAATATATATGTATCTGTAAAATAAAATCTACCCATTGGCACGGATTACACATTTTTGGGGCCTTAGGATCAAATTTTTTTAGTGGGCCCCAAGAATAGTTTTTTTTCTTAAACAATGATTTTTTTCAATACAACACAAATAAAAACTTTATAAATATAAAACTAGAATATTCTTTTTATTTATCAAGATATTAATTATTTTTAATATAATAACTTTGAATTTTTAAAGTTATTTTACCAATTATGTGGAATACAAGACTACATTATATTTCTTGGTGGTCTCCTAATTCTCATGGGCCCGAAAGCCACGGCCCCTTTTGAACCCTCTCTTAATCTGGGCTTGCTGCTCAATATTAGTTATTAAATTATATTAGAGTATATAATATAAAAATAAATTACTTCATATATGTTCGATTATCACTTGAGAAAGATTCAACCAATATGGTTGTTTACTTTTTTCGGGAACTTTATGTCTGGACAAGGTTTTTGTAAAAGGAAATTGATGAAAAATCTGCTGGAACTGGAATTGCATGCGTTTATGCATGATTTAGGAGAAAAATAATGTACTTGATTATTTGTGGGTTTACCCAAGTGGTCTATTTTACTACATTAATTGTATATTAATCTGATTATATAAACATCTCAGATTCAGATGAAGTTCGGCTTATTGATCTTATGAATTGCGTAAAGCGGCCCATACACGATCAACAATATTGATCAATATTATTGACAAAATATTGACGAACATTGTCAACGACCACCAACGTATCAATATTATTGATCAATATATCATTATCTATTCATCATATTTGTCAATTCGTTCAACAACAATTTATATATTTTAAATGAAATTTTCATTATTATTTTATAATTTTATTGTTATCATTATTTCATTTAATTTTAACAATTTCCACTAAAAATTATTATGTCTAATAATGCTCTAAAAGCTCTTGCTCTAGCTGTTTCTCTTACCAATAAAAAAAAAAGAAAACAAAGATTTTGGGCCAAAGAGTGGTTGAAAAAAATAAATCACTTTAATTGTGAAAATCTTTTAATTGAGTTACAATTAAATCAACCGGAATATTACAGAAATTTTTTAAGAATGGATGAGGCATGTTTTAATGAACTTTTAACTTTGATCACTCCGTTGGTGTGATCAAAAACAAGATACAATAATACGAGAAGCGATTTCAGTCAACCAAAGGCTTTTCTTAACTTAGCCACTGGTAACACCTTTGAAGATCTTAAATTTATAACGGCTATATCACCTCAATCAATTGGCAGAATAGTTATTGATACATGTGAAGCATTGATACATTGAATACACTCCAAAATGAAGTTTTGTTCTTCTTTTTTAATTGTTGAATTCATTTTTGAAGTTAACCGTTATTTAAATTTTCATAATATTTTATAACTTTTTAGTTAACACAAAAGTCAATGTAATTATTTGGAATAAATTTGTTATCAATATCCGATGATAATAATATACCACCGGGGTTATTGTCAATAATATTGAACAGTGTCACCAACGAACAATATTATTGAACAGTGCCAACGAACAATATTATTGACAGTACGTCAATACAAATCAAAAATTTTTAATTTGTTCAATATATATATTGATCAATCCTTCAATATAGCCCATACACGATCAATATTATTGTCAATATCAAATATTGATCAATATTATTGATCGTGTATGGGCGGCTTAATATAATAATAATTTTGAGATAAATTGGAAACAACAAAATTAATGTGTTTATGACATAGTATATAAATAGGTATAGTACGTGGGATTGAGTAATAAAGTACTATGTGTCTATGTATATCGTTTAATCAAGCAGTTATAGCATTTAGAGATTGATCCCTAAAAAAAAAAATATTTAAAATGTATTCAATTTATATTGTATACCAAAGTTAATCGTATGCATATCTCGAATTTTATAAACACAAAATTATGAAATTATTAAATACAAACTTACATTGTTATAGGGTGTTATTTACACGATTCGAAGTTTACGCCATCACGTATGTTTATAAAAAAGTTCTTATTATCTTAAGCAGCAAATCATAGGTTTTGATTCATGTTCATTTAGTCAGACAACGAGAATAAAAGGATTTAATTCGAATATTATGTCTAATATCAAATTATTTTGTTCAAAAAAACTTAATTAAACATATTTGATCCATTGAAAAAAAATAATGACTTAGTATATTTTATTCTTACCTTTTTTTATATGTTTTACCATAAAATTTAAAAAAAATTGGTGTGACATGTAACTACGTATAGCAAAACAATCCACATTAAAAATTGTATACAACATTTTTCCAAATAATGTATATAATATGTATTTTATAAAAAAAAATTATTTGTTCTACATGCCTAAGGATCAAAAAATATAAATCATTAAAATATTTCTACACACCTTTATCATAAATTATGGTATGCCATTTAGAAAATCAACAATTCACTTGCTTTACTCATTGACTAAAATTTAAAACATAATGTAAGAATAGATGTGTATGAATTAAATAAAACTTGTTTTATTTTTTTAATGATAGTTCGCGAATCCAATAAAGGTACGTATTATATAATTAAAAACCACTAACAATTATTTTCAGAATATACAGCACAGAACTTATATTATTAAATCAATTTCTTATATTTTGTCAATTATTATTATAATATTAGGGTAATAGGGTGACATGGTGACTATTTATACTAAAAATAAGACAATTTCCTAATAACATCGTTTAAAGTACGATGTATCATGTTGGGTTATTGGTCACTCTAGATATTAGACTGTTAGAGTATATTATTACTATACGGAATATCAGTTTAAACAAAATCCAATTTTCTTTTCATCGCAACTCTTTATCTGGTTTTTTTTTTACTATGATTACCGTTGAAATATTCCATTTGACTTAAAAGTGGCCAAAACCTCTATATTACTGTAGATTGTTTCGTTGAAAAGACAGTAATTAAAATGTTGTGGTTAAAACAAAAGCAGGTTGTCTGTAAACAATTGAAAATCAAATAACTGTAATATTGGGTCTTAAATTATTTATATTTATTCTAGATATAGTACTAGAATACCATAGATTTATACAGTTTTTAAAGTCAAAAGGTCGGTATGATATTTATTAATGATAGCTTTTTAAGTTAAAATAATTAAATAATTACATTATATGTTACTCAATTTTGTTTATCTAGTGGTTATAGTATTAAGGATGATATGGATTTTTGTATTCATCAATTATTTTGTATTTGTTATATAAAACAAAGTAGGTTAGTATAGCATATTAATATAAGTATAATTATTATAATATATATATATATATACTAGCTGACCCGGCAAACGTTGTTTTGCCATATAAATTATTTCTAGGGAATTTATAGTGTAGAAAAAATATAACTAACTTATTGTAAGTGTGTAAGGATGTGGTAAATGAGTGAAAGAGGCATGGAGCACTGTGAACTATGAAGGAATATAAAAAAACAAAACACCAAATATTCATTTTTTAAATTTATTATAATTTATTCCTGAATATTATATATATCATTAATAATTAATTACTACAGTAACACTAACCAACAATATCAATTTCTTAATGCTATAGCGTGAACAATATTTTTTGTTAGCCCATCTTTAGCTAACACAAACAAACTGGATTGTTTACTGACTCGAGAGCATACCACGTATAATTGTCCGTGTGAAAAACATGGTGTGCTCCAATCGAAATCATAGATCACTAACTTAAATTATATTCTGAAGTTCTGTACATCAGGTTCTATCCGAATCCTTTAACATCGATCAGATATACAGCTTTCGAAGGGGGTTATGATCACTGGCAAGTATATGACCCGAATTATCTAGGCCATTGCCCTCTCTAATGCAAGAGATAAATTATACACAAAAATATATTGACATTTATAATTTACCATTTTTAGTATTTAAGTATAAATAAAGGTGAGAGAATCTTAGTTCAGCGTTGTGCAATAATCATGTTGTGACAACAATTTATTACTACTAACTTTGTACTTAGTCAAACATTAGAAATATTTTACTTTTGTTAGATTTTAGAAGAACGAAAACAATTTATTTGGATTATTAAAATGATAAATGTATACAATGATTTTTAATAACGAAAACAGTACAGGGTAGAATTCACAACACGATTTTTCACTCTCACAACGGTCTATGGAATGGATGAATTACTTGAAATGCAATATCGCATAAGTCAGTAAGAATATAGGTCTTATAATCTTAAAGGCAGAAGGAAGAAAGAAAGAAATAAATAAATAGATAGGATATGGGTATAAATATATAATAACTTATAAGTTATAACAAAACGGCGCGCTGGTCTTTGCTCCAATCGTCGTTATTCATTGCGTTCAGCTCGTGCCTCTTATGGTTGAAATTGACGAAATTGCGCTATACTCACACGCACATTCGTATCATCGGATTGGATTTGTTCTTCTGTTTTTTGAGCTATTCTATTTCTCTTGTTTGTAGCCGCATTTATTTGACGGCTCAAATTTGACTCTTTGCGTCTTGCTGGCATCACACACACAAATAAGACAAATTTAAGTACTTAATCATGAAAAACCGGATACTGATACAACTATCAGTTGTAGATAGTGCGGTAGCGTGCCTGGCAAATCCAATGGTTTCAAAAACTCTGTTGCATAATTTACAGCTTCGTTCGCATCGCAAATTGTATCGATTGATTTGTATGACACTAAAGCGCGACAACTCTTGTATCTTAAGATATAATTAATTTATGATTCACGAATCAACAAATACACTTTATTTATAAAGGGTTAAGTCTTGTTAAGGGTGGAACACCTTTAACACCTAGTGGTTTAAAAAATAGTTTATGACCTATTCTCAGACCTACCAAGTATATACAAAAAATTTCATGAAAATCGGTCAAGCCGTTTCGGTGGAGTATGGTGACTACATTGTGACACGAGAATTTTATATATAAGATATATAATAAATATATATATATATATAGGTTAATATTACCTATCCTACAATCTACCATACATATATGGTTATTTGATTCTTTTTTCTAGTTCTCATTAGTCAAATATCTCGATGTTATTGCTACGACATTTTCTTTCCAAGTATCATATATTATGAATATACTGTACCTCTGTTTTAAATCATGTAAATTAGGATTACAAAATACAATGAGCCATTGAATTCTACTTCTAAAATTGTTCTAAATGTACCTTGTGCATAAATATTGAATTCAAATGAAATACTCGTACTACTAGGTATATATCTAGACCAACTTACATATAATGTATACATTTCAGGTTTAATAATGCCACAGCGTTCTGAGATAAACATCATTGATAAGTTCTGTTCCCACGAAGGTAAAATAATATATTTCACTATTGTATTATTCTACATTAATTATAAAATGGGTAATCAATAATCATTATAACTGTATTATGCAGAATATTTTTATTTTATATATTTTCGTAAATCATGATGGATAATTTTAATTTATTAAAGAAATAATTTTAAATACCTACTCTTAAATTTGAATAAAATACCATAATGTCTAAAAAACTACAGATTTCAAAGACATTTTTACGTTTACATTTTTTAAACTGATACAAAATAATTGTACAATTTAACATTATAATATACGAATAAAGCTTTACATAATATTCTTTAATTAATAAAAGAACAATGTTTTAATAGAAGAACTCAGGAAAAATGGTTTCAAAGGTGGGTTGTAATATTTTTCTATATAATAGAATAGTAATTATATAATACTATTATTATACGCAGGTATATTTAATATTGTAGAATAAAAGTTGTAATGCATACTCTCTGAATTAAATTTTTATAAAAATACACTCAAATTAAAAATAGAAACATATTATAACATAAATGCAGCATATAACCCATATGATATAATTTTTCTCCACTAGTATTCTTATCTTGGGCACAAAACTATGAAACAAATAGTTTTTCTCAATACATACATCAATATCTTTTTTATTAGGATTTTCTGTTGCGTTAACAGCTCATCATGGTTAATTTTTTTATTTTCATGATGATTTTTAGCATACGCTTACAAAAATATTAACTTCCTATTTTCAGAAAATTCCCCAAATATTCTCAATAATGTAATGTTTCTATTTTCTACTGTGCATTCTTTTTTCAGGAATATTTAGTGAAGACCAAAGAAACCCATTAAGTATATAAATGCTTACCTATTTTATATTTAATATTCGTAATTAGTAAATTTTGTAAACTCATAGAACCTCTGAAATCATATCATAAAGCGTAGGATTAATAATGGGCCATTAAATAATTTGTTTTGTTATTCATTTTAACTTCAAA
The DNA here is from genome assembly GCA_949715065.1 of Periphyllus acericola. NCBI lineage: Eukaryota > Metazoa > Arthropoda > Insecta > Hemiptera > Aphididae > Periphyllus > Periphyllus acericola. The sequence goes on from OX454268.1 coordinate 9,850,473, forward strand.
AACTCTATAGTTAATATGAATTACATGCAAATGTGGTAAACGTAATTCTTGGTTTAACACAGCATGGCTAAAAACGTTTTAAAGAAGATGTGATTGACGTATAGCATTTAATTAACACAAGATTTTTTATTTCTGAAATCCTGAAGCAGTTGATAAATTCAAGAAAAGGATTTGCATTTAAAATACCTCATTATTTTAAATCAGTACCTATGAAAAATAGCGATAAAAATATACATTAAATATTCTTAGTTCACTTTTCTATAATATTTTCTTTCAGTAGGGGAAAACTGTTGTAACAACTCTTCCAGAAACATAAACACAATTATATTGTTTTTTTTTTTTGTAGACATAGGTTCAGGTATGTATGCCTATTGCCTACTATGATTTTATAGTGATTTGTTATTCTTTTTGAGTAAATTTTTTTTTAACTGTTTCATTCAAACTACAAATATAAAATGTTTTAAATTTAAAAAAATTTAAATAAGTAATGACTAACTTGTATCAAATATATTTCAAATTATTTGACGATTATATAAACGAGTATAAACTTAGCCTATGATAAATAATTACGTCGAGGCGCCGGCGATAACAGCGCAATAGCTTGTTGGACCCATAGCTTCGCCAGATATTACATTTACTTTGAAAATAAACATTTTTATATTTATAAATAATATTGAAAAATATTCTGAAATAAAACTTTATTTGTTATTTGATTAATTAATATTGGTTACTTAACAGCCAAAATATTGACATCAATATAATATGACCACGAAGGTTTCTAGAGTACAATAATTAAACAATTTTAAATATTAAGAATAGGAGGCTAGTTTTTAGATCTAAAATAGAAAATATTTCAACCATCATGGGCTGATTTGATGTATATTATAGTTTATTCTTTGGTCGCACGATTTTCATTAAAATCGGATTATATTGAATGATTAAGTAGTCAATAAACAAACTGTAAAATGAGATCAACTTATTTCAATTATAAAACAAAATGTACAACCATGATTAGATTTTATAGATAACTAAAAACTTGTTTTTTTATGCCTATTGCCTATACAATATAGGATAAATGATTAGTATTAGTTAAACGATATTAAAAATAAATTGAATTTAAATTAAATATTAATTACTAAAATAATTATTAAATTATAAAAATTATAGACATTATTATTATTTACAAAGTTTCTATAAAAAATTGAATAAAAAAAAAGAAAAAATCAAATATTATTTACAAAAGTATACAAATGTGTTGAAAATACTCATTATAACGATATTTATGAGTTTTAGTTGAATCAAAAAATTATAAACAGTATATCAACCAAATCCAAACTGGTAAATTAGTATGCATACATTTGAAATTATTATAATTTGTATTGGGATAATTTATTAGAATCAATACTTCAGTAAATCAAATGAAAACCATAAACCATTAATTAATAAGTAAGGGACTTCTAGCTCAAAAATATGTAAATAAAATTGCAAATACGTTTTAAAAAACAAACAAATATGTCCACAAATATATAAAAAAAATTTTAAGGTTCTGAGATATTCATATAATTGTTGATCAAATTCAATATCTACTGGTTTGTGGTCTATTCTCTCAGGATTTTGTGCTTACTAGTTTGAACTATGTAGATGGAAAAACGAAGGTATGATTCACACACGATGAATGAAAATAAGATTTAAGAATATAAATTCCTTAAATTGTGAACAGTATTTATATTTGACTATTAAAGCTTTCAAAAATAATATGCAAATGCTAAAAGTCCCTCATCTTACTAATAAGCTTCATGTTCTATCGAAACTAAAAGAGTGATTTTTACGATGAATTATAATTTATAATTTGATATTTCCTATAAGGAACTTGTATAAAAAATATAACAGCTTTTTCTCCAAAAATGTCTCCAAAAACTCTCCATGAATTATAAGTTATATATAAATAATTAATCTACTATGGCTGTTATTGGTATACCCTTCAAATCAATATAAATTATTCACGGCTCAAAATATAAATTACAATTTCAGCTGAAGAGAAAAATTTCAATTTATTGCATAACTACACCTTTATGAAAATAAAAGAACAAATAAAATTGTATAATGAAGGTAATAAATAAAAATTATAATAAATAATATAACGGTTTTAAATTCCGAGTGAGACGAGGAATGTTTTGGTTTTATAATGATGCGCGTTTTTTTTGCGTCGTGTGTACGACTTCCACCAAAAATATTGATGCGATGTATACAAAGCTAGTACTTTTTTAGGGAAATTATTTCTAGTTGATATTATAGAAAGGTTATTTTATAAAAAAAGCTAACAACCGAGTTCGAGAGTTGAACCCTCCACCGTATTTAATATTTTCGTCACATGCTATCCACTTGTTTATTTTTCCAAAAATATTAGTCTTAGGGACCCAACATATATATTATCAATATATCGAATTATAAGCTTTTAATAGAAATCACATAACTTTCGAAATATATTTTAATTACTTGATACGGCTTGAACTTAACGCCATTGATCATAAAATCCACACAAGATTACAAACCTCTCACACAATATGATAAGCCCCAAAGGGGGATAGCAAGAGGCGCGTAATTTCGGAAGCACAAACCACGTGTCCAAGCCTCTTAATTCATACTGATATACCGAAATAGTACCTGGTAATAAATAATAATCAATAATAATTGGTGCAAGTAAAGAAGGACGGACTCGATGTACACGGCGTAGACATACGTCAACGATTATACAGTACTCCATATGTTTTGCAGGATTTGGTTGTTACTTAAGTTACTAGTTAAAAAATTGACCAATTTTATTTACAATATTTAATCAAAAGTTAGAACATTAAAAGTACAATATATCTTACAAAGAAATGTTATTCAACTAATAAATCAACTATCATAAGAAATTTAAACTGATGCACTCTAGTGAAGATATTTTTTGATAATTGTTAAAATTTATATATATAAAAATATATAAATAAATGTTAATATGGCTACTAGAATAACTCTCTCATGATTCGGGTAAAAAATATGTATTGTAGTATTGGATACATTATACTGAACAAATTTGAGAAAGTATTTGTGAATAATTTAACTTTAAACAGACAAATTAAATATTAGTAGTAGCTTAAAATTAAAGCTCGGTAATAAGTTATTATATTACTATTTACTTATTATTAATAACTACTTTATTTGTTCCAGTTAATTTTAATATTAGCAAATGTGAAGGTAGTATTATTCATTAATTTATAAACTTTAATATAATAGAAAATGGAAATTGGAATTAGAAATCATAACATTTACTATAATGAATCATTGAATCAGGAACACAAAATATACGGAAGCCATTCTCAGTTTTTCAATTTAAAAATTAAATATTCTTATACATATATTCTTATACATACTATGGATGGATTAAATCAAAACAAAAAAATGTTGCCGAGTCACTGAATTATGTGTTCGATTGCGCATGCGCAACGCAATTTCTCGCATATTTTTTCATAGATGATTTGTTATCAATTCACCGCATTATGGTTCTGTAGGCTACGAAGAACGGACCAACCGACATTTTAAATGAAGCTTCGTAAAAGTCGGAACGCTGCTTAATGTTTGTGTAGTAAAGAGGATATTGATAAAATTATCTATACTAAATGGTTCTAACTTCTATTGATGATGTTGTTTATTCACTTTATTAATATTTTTGTGAACGAGTGTATATGACGTGAAAGAGCTTTATAACAATGAAACCCATACAAAACAATTAACTAGGTAAGAAATAGGAAATATAAGAAGTATACCACAACATAATGTTTACTTTTCAAATTTATATTTCAATCACGAGCTTATATGGCATGTAAATTTGAATTAAATCTTACTTTCTCCGAAACCGAAACTATTAATGTTATATTTATTCACCATTACACCATACCGAATACCAATATATTTCTATTTGATAAAAACTACTCAATAATCTTCTTTAAAACTAATAAAATATAAAACATACGTTACATAAAATAAAAATATGTATAATAATAATTCATATTTCAAATGTGTTATTTATAATCACACTATTATATTGTTTACTTTTTACATAACAACAGTTACATTTAATTGTTCAATGTAACAATAATTTAACTAGCAAATAATCTATAACATATACAGAGTATCCCGCTGAGATAAATAACTTAGCACAGACCGATATCTCCCGCCTTAATATATATTACAGAATTCTGTTTTTTTTATGAGCACCCCCGGTCAAAGGCAAATTTATTGACAATAGTTTGCTACATATAAGAGTATTATTAAAAAAGTTATAAAATTAACTTTTTATTTTCTAATTAATGGATAGGTCTGGAATTTGGCATACAGATAGCTATTATGACGTAGGCATCTGCTGAGAAAGTAGTTTTCGAATTAAGCTCTGGGATGGACGTATACATTTTTGGTTATCTAGAAAATATTTTATTTTGTTTAATATGATGATTTTATTCATGACCGATTGAGGTATAAGGTATATATATTAATATACTATAGTTAAATTAAAATGGATATCATTAGTTTACATACGACGATTGTGCGTTGTTTTCAACCTAAATTTTTCTTATGACGAAATATAAATTTATCTTATCTAAAATCGTAACATATCTCTCGGGCGAGGCCGGATAATTCAGCAAGTACATAATTTGAAAATTTAATATATTCTATATTTAAAATTGCATTGTAAATTAATTTAATACCTAATGTATTAGAAATAAATCTGAATATTTTTTAGAGGGGGTGGGGTTCGACATTGGAGGTCATTAGTCATGTGCTTATTTTTGGTCAGGAAATGCGTATTGTTTTATTCGTGAAAATATTAGTTTGTATAGTTTCAATGGAAATCTATAATAATTTTTTATTAACGTAGAATTTATATTTAATGAAAAATAAAAAAAAAGATACTGTTTAAAATTAACTATCTATAAACACCAATAAAATTATGGTTCCAATTTTAAATTGTATTTCTTTTTCATCACCAAAATGTATAATAACATTGTTTTTTGTAATTTAATGTTTCGATTATCATGACAGATACATTAGCAAAAGTATTTCAATGTAAGTACTAATTTTTAGTTGGATAACAATTTTCAAATTTGTCTTCCCATATTTTTATTTTTTTTTTTTTATACGGACAAATTTTCCAATTTCAAATACAGTTATATTAATCACAATAATAAATGAAGATTTAGTTAGTTAATAGTTAATATATACATCAAAAAGCTTAGCGATTTTAATTTAATAATATATGAGAATAAATTGAATAGAAGGAGATAAAAATAAAATACAACATTCAGATATAGTAGTATAAATAAGAAACTTGTATGGAACTTTTATAAAACGTCTTTTCTTGTCTTTTTATGTTATTCAATTTAAAAAGTACAGTATGTCGTCATATGCAGATTGAATGTTCCTATATTTTTTTTACAACAGACAAATCGTAGCATATTATCTTGGATTTTTTCTATTTGTTCACTATGGCCGATGTTGTATGTTTCCCAAATGATTTGGGCATATTCCAATATTGGGCGAATAATAGATGTGTAAAGAAATTTTAGTGTAAATTAATTTTAAAGCTGAAGCAATTTCCTTTAATTATGCAAATTAATGAAAGAGCTTTTTTTTAAATAGGGTTGGCAAATAGTTTGCTTTATTCTAGTTATTTAAAAAATAATTTATTGTGATTAGCTTGTTAATATTTAGTTATAGGATTAACTTAGCTCAAAACTAGTGGGGTCCAAGAGATATGTTTTGTAAATAAAATATGCTTTGTTAGTTTCTTGAAATAAGTTTTATTGATATTTAAATAATAGTTGGATACATATAATGTATAAAAATGTATTAATTTTGTTTCTTTTTTCTTTTTTAATTTTAGTAAACAAATCACTAATAAGTATGAACAATTTTAAAATACTAATAAAAACAATTATAATGTTATATTGCAGATAAATATATGTTGTAATCATATTATACAGACATTTTAGTAATAATATATATCGTAGTAGTAATAACATGTAAAGCGCTTTGCACAGCTAAATGTTTAAATGTTGTCATACGTATGTACTATATATAATTCTTTATTTAATATGATATTAGTTATTGGATTAAATAAACACTAATAAAAATAAAACAATTTGTGATTGAATTCTAACGTTTCGAATAATCTTTACAGGAAAATTCACAAGCTTTGGCAATGCTTTCAGTAAATATTAATTTTTAATATAATAATATACTTAAATTTTATTCTGCAAGTTATGATACAAATGTTTCCAATCTAGCTATTATTTTTATGAAATAATAGGTTAATTTTTAATACTTTAAAATATGATTGACTAAATAGTTAATGTTGTTTTAAAAGTGTGAATTTGTTGTCAATGATTTTTATTTAATTATAAGGTTCACTGGCCCCCTCCCAATACAAAATAAGGGGTTGATGAAATTAGTTTTTTACCTTGAATAAATAATATTATTATTGATAAAAAAGTTCATAAAATATTGTAGGTATTTATTATTTAACATTTTTCAGACTGCGGAAGTAAAGAAAAATCTACACAGTGTATGTAAAATATATTTTTTATAAGTGCAATGTGCTATTATAATAGTTATATTTTCATCCATCGCCACAGTCGTGGCGGTTAGCTAAGTAAAACAAATTAATAGTGGCTGTCCCACAGAGTATACCAAAGGCATGTCAAATTCAAAGAATCGAGTGGTCCAAATATATTGAATAGTTTACTATTTGAGCCACATATAAAAATTTAACAAAAAAAAAAAAAACATTTTGTTCAAATTTTTCAATTTTGTTCTTTATGTTTACTAGCACAGCTAGTAAAACTAAATTTAAAAGTTAAAAAAAAATGATCACTAATATTTAAATGAAATATAAATACTATTTATTATTTATTAAATTATTTATGTATAAAATAATTGAAAAATTAATTCCATAAGTAAATCAATTATTCATAAACTTAATTTATTGTAGTAATTACTTAAATAGTGTGAAATTTATAAGTAATCAAACATGCTATTGCAATCAATATTTGTTTTCAGATACTTTGTTAATTGAAAATTATTCAAGTGTGCAGAAGATGTTAAAAGAGAAATTTAAAGCAGGTTTGTAAGATCAGCATGAAATAAAGACAGTAAAATAATTTATTATTATTATTATACAAATTTTCTAATTTACACACTGATCGTTAAAAAAAAAGGTCAAATACTTATCACTTATAACAGTTGTATACGCTTTTAGATACTATTTATACTGGTATACTGGTTTTTACATGTTGTGGTTTTGTTTTTTTTATATTGTATCTGTGCACACATATTGGCCAGAAGGATTGCTCCAATACACACAAACTGGGTACTTTTCTGATAGAAAATTGTGTGTAGTTCATGAGTTAAGAGTTTATTATGTTTCTTCAGTTTTTAATATAATAATGATAGTTAAAACTACTAATTCATATCTATTATACTATTAAAGTTATATTATGAGTAATTATTAGTAATACATATTATTAAAGAAATAACATATAAATTATAATCATTATTTAAATACATTTTTTTGGAAATATTTAGAAACATTATCTAATATGGTAGCTCTATTTCACTCAGAATAAATCGTTTATTCGAGAACAATGTACGGTAGGGGTAATATTTGGGTATCAAGTTCAAAAGCCTAATACAGCAATATCATTTACCCATCCCTGAATGTATCCCGAACGTAGACTGTAGGCTCGCCCAACCTATTGTAGTATCCCCCGTTTATATAATTATAATTAAAAAAATGTAAGCAACAATAAATATTAACAAAATATTGATTATCATACTTATAAAAATAACTGTACTGAGTGAATTTTAAAAAGTGTGTAGGTAGGTTCTACTCGTACAAGAAAACAATCATCTCATATTCTCATTGGTAAAACTATTACAGTTATAAAATTTGATTATAAAAGTTTTACAAAGGTACAATTTTTCACGTCACCCGTGAATAATTGTTCTAATTTATTGATTTCAGTTCAGCTTATTTACGTACGTATATTATAATTTATTTACAGATGAATACAAAAGGCTCCTATTTAGAGTAAATTTGAAACGGATTTTCTGTCATTATAACGGTACACCAATATTCATTTTACAATTATAATATAAATTTATGCTGATGAACAATTACAATATTTATCATCTTCTTAAGTTACCAATGAAATTTGATTAATATATTGGTAAAAATGATGCGATATAATTGTATATAATATAATTTTAAATGATTTTATAGAAATCTTCAAATCTATTGGTTTCACTGGTAATTCAAATTATTTTACCGAATAGAAATATACGCGTTATAAAAGTAAATGTTAATTAACATAAATAAAGCTGTATAGTATTTATGACGTGAGAAACAATTATACTACAAAAAGTTATACCAAATTCAAATGTATTGTGATATATTTTTTTTGATTTTCTTGATTTTTTTAGGAATTTATACAGAAGATAAAGTCGGCATCACGAGTGAGTACAATAAATATTCAAGTTCATCAAAGATTAAATAAACAATATATTGTTTGTCCTAACCTTGTATTGCCACTAGCCATGTATCAGAAAAGATCTCTGCACCGTGATACTAGTGTAATAATTCAGATATCTATTCAGTATTTAAGTGAAATAGCATAATTATTTAGATTAAATAGGTAAAAGCCAAAAGGTCAGCAATGGTAGCTATTAGGAACCGTTTTGATGTGTGATATAAACACATGCAACTATTGGATAACGAGGGGTGATTTAGGTTAGAAGGTTATAAAGGTCATCCAAAAATTGTTAGTCCCGTATTTTTTCAAATAATAATACTCACCCTAGTCTAGTAATACCAAAAACTGGCTATGTTCTTTATTCGGTTAAGGGAATATATGAAATAACCATATCCGATTCCAGATAAAATTATTGTCGCGGCTCCGTCGATACGGCGATATGGCGCACAACGCTATATCTTGAGCGTTGTAAACGTAACACTTTCTGTGTAGTGGCCCCTTAAACTACAAAGAATGCTGAGGAGTTAGGACATATCCCAACACTAGTTTGGGTCTCGAAATTTAGAAGATGGTATATATGGTAACAAATTCATTTCTAAGTATATTAGTTACTATTTTACTAATCAGAGTAATCACTTAAAACAATCGGTGACACGTAGCATATATCTTTATCATTTGAATGTTAAAATTAAGTGTATAGCGTACAAAATCCACATATAATTTACTTTATAACTTATATGGTTGAAGTCGAGTTCAATAATTTGTTGTTCTTCTTTGATGATATCTCATTGTCAAACTGTATAACAACTACACCACAAACATGTTCTTATACATTTTGAAATAATAAACACGACCGTAACTTAACTGGTCAACTTAATACACATTAAAAATATTAATTTAGGTACCTTATTGATGTTTTTATATTTTACAGAGAAAATTGAAAATAGTAGTAAGTTAGTCGATTTTCACACACAAAAAAACTTACTACTGACTTTTAAGTCCTAAAGCCTAGTATAGTTTAGTTGACTAAATAAGATAAGTAATCTGTTATCTTTTTTTCCTGGATAAATGTCTCAGAAGTAACCAAAATCTGTACTAAAATGATATTTCAGAATAGTTTTCACAAATATGTATCATTTATCAATTCAATTCGCTGTTAACAATAAATTAATATGTGAAGAAGGCTATATTAAACACATTATGTAACATCATACTGATGTGCAGAAATCTAACTTACAAAAGAGATTAAGTAAATTAATTTAAGCCTAATTTTTAAATGAAACACTAATTATAAAAATCGAAAATTGTTTTTAAACAATTAAATTTAATGAAAAATGCCCATGTTTAGATTTCCCACATGCAATAGACACGTACCATCACTTTGCATTAACTTTTGATCGTATGTATCTACTTCTAATTTAAATAATACATTATATTATGTAACTGAATAATTTATAAATCTAAAATACTCGTTTGATGATATGTTAATAAAATAAATGTGTATACTTTTGGGTATAATATGTATACTTATTATTGTTAACATTTATATGTACTTATACTTATACGTTATAATATGATTCGAAGTTTTTGAAGTATCCATTACTTATGAAACCCTTATATTATTAGTTGTCCTAGGTATAAAAAAAACTGAATGATAATATTCATTAAATTTATTCCACAATTTATAAACATAAATTATTATGTTTTCGAGTCCAACATACAAATTATGATATTAATGTATATGATTGGGTCAAAATTCGTCAAATTGTCAATAAATAAAATTAATTAATTCGGTAGATAGAAACTGAATTACCCTAATATTTCACAATGCATTATTAATAATAAAGTTTTATTATATATATATATATATATATATATATATAATATATCATGATACATACATTTTTTTAAATATTACAAAAACAGTTATGAAAATAAAAGTTCTTGTGTGGAGTAATATTGACGAGTAAATGTTTACGACCGGTTTTGATTTAAAAATTTGACGCCAGGTATAAGAAAAATACACATATTCTGACGAATTTTAGATTAGAGCGATCGTAAGCCTTTGTCCATCAATACAATTCTGGCAAAAACTTTACCATAAATACCATAAACTAAGCCATGATATCAAATTAAGTAGTTTATAATATATTATATGCGATTATTTAGATAAGATAACAATTTAAGATTTCTAGAATATTACTTAATTTTATAAAAAAAGAGTATCGTTTTATATTAGGAAATACGCCATAGTATGAAATAAAAAATAACTTTTTTATTATATTGTATTTAAAAATATGTTTCAGGAGTGTTATGTGATCAACCTCATAATATGAAAATTAATTACGTTGTAAAAATAGCTTCTGAAATTTTTAAATCTAATGATGAAAGTAAATATAAAATAATATTGTTCAAGTCATAAGCCATAAACTACAATAGATATAATATAGATAGGTTTTTTTCAATGTATTTCTTAATATGTGCAAGCTATAATTTATGTACAAGAAAACATAATAAAATTATTCTAAACTTTTTTATTTTATAAACGGACAAACAAACATCTCTCGACGGTGCGGCGACAACACCGCGACTGACAATGTGAATAAGCGGGTTACTTTGTATGTATGACAGTTTTTACTAAAATCGTCGTACCGTCTGCTCGCGTTCGCATTAACATAATATAGATGTAATAATAATAATGGGGTTACCACAAAATGTTAAATATTATGAAAAGCAACTGCTGTTCTTCAATATTTATTTATTTATTTAATTTTTTTTAAATTTTGTTGTACAATTAATTTCGACAGTTATTATTATAGTTGCAAATTTAAATTAAAAACCTAAAGTGGTTAAAAAAGGAGATTGTTAGTTTTTCTTGTTGGGATATAAATATATTAGGTATATTGAAGACAGGAACTGTTTACTGAAAGTTTTAAAAGCGTATGCAGGAAGTCATATGTGGCCGAAACGAAGAAAGGAGAACGAGAGAAATTGTTTTCAAGAGAGCTTAAGGTTATGGAACCAAGGTTGTAATGGGATGGTAGGCGAGATTTTCCTGTACTAACTGACAAAATTAGGTGAGAGAGATGTCAACTGGGACTGTCGTAAGTTAAATATGCATAGCCTTAATTTAGGACAAAAGTCGGTTCAAGGTATTTTGGATGTAGGAGGGCATCTAAGAAATGTAGTAGATTTAGCAAGTTTGCCTGCAAAATCATTCCCAGCTTTACTTATCTTATTTAACATAAGAATAGAAAATTAAAACATTATAACATATAAGTTATAACTTAACAAATTTTGAATGTCTAACTAAATATATTTTATTTATATTCCTTAATAGTTTATACATTTTATGATTCTTATGTTTTAGTTGCCAATGTTTATAAAAAGTGTAAAAGTAATATCATTCGTTCTATAATTATTCTACGTATTATCGTTCTTAAAATATTGAAATTATAATTAAATACCTAGTTAACTGACAATCGTACTATCTATTTATTTTATTGATATGAAATGTACATATATTTAGAATATTTTAGTTCACAACATATGTAGAAGCATCTATACATTTTTTCATTAACAATTTGTTTCACAAAACTCTTTACCACAAATGTGAAATTCAAGTTAACACTCAATTAAATTTTATGGTAAACAATGAATAATATCTTGAAATTATACTATATCTAGAATGAATACTTTATCCTAATGAAGGATAACCAATAATCAAAAAAGCAGTAGATAGTTTTTATAAATAATTTCCTAATACAGAAATTTAAAATAAAACATAGTGCAGCAAAATCAGATTTACAACCTATCTCTTGCTTGAAGACTCTAGACTCTAGACTGAACGATCCAAAAAAAAAAAAAACAGTAATTGAAGAACATGGAAGATTAAAAAATGTAGTTCTTTTAAAAATACATGTGTGATGTATAGACAACTTCACTGTTCTGTTGGTAATTTCTAAGTTTTCAAAGAACTATTAAACAATCTATTATAAATTAAAAATCTCTTATAGGTATACTTATACTTATACTTATACCTTTTACCCGAGTAACAATTTAGATTCACACACGGTTTATTGTCATTTATAAACTTGCGGTGCTGCTCTGCGTTCAAATCCCATTCTAAACATGGTCTAAACACCCTAAACAGTAAAATGCATACCAGATTTAATATGGAGTGCACCCAGTTCCACGAAGGTGCAAATTCGGTGTTGAGACGGTTGTAAGGTTTATTTTTTGACGGTTTGACCAAAATACAAATTCGGTGTTGAGACGGTTGTAGGGTTCATTTATTGTCAGTTCCATAAAAGTTCAAATTCAGTGATCAGACTATTTTGTTTAGTTAAAACGTTTTTTGGTCACATGGCAAATCACTTTGCTCGGAAACGTTTTTTTAATATGTACATTCAAAACAGTAAGTTACCAACTTATTAATATTAAACTTATTTTTTTTTCAAAAAGTCAAAAGTCTGAAAGGGACATTAAATCATATTATGATAAACTTGGTTAAAAATGAAATCCATGAACGGCCCAGACACGGTCCAGTTGATTGAACGGACCAGACACCAAACAATGTTTAAAAACGGTTTAAAATGTTAAAATGACACTCTCCATGCACCCATCGGTGAACCGACCTCATACCTTGAAATTGTTGTTCGGGTATTATTGTAGATTATTACAATCTGATAAAAATGATTTATTTTACACTTTACATTTATTTCAATATATTAATTGAATGTGTGCAATTCTCATCAGGTTATATTAGATTGAAAATGTTCACTGGTAGGTTGAAATTTTTTCTCATCATTTTAAATTATATTAAAACTTACTTAATTAGTATACGATATTCCAATATTTATTTTTATACAACTAATACAGTGATAAATATTTTACATATGTTAAGGAGATTTAATCCGTGATAATGGTTTATTTCACAGTATGTATAAAAAAACTAAATGTCAATGGTGTTATATTTTATTATAAACTTTATCTTTATACAAAAATACTATTTACAATAGAGGTTTAAGTTTAATATAATAAATTGTCATCCCAGGATAACAATAAAACAATAAATACGAGTGGAAACTAAGAACATTTTAAAATCAGTTGCTCTTATTTCTTTAAGCGCCCATATTTAAATTTAATTTTTATAATTTATCACAAATGACTGCGGAGAAGTTTTAAATTGACGATTAATTACCTAATTCTTTATCTTGTGTGTGAAAAACGCGTAAGAATTTAAATTTCTAATACAACTCTATATCTGAGTAAAATAACTTTAAAAAAAACATGTGCTATATTTGTAGATTTGAATACCTTTATACATCTAATAAGACATATGATAAAAAATTAAAAACTTATTTTTGACTGAAATGTTGATGTATTATCATCGTCTGATATGCAAGAATTATTACTTAAGTAGCTAATAGCTCTATTTTGGACATTCACTTGAATCCAATATTTCAGTCACATAAAAATTTAATGTTCCAGAAAGTCGTTACGAAAACGACTTTTGTGATGCATAATGGCAAATAATAGTATGGTTATAAAAGCTAAAAATTATAACTTATAACCTTCACAACGCAATAAAAATATAGATACTTAAAAAATTAATAAAAAAAACACCTGAACAAATTGTTTCCAATAAACAACAAGTTTTGATTTTTATTAAAACAATTTGTTTCTTATATGTCTAAGGTAAGACTTGAAATAGTATTATGCATCATGTTATAAGCAATAAAAAAATAACAGATGCACACTTTTATTTTTCGTAATGCACAAAGTGTGTCGTGCACACAAAAATATCCACTAATTCTATTAGTACCTAATTCGCTTTAATTACAAAAATATTTATTTATTTGATTATATATTTCAGACCCATATAATGCTATTGATTACAGAGAATTTGTCGATCTTATAGAAATCAATAGTGGTTCGTATTTTTGAAATTTAAATCTTGGAACTATATAAAAATCCGTTTGTACATCCGATCTTAAAACCTTATAACAATATCCATTTTCCACACCCTTAAGTACCTTCTTCATTTAACAATCAGTTAATAATAGCAATTACTTATACACATTCACACAACTTAATTGTGTCTTACACTGAAGATTATTTACAAATAAAAGTCAGTAATTGCAATAGATAAATCAAGAATATTGCAGGAAAACGTTCATATGTGTAGATATTAAAATCATATAAAATACGAGGCTGTGTGAAGATCAATAAAATAACGATATTCTTGTCGTTTTGTAAACAACAAATATTTCGTACAACTCTGTGATGACTATTATTATTGCATTAATTATTTAAACTATTAAATTGCAAAATATAAATGCATATTATAAGGAAATGGTTATCATTTATTTAGGTGAATTTATGTATACCTCTTAAATCAATGAAACAATTAAGAACGACAACCTAAGTAGGTAAACTCAGAGCACAATGAATGTTGAGTTTTACCTAAATTATTCATTGGGTATCTCATAAAGCCTTAAGTCATTTATTATGTTATAATTTTTTTTCATCTTCAAACAAAATCCTGAAAAATTAACTTAACTTAGTATTTTTGTTTGTTGGTACTAAATAAATATTATATGGGTTATGTAGTTTATGATGAAAAAATAAAAATGAACAATATTTTAATGTCTTATTTCGGGGTTGACCTTTTTAAAAATTGTTTGACTAAGAACGATAGTATATGCTATTTTCATTCACTTTTAATCTAAGAATCCGAAGACTAAATAGTTTTTATTAAGAGTTTTATATTTCTAGAAATAAATATTTAATATTTACCAAAATCATCTTTATATGTTTTAGATTTACCAAGCGGAAAATGTAAATACTCTAAAGACTTGTATAAATAATCTTAAAGCTTCCGTGTTTTAATATAGTTATATTTATTTTTCGGCTTTTTTGGTTATAACTTAATACAAATTTGACTGAAATTATACTCAAACTATTTCTTCTAGATTTGAAAGATGCGAATGGAAAAAAAAATAAACAAATCAAATTTATAAATATTAAATTATATAATAAAGGTGTTGTAACATATTCTTTGAATGTAAATATTTTGTAGTTTTGTAACTTGCTGTGATGAAAGGATATTGTATACAACGGTTTTCTGTGTTTGTCATACTTTTAGAAGTTGTTTGCACCGTGCCAGTAGTTTTAAATTATTATTATTATTATAATAACTGCAGCGATGACGGTCCTATCTTATCTCCCAGTCCCGTCCATTATTTAGCGTATTTGTGAATTTTGATTATGTGTTGTGCGCGTGAATTATGTAAATCGATTTAATTGGGATCGTAACGTTATGTAATCGATTATTTATATTTATTTTTATTTTGTATATATATATATATAATTGTTCGTCGGTCGCGATATCGCGCCGGCCGTACGTCGTGTTCGTCTCTCGCTATTACAGCAAGTCGTCGTCGTTTGGTTTTCGCTATTACAGCACCTCATCGTTTTTTCTACCAACATTTTTTTTTGTTCTTGTATTTTATGGCTAGTGAAGCCGATCTTTGAATTATAATACTTTTTTACTCGTCTGCCATTGCGGCAACGTGATCATTTTTATTCTTATTGTTATTATTATTATTATTATTTGCACCGATGTGGTATTTTGTGTAATACTAAATTGTGAATTATAATCATACTATATCATTATATTCACCGAGCATTCAAGACAAATAAACTACAAAAGATCTCATTTCGTTGTTGTGATTTATTTTGTCTGCGTGTCCACCATCTAACAAAATCTCGTGAGTTCTTATTATACGATTATTATACAT
This sequence comes from Periphyllus acericola, assembly GCA_949715065.1. Lineage (NCBI taxonomy): Eukaryota > Metazoa > Arthropoda > Insecta > Hemiptera > Aphididae > Periphyllus > Periphyllus acericola. The sequence continues at coordinate 9,866,845 of OX454268.1, forward strand.
TGATCACCATCCGCTCGGGTCGTCATATCATACAACGCCACACGTAAGTCCGCCAGCGCCCGGTGTGGCGTGTGAGAGGCCGTCCAGGACATCGAGACCATTTTTTCCAGTACAGTTACCATCATCGTTACCATCACCTTATCGTCACGTAGTCTTAAGTTAAGTGTAAGTTGTGCCCTGAATTTTTAGATTTAAGTATTCGTCCGATTTTATGTGAGCTCTATGGTCATTGCACCATACCAATTCGGCCATAGAGACTTCCCCTAATAATTAACTTCAACTTCCTGCACTCCCATGTAGTCAAATTGTTCCTTTCCTATTCGTCATCGGTGAACAGATAAAATTGATTTTCTATATAACAATAATATATCGTAAAATAGCCTATGTGGCAACATTGGTAGCAGAGCGTGGTTAGATATAGAAATAAATACAGATATATACGTCAAAAGTTAGAATGAGTCTAAAGGAAGAAATAAGGAAACGTGGGTTGATGAAGGCAAAATTAACGCGTTTTGGTACGTTTTTTAACCAATTCCAAAAGGGTAAGAATAACAATGTAACCGAACTGAGATTACGATTGGAGAAACTTGAAGTACTCTTTGATGAGTTTGACGTTATTCAAACGGAAATTGAAGCAAGTGATGAGTCAAGTGACCAATTGGAAGAACGAATTAAGTTTGAAAATGAGTTTTTTTCCATTCAAGCTGCAGCCGTGGATGAATTAGCATTACAAGATCAGTCGGCAAAGAAAGATTTTAGTCAATCTAAGCAAAATGATTTCGGAATGCTATTGAGATTACCAAAAATAAACTTACCTGAATTTGGTGGCAAATTTGAAGACTGGCAATTTTTCCGTGATAATTTTATAAGTATGATTCATAATACTAAAATTCCGGCCGTACAAAAACTTCAGTATCTGCGTTTATGTCTAAAAGAGAAAGCCGCACAACTAATTGAAACGCTAGAAGTGTCTGAGGGAAATTATTCCGTTGCGTGGAATTTAGTGCAGGAGCGATTTGAAAATAAACGACTCATCGTTCAGACACATATATCAAAATTATTTAATCTAAGAAGGTTGGAAAAGGAGTCAGCAATAGAACTTCGAGAGTTTTTTGATACGTTTGTACGACATTTGGGGGCATTAAAGGCAATCGGAGAACCAATAGATGGTTGGAGTACTTTATTAGTATATCTGGCATCATCTAAACTGGATAATAAGTCAATAATGGAGTGGGAACTGTCACGGTTGGATAGAAGTGTCCCAACATGGACAGAGTTTGTACAATTTTTAGATCATCGGTGTCAAACGCTAACAGCAGTCGAAGTATCAAGGTGTCAAGGCAAAGCATTAGGCTACACATCTAGCACACCAGTTCGAAGATCATTCACTGCGACAAACCTAAAAGGTTCAGGAACTGAACCCAAATGCTTTGTTTGCAAATTAACTCACGCATTATTTCAATGTCCAAAATTTTTAGCGTTAAGAACTCCAGATAAGGTCAAGACCGCTAGAGCCGCAAATGTCTGTGTAAATTGTCTGCGAAACGGACATCGGGCAGCAGCTTGCCGGAGCGCAGGTTGTCAGACGTGCCACAAGAAGCATAACAGCAAATTACATCTTGAAGATGATGAAAAGGAAGAAGCCTTTGCGAATAATGTACTAGTTAATGATTACGAGGAGAATGTACTAGTAAGTCAAGACGAAAATGAAGCTCTAATTAGTTATAAGGCACAAGTGGCCGAAAATAATAGCGAAGAACGTGAAATTACAGTGTTATCAACCGCTTTAGTTATTATCAATGATAGACGTGGAAATGGAGTCGTAGCACGAGTTTTATTGGATTCTGGGTCGCAAGTAAATCTTATGAGTTCAGTGTTAGCCACCAAACTCGGATTCCCTGTGTCTAAAACAAATACTACGGTCACAGGAATATCAGGAGTATCATGTCAACCCATCGGAGAAATGAAAGCGATAGTGAAATCCAGAATGAATGGCTACACAGCTAACCTAAAATTTCTTGTACTACAGAAGGTTGCTGGTACATTACCTTCTATGCGAGTCAATACTACAATACTAAGTGCCGTCAAATTGGCAGAATGCGCAGACCCAGATGTTTGTTCAAAAAGAAAAATTGATATAATTCTAGGGTCAGAGATTTTCTTTGAACTGTTGTGTCTTGGCCAGATAAAGCCAACAGGCACTCAAGCAATTTGGCAAAAAACCGTTCTCGGATGGATCCTATCAGGCGTCGTCACGTCTAGTAATTCTATGCAATGTCTTTCAGCGATAACCACTGAAACTGAATTACTACAGAAGCAGATCAAAGGTTTCTGGGAGATCGAAGAAGTCATGAAGGTACCTATAGTGAAAAAAATGTCTACCGAAGAACAGCAATGCGAGACACATTTTGTGAGTACGTGTCGTCGAGAAAACAATGGTCGATTCGTACTGAAGCTACCATTCAGAAAAAATGTTAATCAGCTTGGAGAATCGCGAAGTATGGCGGAAAAGCGGTTTTATGCCATGGAAAAAAAGTTGGAGTCAAATCCAGAATTGAAGGCACAATATGTAGAATTCATGCGTGAGTACCATAGGTTAGGACATATGAAGTTGAAAACCAATACGGCAGCAAACATTTCTGAATTACATCAAGTATTTTTGCCTCATCACGCCGTAGTTAAAATGGAAAATACGACCACTAAGCTAAGAGTTGTGTTCGACGCCTCCTCAAAAACGTCCACAACTGTTTCCTTGAACGATACGTTAATGGTAGGACCTACCATTCAGGATGATTTGCGATCAATATTATTGAGATTTCGAATCCACGAAGTCGTTATGACGGCTGATGTCGAAAAAATGTATCGACAAATCGCCATAAGCCCTGAATGCCAAACATACCAGCAAGTTTTGTGGCGAGAAAATTCAACAGATCCGCTTGAATGTTTCAGTCTCCAAACAGTGACTTACGGAACGTCGGCAGCTCCATTCATGGCTATTCGGACGTTACATCAGTTAGCAGAGTGCGAAAAGGAAAATTTCGAAGAGGCGTCACTCATTACTAAACGGGATTTTTATGTTGATGACTTGTTGACAGGAGCTGCGAGCATAGAAGAAGCGCTTAAGCTCCAAGAAGACATGTTGAGAATGTGTGAAAAGGGCGGATTTTTACTCCGAAAATGGTGCTCCAACTGCAACGAGTTGTTAGATCGAGTTCCCAATGTCATGCGAGCTACAGGGCATGATTTTCAAATTCAAAGCCTAAGTTCAACCAAAACCCTTGGAGTACGGTGGAAACCGAAGGAAGACGAACTACACTACATAGTTCAAAGCGCTGAACCATTAACACGAACAACAAAGCGGATAGTTGTTTCCGAGATGTCAAGATTATTCGATCCTTTAGGACTAGTTGGTCCAGTGATTGTCAAGGCCAAGATTTTCGTTCAGCAGTTATGGAGACTGAAATTGTCATGGGATGAATCACTTCCAATGGAATACCATACAGCCTGGGAGCGGTATAGATCAGAATTAGCAGAAATTCCTAAATTACACATACCTAGAAACGTCAGAAGCACCCGGAATATCAATCGACAAGAACTTCACATATTTTGTGACGCTTCGTTAGCGGCATATGGAGCATGTGCGTATATGAGAGTGATCAATAAGGATAACAGCATTACATCACAACTGCTTATTGCTAAATCCCGAGTTTGTCCTTTAAAAGCAACAACAGTACCACGACTCGAGTTATGTGCAGCATTGTTAGGCAGCAAGTTAATGTCAATGATAGTTATTGCGTTACAAGAAATACTCAAATTCAATCGCATCATGTTGTGGACGGATTCAGTAATTGTATTGAGTTGGATTCGAAGCGAAAGACCCTCGGATAATTGGAAAACATTTGTGGCTAATCGTATTGAAGAGATTCGAGAAATGACGATTGAGCACTCATGGCGTCACGTAGAAGGGGAAGAGAATCCAGCAGACATTATATCCCGAGGACAAAGTGTACGGGAAATTATTAATTGTAGGCGGTGGTGGACAGGACCAACTTGGATTACAACACCAGAATGCGATTGGCCTCTGCAGCGCCAGTTAATGGTTAAAGACGACAAGTTAGAACAACGTAAGGAGGTTATTGTACTATCAAGTCAAGGTGAAACGGAGAAGGGATTTTATGACTTAATATATAAGTTTTCAAAGTTAGACCGTTTACAGCGAGTTACGGCGTACATGTTTCGGGCAATAACACAAAAAGAAAGTCGAAACATGGAAGAATTAAAGGTAGAAGAAATACACAAAGCATTTATGTACTGGATAAGGAAAACCCAAGCTTTCGCATTTGTAGGCGAAATAGCACAACTAAGAAATGGTAATCAACCTATCAATAGTAGACTGCAATCCCTACATCCATTCCTCGATGATAGTGATATATTAAGAGTCGGTGGTCGTTTGCAAAACGCATTGGAACCATATGACACTCGACATCCGATACTTTTACCCTCCAATGCTCATCTGGTACAACTCATTGTGGATCGGGAACATCGTAGGTTGATACACGCAGGACCTCAACAAGTTATGGCAAGTCTACAAAGGACATTTTGGATTCAAGGATTAAGAAACGTCATTCAAAAGATTATTTTCAAATGTGATCCGTGTTACAGATGGAAAATACAGGCTTCACGACAGCTCATGGGTTCATTACCAGCCAGCCGTGTAACACCGTCTTCAGTCTTCAATGTCAGTGGAGTTGATTATGCTGGTCCGTTCCAAATTCGACACGGATCTCAAAGATCGAAACAAATACACAAATCATACATCGCAATATTCGTATGTTTTTCCACTAAGGCCGTTCACTTGGAATGGGTTGACGATTTAACTACCGAATCCTTTTTGGCATCATTACGGATATTTATTGCCAGGCGTGGATGCCCATTACAGATACATTCCGATAATGGGCGCAATTTTGTGGGAGCAGCAGCACAAATGAAAACATTCTTAGCATCAGCAGAACTTAAACAGAAAATTAATAATTACGCGGTTCAGGCAGGAATAAGTTGGTCATTTATTCCACCACATTCTCCCCATATGGGTGGACTGTGGGAAGCAGGAGTAAAATCTGTGAAATACCATCTACGGAGAAGTTTAGGAGAGTCTATACTAAATCATCAGGAAGCCAAAACAGTACTCGCACAGATTGAAGCAGTATTGAATTCAAGGCCATTAACTCCCGCATCAACAGATCCTAGCGATATGGAAGCATTGACCCCGGGTCATTTCATTATAGGGAAACCTTTAACCGCATTACCAGAACCTAATTTCATTGATGTAAAGAGTCCACGCCTGCGTTGGCATATGGTGCAACAATTGGTGCAAGTTTTTTGGAAGCGATGGAGGACGGAATATCTTCAGTCACTACAAGTACGTCATAAATGGACTCAAACTGAAGATAATCTTAAGGTTGGTGATTTGGTGTTAATAAGAGAAGATAATGAAACGCCACTGGCATGGAGTAAAGGGAGAATACTGCTAATACACACAGGAATTGATGGTTTCGTGCGCGTCGCTACCGTGAAAACCGCAAATACAGAGATGAAAAGACCAATCCACAAACTTTGTTTATTACCCGGTCAAAGAGACATCAAATTAAACCCAGAAAGGGTTTAATGGGGGCCGGTATGTTTGCACCGTGCCAGTAGTTTTAAATTATTATTATTATTATAATAACTGCAGCGATGACGGTCCTATCTTATCTCCCAGTCCCGTCCATTATTTAGCGTATTTGTGAATTTTGATTATGTGTTGTGCGCGTGAATTATGTAAATCGATTTAATTGGGATCGTAACGTTATGTAATCGATTATTTATATTTATTTTTATTTTGTATATATATATATATAATTGTTCGTCGGTCGCGATATCGCGCCGGCCGTACGTCGTGTTCGTCTCTCGCTATTACAGCAAGTCGTCGTCGTTTGGTTTTCGCTATTACAGCACCTCATCGTTTTTTCTACCAACATTTTTTTTTGTTCTTGTATTTTATGGCTAGTGAAGCCGATCTTTGAATTATAATACTTTTTTACTCGTCTGCCATTGCGGCAACGTGATCATTTTTATTCTTATTGTTATTATTATTATTATTATTTGCACCGATGTGGTATTTTGTGTAATACTAAATTGTGAATTATAATCATACTATATCATTATATTCACCGAGCATTCAAGACAAATAAACTACAAAAGATCTCATTTCGTTGTTGTGATTTATTTTGTCTGCGTGTCCACCATCTAACAAAATCTCGTGAGTTCTTATTATACGATTATTATACATTGATCACCATCCGCTCGGGTCGTCATATCATACAACGCCACACGTAAGTCCGCCAGCGCCCGGTGTGGCGTGTGAGAGGCCGTCCAGGACATCGAGACCATTTTTTCCAGTACAGTTACCATCATCGTTACCATCACCTTATCGTCACGTAGTCTTAAGTTAAGTGTAAGTTGTGCCCTGAATTTTTAGATTTAAGTATTCGTCCGATTTTATGTGAGCTCTATGGTCATTGCACCATACCAATTCGGCCATAGAGACTTCCCCTAATAATTAACTTCAACTTCCTGCACTCCCATGTAGTCAAATTGTTCCTTTCCTATTCGTCATCGGTGAACAGATAAAATTGATTTTCTATATAACAATAATATATCGTAAAATAGCCTATGTGGCAACAGAAGTGTATAACAGAAATTTACTAGTTTAATTTGCCAAATCTACAAATGTATCAAGGCACTCGATTAACGTATTATCATATAATTGTTTAATTTTGACATTTTCCATTTCAGATTTGAACTTTCTTGAAAGTAAAAATCTCCTGAGCATTTACCTCATAAATACGAGATGAATATGTATTCAATATCCTTACACATTTATAATATAACTATTATTTGACTGAAAATAAAAACTTTATAGACATATGTACGGTTAATGATTGAACAGCCAATGTATTATTAAACACTAATTAGCCTAAATAGCAATTCCAAAAGACTGTGCCACGCCACCAAACCTTATCGGTTTTTCCATTGTAATTTTTCTAGTTTTATTTATTTATTTAAGAAAAAAATTTTTTTATCAGTCTCATCAAGGGTACCATAGCTCATGAGATAATCTCAGATATAAAGGGGTACGTGAGTCGAAAAAGTTTGCGAACCGCTTGCCTAAAGCTTAAAAATCTTATAAAATTTGCCAAGTTTTTCATCATTTAATATCATTCCATCAGAAGTTCAGGTATAATTCAAAGACTTAAAAACTTCCGATGTATAATTTTAATTTTAGAAAAAATGAAAGTAGGAATATACTTTAAAAAGCTAATTTTTGACTGATTAATCCATATTTGGTACAATATTAAACTATTCACTTTTTGAATCATTATAAATTATAGTATTACAATTTATTTCACTTTAAAAATTGATATAATAAACACTAATGACTGACAATTATTTTTAGTGATTAATGCTATCCCGGAGCCTCAAAATGATTTTATAGATTTCTTCTGTCACAATACAAGTAATACAACCTTACCTATGTAAAATCAACTTTAATCTTTTTCATAAAACTCAAGACATGGCTTTTGATTTATTATTATTATTATATAGTTTTTATGCAATAGAGAAATATTGTTAAACAATTTAATTGCACATAATTAATTATCAATCTGTGATTTAATCAATTTCGAATAAATATTTATTCAATTTTAAACAGAGCAACTGGTGCAGATTGGCTATAACGGTAATTTGATTAACCTTTATGCAAATCTATTGTATAAATCTTAGAAAAGTAGGTATAAAATGTTCTAAAAGCCAACTTTTAGTTAAACTTATTTTCCTTACATTAAATGTTATTTTATACTAAATTACAACGAAAAGTGATACAAACTGAACTTTGAAATTGTACTATAATATAAAAAATAAAAACAAAAGTGCGTTTTTTTCAACTGATTTGATATTTTAAATCATTAATATTATTAGAAATATTAAATAATTTCAAATAAATTATTTATATGTTTGAAAGGACTTTTTCTATTATGAAATATGAATTGTTTTTCAGGATTATTATCGCATGATATAGGTTATATCTCAAGTAAGTTTAATAACCTGCTAATTTTAACTAATATTTCTTGACAAAGATTTTTTAAGTCCACCATTTTATTCCGAATAAATATTATATTCATAAACTTTAAATATGTAATATTTACTAAAAGAAAATAATATAATCATTGTTCATAATAACCTGTTTTTTTTAAATTGCTATGTTAGTTTTCTTCGGTTCAATTAATTACATTTAGGCCTTAGCAAACAGGAATTAAAAATTTTCTACAAATATAATTCAAATATTTTTAAATTGGTCGGAGGTATTTTTTAATTTGTATTTTTAGGTATGATGGAAAAATATTCCAAATATTTTCACACTTCACAGCTATAAAAATTAAAGGGCTGTTGCTATTTTTTATAATTTCTAAAACTATAAAATAACCATTTATTTTTTAACATTTTTTTGAATTCAAATTGTTACATTTGTGATTTTTCACAGTATTTTTAACTAACACTTTAACATTAAAATTATAGTCAAATAAAAATACATGTAAATGAACACTTTGAATTTTAAAAGAACTTACAATATCGACGGTTCAATACATACATTATTACACAGATTTTATGCGAATATATAACATATTGTATAAGGCTTACATAAACTTATTATAATATAGTGACATAAAAATTTATACTAGACACTTTACGAACACTTCGTCCAAGAGACCAACTAGGTTTCTATTTAAATTTAAGGACAAAAATTATATTAGCTAGTAAAATTGAAAATATGTTAACATTTAGTTGCCATATATATTATATAATTATATATGTCGTAGACCGTAGGTATATATTTGAATTAGGCATTTTACCCAATTCCTAGGCATATAGGCATATATAATAATTAGATACGTTTTTTTTTTTAAAAAGTTTCTACCGTGTTTTTTGCTTAACTTGAATTGGGTATTTAATTAAATAACTAGTCATTTAACTAAGTGCCAAAACGAATATTTAAATCGCATAAAAATTAAATTCTTTGACCATTATCCTAAACATTTGGTAAAACGCCTGATTTGACTACATGCTTACGACATATATAATATAAATGTATAATTTATATGAATATTAAATATACGAATAAATTTATTATAATTTATGAGTGAAAAATATTTAATTACAGATTACCATTCACTAGACGGTAAATAATTAATTTAAACATTATTCAATTAAGGTACTTCAGTAAACGAGGCCGAGATTATATGATGATTAGTTAAATAGTTCGTATATAGCTACAAATAATAGAAAAAAATATGTTCCAGTTTGTAAAGACTTATGTTAGACCAAGCCCTAATTTTAGCCTGAATTGTGTGTCAGGGTCGTAAACGGAGGCACCTAGATAGTAGACACGAAATTAGCGGTATACTTTCCATATCATATACACGTAAAATTTTTATATATGAATTTCAATTACAAATGTTCGTACTTCGAACAAATATAATGAAATTGGTTGATTAGCTGACATTTAAACTGAATCAATTATATAAAGACCTCCAATTATTTAAGAGCTGATAATTTTTAAATTCTAATTGGACAAAAAAAATAAATATATATTGTAGAGAAGTGGCAATTAAGTCAAATAGAATTGCCGCTGATGTAAAAAAAAAGTGATCAAAAGTATATACTTGCAAATAAAAATGTTTGTATACAAATTGACGAAAAAACTCTCACACATAACTGATTATACGGTTGCAGGATTAATACGAAAAACTCATTCACATCACAAATTATACTATCGAAATTTCAAAAGATTTTAGTACCAAGGATAAACAATAATATTATAATTCTTTTATAAACATTATTTGTTTGTAGCATTCTCAACTGAAGTAAAGGATTACATGAAGTTTCTTGAAAATTACAAACCTGGTAAGAGTATCATGAACCACCAAATGTTGTGATTTAATACTTAGTTTAGTATTTAATATTCTAACCAGGATTAAAATGTATTATTTCACGATCTTGTCCGGCCCATTTCTAATATTATATTTTAGATCTGTTCTGAGCAACATTAGAGCTCAATGACCTATCACATATTGATTTTTCAGGTATTCGAACTCTGAAAAGTGCTTTAAGTGAATATGTTGCATATATTCTAGCAAAAGAATACGGATTTTAACTGTTTACATCAAAGCAAAAAAAAAACAATTATTGCATACTAATTTGTTATTATTCATCTTGTTTCTTTTCAGAATATTTATCTAATGTTATTAATACAGAAAGTTATAATGTAAAACGTTTCACAAATTCAATTTTAATGTCCTAATAAAATGAAATAATTAACAATATTTGAGTGTTTATAATTTTATGATGTTCTGAAATCTTAATGTAATAATGTTTTGTATTTTTCATACCAGTATAACTCCGTTTGTCGTCACACATAACACGCATCCCCAACATATGGTGTACGATAAAACATCGATTAATCGACAACTTAATGACTTGTTTGACCCATAGCTTCGCCAGATATGACATTGATTAATTTAAAATTGTTACTTAACTTCAAAAGTATTTACATTTTAATATAATGTTACCACAAAGGTTTTTAGAGTACAATAGTTAAACAATTTCAGAAATAAGAATAGGAGGAAGCTTGTTTTGAGATCCAAAAGAGAAAATACTCCAACCATTATGGGCTGATAAGATATTTATTAAAGTTGATTTTTAAGTTGCGACAATTTCATTATAATCTAATTTTATAATATTATTAGGTAGTCAATAAACATACTGTATGCATAATACAGTTGATCACATTGATCAACTTATTTAAATTAATAAACGAAATGTACAACAATGATTTGATTTTATAAATAACCATAGACATGTTTTTTATAATCTATACAATATAGGAAAAATATAGGTATAGTAAATTATTATATTAGTAAATTAGGTATTATTTACATAAGTATACAAATGTGTCTAAAATACTCATTATAACGATATTTATGAGTTTTAGTTGAATCAAAATATAATAAACAGTATATCAGCCAAATCAAAACTGATAAATTAATATAATTATCCTATTTTTTATTGGAAAAACTTATTAGAATCAAAACTTCTGTAAATCGAATGAAAGCCATAAGCTATTTATTTATAAGTATGAGCTCTAAAAACAAGTAAATATAATTGCAAATATGCTTTCAAAAACAACCAACTATGCCTAAAAATATAATCTAAAAAAGGTTTTTCATTAAAATTGTACACTTAAAATTTGAAATACAACTATTTTATTACGTATTAACAGTATTTACTAATTTTTTAAACGTGTTTTGAGATATTCATATTATTATTAATCAAATTCAACACTGATTTGTGTGCTATTCTATCGTGATTTGGTGCGTATTAGTTTAAACTATGTATTTCAAAGAACTTGAATATAATTCACAAACGAGGAATGAACCTTACACATAAACTTTAGAAGATACATGAGCATTTGTAGAAATTAATATCTACATTATTCTAAAATATTCTCCAAAAATAATAAATCCTGAAATATGCCATTATATGCAAAATATGACTGAAGGATAGAAATTCCTTAAATCGTTAACCCTTTATAGGGCATAAGGCGCTTTTACTTTATTCTGGCCAAATTTTTTTTTCCATAATCACACACATGTATATATTAAAAAATTTAAAAAAAAAATTTTTTAGTTTTAAGGTGGTAAAATAGTTTACCACTGATCATTTAGGACTTGAACTAACAGTAATTATTTACTGGTTAATTATTTCACCACTTGATGTTTTAATATGAAAGCAATAAAATAACAGTCTAATATGCAAATAAAAATGTTTTTTTTATTAGCCGTTAATACAAAATTTTATATAGGTAATATAACAAAAAAATATAACAAAAAATATAACAAAAAAATAACAAAAAAATTAATAGTGACTATACTTTTCAGTCTTTTATGTAAACATATTAAGGTACAATAAAATATATAAATATTTATTCATTTTGGCCATGAAAAGGCCCAAAACAACTTTTGCATAATGCTTTATCACATTCTTTACAAATTAAATTTGATCTTTTTTGCTTCTCTTTTGTACTGCAAAAACCACACCTACGGTAACTTCCTATAGTTGGAACATGTTTGCCTACATCTAGGAATGCATTATAAGATTTGGGTTTTTTTTCCCAAGCTCAACAGAACAAGCATAACTCTTACTTTTTCTAACACAAAAATTACCTATCAACTCATAAGCCAACTTTGATCTAAACTTAAGTTGGGACATATATTTTTTGTTTTTATTTTTTCGAATCCACTTTATAAGTTATATAACTATTGACTATGCAACAATCTAACATATAATAAAATATTTTTATCCACCATCGCCTTGACTTCCAACTAATACAATATGCAGCCATCAGCTGGTCAAATTTATCGACATCTCCCATATAAGTATTATAATCTGATATTGGTTTTGAGCAAGTAACTGAATCCAAAGTCAGAAAGCTCAGCTTGGTCATCTGTGATTGTGTTGAGGATTGAACATATTTCAATATCCTTCATTATAATATGATCTATAACAATCAAATAGAACAAAAAAAAAAAAAATCAAAAACTATATGTAGCATAGTGAAAAATGATGTACCTGACTTTTGTCATTATTGAAATAATGTAGATAAAAATTTTTTAACTAATATCAAAATATTTTCCTTGGCAAACCAGTAGTTAGTACATTTGAGATTAATTTAAGCTCTACACAACATGTGCAATATATGATATTACTCAAATGTACAAATAATTTAAATTAAACTATTTTAAAAAATTATCTAAGTTTGCACAAAAATAATTTATTAAAAAAAATAAAATTATTTTGTTAACATTTGTATAGTGAACTAAGAAATTATGTAATCATTATGCATGAAACAGGTTAAATATGTCATAAACTAAAAAGTTACTTACCGTTAAAAGTCTATACATTCGTATCTTGAGAATTGTTCGACTTAAAAGTCCTAACAATCACATTACATCGATTACCACTTTATTTGGTACAGTTAATTATAATACTAGCAATTTTGAAGGTAGAATCTTTCATTAGATTACAAAAATTAATATAATAGAAAATTAAATTAGGAAGAAAAATCGTAAAATTGATTGTATTGAATTATTAAAGAAAACCAATTATACAGATCATTAGCCTACAATATGTATATTTTTGGGTTTGGGGATGTGTATTGTTTTATTTATGAATATACAGTAGAAGCTGCTTATTAGAAACACGAATAATTGATACAATCGCGTTATCGAAACAAAATGTACTGAGACGGACCGGCCGTATATTAGAACATTGAAAATAAATCGGATTATTGAAACATCACATCGGTTATTTGAAACAATTGGGTGAAAGTCAATTGACATATACACCGATTAGGTACCCGTGCGGTAACCTACGTAATTTAATGTTATCTTTGCTGTCGTTACGTTTATATTTTGACTATATTTCATCTTAAGTACGTCCTATACGATGTATAAGAATGCTCTTTCCTGTACGTATCGTTGCTTCATCTTCGCCGTGCGTACGTAAAGGTGATTAGTGTATCGTTGTTCTAAAAATCTAAAATCTATACCTAAAAATATCTAAACACCAAGATTTAAGTGCTAAACAGAAGTGCGAGTTATTGAGCAGCATTATTTATATGAAAATATGGTCATGCAGTTACTTGACGCAAAAAAATAAATTTCGATCGTTAAGTATTTTAAATAATGTAGTAAATATGTATATAAATTTGTACATACTTTTCATTTATACATACATAATTAAATATACATACATAGTACATACGAGTACATACATTTTTTTTTTCATGGTACAAATCAAACCAATCGCTTATTAGAAACAATCGGTTAATTGACACATTTCACTTCGGTCCCAAAGTGTTTCTAAAAGCTGCTTCTACTGTATTAGTTTTCAAACCATGAATGGAAATCTATATTAATTATATATTAATATATAATTTATAATTTATATTTATTAAAAAATAGAAAAGATACTGTTCATAATTAGATCACCATAAACACCAATGAAATTATGGCTCCAATTTTAAATTATATTATTTTTTCATCACCATGATTTATATTAACATTGTTTTTTGTAATTAAATGTTTCGATTATCATGAAAGATAAATTAGCAAGATTATTTCCATGTAAGTACTTATATTTAGTAAGATACAAATTTTAAAATTGTCTTTGCATATTATTAATTTGATTGTTTATTTTACGGACAAATTGTTCAATTTTAAATACAGTTATATCAATAACAATTGTAAATAAATATATAGTTAGTAAATAGTTATTAGATATATCCTGAAGCTTAGTCATTTTAGTTCAACAATATATCGTAACAATTAGGATAGGAGATATAATAAAAAAAAAATACAACAAACAGATATAATAGTTTGAATAAGAAATTTGTATAAAACTGTTTTTTTTTTCTGTATTTTAATGTTTTTAAATTTAAAAACTCTAGAATGTCTTCATATACATAGGCAGTGAGAGTTTCTACATTTTTTTTTACCAGATAAAACTTAGCTTTTTTTTGGATTTTATTCTATATGTTCACAATGGTGAGATCTTGTATGTTTCCCAAATGATCGGGGCATATTTCATGATATATAAATAGTGGATATAAAATTACGTTTTTAGAAAAAGTGGTACATTGACATTTTAACGATTAAGAGACGTACCATTTGAGGAGCATTAATTTTGAAATTCGACTTAATCTGTTTGGTGTAGCCAAAGTAATTGTATAATATATTTCGTATTACTTATACTTTTAAATATGTTTGCGTCATCAAATCAGCTAACAGTGAATTATGAGAATTAGAGAAAGTAATATTGTTAGTTAATAAATTGAATAATAACGGGGAGAGGTGGTCTCATTGTGGAAAACCGGAAATAACCGAAATTGGATAAGAAATAAAGTTTTCGTATTTGATAAATTAGGATCTTTTAGTTGAAAATTAATTAATCCACGATGATAATGGGTCAGCAAAACATATTTTATTGAGCTTTTGCTTTACAAGTTTGTGATAAATTCTACCAAAAGCTTTTTCAAAGCTATATGATAATATAAACAAATATAGTAATTAATTCATAAATTCATCTATTTTCATTAAAACCAATATCTTTATTTCAAAATGTGACAGGAAAATAATTTATCTTAAAATATATTGATTTATTAAAAAATAAATTATTGTAAGTCGTTTGATTACATTTAGTTATAAGATTAACTAAGATCAATACTGGTTCAGTCCAAGAGATCCGCTTTGTACATCAAATATGCTCTGTTAATTTCTTGAAATAAGTTTGATTGATAATTTAATATCTCTGGCCCAAACATTCACGCGTTGGTTGTGGAGAGGTTGTTCGTGGATTAATTGAGGGTTTTTATTGGCGTAGAACCGACAATTTTGTTTGTTTACAGCCCCATTTAGAGAGAAATGAGCCTGATCGCTCATGATGATTTTTTGCCAAAAATCACCGTTGGTTTGAGCCATGTTGACTGCGAAATTCGCATAATCTACGCGACGTGGCTTGTGGATCGGTAAAAGTCGATTCGTTAATTGAATTTTGTACGGGAATAACTTAAAATCAATACTAATTATGCGTCGGAGAGACGTGCGAGGGATTCCCAACTGTGAAGAATGGCGACGACCCGATGTTGTCGGAGATGTCTGAACGCTGACCTGTACAGCCTCAATTTTCTCATCAGATCGCCTCGGACGACGTCGGCCTTGATGACTGGCATTACCGGTGGCGATAAATTTTTTGTGTAAACGCCTGATGGTGTGATCTAAAGGCGCTGTTCTCACTTCATATTTTGCACGATACGCGCGTTGCGTTTTCACAATGGAGAACATGTTTTGAATATAAAACTGCACGATAACAGCGCGTTGTTGTGGCGTGTATTGTTCCATGACACATCAAAAAAATTCGACTGGAATGAAGCTTCAAACGCGAGCTTGCATAAGCCGATCGGATAACAGATGTAAAGTTACAGTGTTGCCAAATGTCGAAGGTTTAAATGGCCCACCCTGTAAATGTAGTTAAATGCAACAAATCGTACAAAAATGTATTAGTTTGTTTATTTTTATTTTTTTATTTCAGCAAACAAATCAATATTAAGTATGAATGGTTTTAAAATACTCATTAAAATAAATATTACCATCTTTTGTAGAAAAATATCTTTTGAAATCATGTTACATAGACGTCACGTCCTAGTAATAACATATAAAGCGCTTTCCACAGCTAAATTTTTTAACTTTATTATACGTATGTACAATATATAATTCTATATAGAAATTATATTAGTTATTGATTTAAATCGACACAAATAAAAATAAAACATTTTGTGATTGAATTGTAACGCAACGAATAACCTTCACAGGAAAATGGCAATAAGCATTAGCGGTTCTTTCAGTAAATATTAGTTTTTAATATAATAATATACTTAAATTTTGTTCTGCAAGTTATGATACAAATGTTTCCAAGCTAGCTATTCTTTATGAAATAATAGGTTAATTTTAATAATTTAAAATATGGTTGACTATATGGTTAATGCCTTTTTAAAAGTGTGAATTTTTGCCAATGATTTTTATTTAATTATGAGGTTGACTGCCCCCCCCCCCCTCCCCCCGCTAAATAAGATAAAGGGTTGATGACATTTTTTTCTACTTGAATAAATATAATTATAATATAAAAAAAGTTCGTAAAATATTGAACGTATTTAACATATTTCAGCCTGCGGAAGTAAAGAAAACTCTACAAAGGGTATGTAAAATATATTTTTTAAAAGTGCGATATCCTAATACAGTAAATATAAATCTATTCATCGCCATAGTCGTGGTGGTTAGCTTAGTAAATCAAATTAATAGTGGCGGTCCAACAGTGTATACTGTACCATATTACCATTGATTGTATTGCACGTAGACACGAAGAAACACATAACTGACCTTGTTTAGATCGTCAGAAACCCTTTTTCTGCGAGTACCGCTTTTAGTGACCTGGGAAACCGATGTACCTTACCATTTGCACGGGGGTTGTATGGGGATGAACTGATGTGACTTACACCAAACGTGTACTATAGAAAACTGAACAACTCATATTAAAATTACCGTCCATCATCAGTAGCGACTATGTGAGGAACACCGAAACGAGAAATCAAATGTGTAGTGAGGGTTAAAGCTACTGCGCAATCTAAAATATTTTCTAGGGGCGTATATCGACTCCGCTGAAAAGGTCTTGTTACCTGTAGGAAACCTATCGATTGGACCAGCTATCGATTCAACCGAAAGTTTATATTTATACATATATCTATTATTTTTGTTATAAATGAATGAGAAAAGTGTAAAATGGTTATACGTAATTTATTAATTATGATTGTACAACCGTATAGGTATAATAATAAAATATATTTATTTATCAAAATTATTATAATTATTTTAATACATGTAAACTGATAAGTTTTACTGTCATCAGACAGTATAACAACACATATCTTATATTTTAAAACTTCGATGTCATTTGTAATGTAATTGTTACATAAATATTTTTATGTTTGCGGAATCATTATCAAAACGGCGCAATCAATAAACTTTTTCTAGAAACCATGCGTGTCTCCACAAGTATCTAGGTAAATGATTTCCCACGCCCGTTTGAAGATGGCGTAGTGGTCCGACCAAATAAATGTTCATATACGCTCGAATCAACGTTCAGTAGGGACATATTGTATTATTGACATGACTGTATGTTTCCGGACCTTGGCGCACTTGGTGCAGCATACAACACTTTGTCCGTAGCCCAATCTCGTGGTCCGTGCCGGGCCACCAATAGCGTGACTAGAGTACCCACCTATGCTGTGAAACAGTGGCGTATATAGGATTTAATTTCGGAGGGGGCCGATTATGTATTTAGAGTTTAGGGAGAAATGACGGAGGAGGCACAATGACAAATATTGCTTAAACGCTAAAAGACCTTTGGACTATTTGGACTGTCATCATTACTTCACCAGAGAAAAAATAAACTCATTTTTTTATTTTTTATGAAATGTAATGTAAAAAATGTATAAAAACTCTTCATTGCAGCAAACAATTTTTTTACTACAGTCACTCAAAATTAATTAAGTACATATTTTCTTACAAGAATAAACGAATATTATACATTTTGAATACGAGGTTTTGAATCGACATTTGTCTCTTCATTATGACGAAGCTGTCGTACCCACAAAACTTTAAAGCATATGGCTAAACGACAAACTGTGATACGATATAAATACTCGGAAACACGAAAATACACGTGTCTAAAGCACGAAAGCCTCGAACTTCAGTCTCGGAGATACCGCACACAACTGATGTCTGATCAACGATAATAAATAACAAAATGTTACGGTCACAGAATATATTAATGTTATAGTATAGCAGTGATGGAATGGCCCCGGTGCAGAGTGGGACAAATCAAATATTAATAGAATATACTATCTATTATTATCTATTATCTATTATTATAAGCTAAAATTACAAATACCGATAATTCCTATCTATCTATTTCTATCCGACTACACAGACTACAGGCTATACAATTTTTATTATCTTATCGCATAAGCGATTTTTCATTTCGGGGGGGGGGCCCGGGCCCCATCGGCCCCCCCATATATACGCCCCTGCTGTGAAATACTCGTGGTCATACGTGTTATAGCTGGTCTCGGCAACAGACAACTTTTTTAACATAAAACCGAGGGATTGTCAGCCGTCATCAGATTTTTGTTCCACAACTCTGCACCTATTGATGTCTGCAGAGTAGGGACATTTCTACGCTCTGACGTACGAGTAGCTGTGTCGAATATTAGGTAATGATCCAGGCAGTGTCAGCGAGGGCAACGCGGCTTTTGTGTAAACAGACATGATTCGTCATCAATAATGCTTTTGTTATCAATATTTGTTTGCAGATTTTTTGTTAATCGAAAATTATTCAAGTGTACAGAAGATGTTAAAAGAGAAATTTAAACAGGTTTGTTGGATAAAATGACAAAAAGAAAAAAACAGTATAAGGATTTATTAATGTTATAATTACACACATTTTCCAATAAAATAAAATATTATTCTAATTAAAATAAAAAAGGTCAAACACTTATCACTAATAATAGTTGAATGAGCTTTAAGATTCTGAAAGAGGCGGAGACTGTACTGGTATTAACATTATGTTGCTAAGTTTTTTTATATTCATGTCTGTGCAGACATATCGACCAGAAGGATTGTGCAGATATTCACAAACTGGGTACTTTTCTGATAGAAAACTTCGTCTACTTCATAGATTTATTTACATTTATTAAAATTGTATAAAATAATTTCATGATACAAGACTTTTCATAAAATTTAGTTTGTAGCCATTAAAAAGCAAAAAGCCGCTCTCATATTTAATAGCAACAAAATAATGATTCTCATACTTAAAAGAATAACTGTACTGAGTGAATTTTAAAAAGAGCGTAGGTAGGTCCTACAAGAAAACAATCATCTTATACCAGTTTGAAGCACTGTGTTCTTTTAGATATGTATACAACGATAAATTATTGAAAATTAAGAAAAATGTCTTACCTAACAAAAAAAACGTCAACTCCGAATTTGTTATACAGTTTATTAGGGAGATGATGTCATGTCTACGGTTGTTCAATGTGCGAATATGACTACAGTAATTTATAACTTGCTTTATTATAAAATAATCTGTATAAACATTACGTCATACGCCATTTTATAAATAAAATAAAATTATAGTTTGGTATATATGTATAGGTACACAAAATTCTATCAAAAAATTTTAAAAATTTAAACGAATGTAACTTAAAATGATTAATAAAGAATCGTTTCTCGATTAGATAAGAAATATATAAGAACAATATTATTTATTTTAATTCTTAAATCATTGATAAGGTATGATTTATAATACATATAATATGTTATACCTAAAATAGTTATATATGTTTTACTACATATTGTTATAAAACTAAAATAATATTTCATTAAATTATAAAGTGTGGCGATATTATAATGTTTATACTGTGTTGTTTGCTTTATATACAGCGAAAATGACAAACAATGAGGATTAAAGAGCTTTCATTATATAATAAATTATTCGTATGGATAATTTGGTACATATGTTCAATAACAAATGACGTAATATTTACATGGCATTCAGTGGATCGATATATAAGTCCATGAAAGATACGATTTTGAGAATGCATTAGTTTGAGATCGTTTAATAGTCTGAATTGTGTTCTACAATTACAATATGAAATCTTTCAAGTTTGATATAGCAACAGTTATAGTGTTAGCTATTACCATTTCAATCAGCACTAAATATGGTAGTTATAACCTGGTTATATTAATATTGAAGATAATCTAGTTATTTTTTTTTTTCATTTTATATTTAAATTTAATTTTTTTAAATCAATAACACATATTCACTATTTTTTAACAGAATAGTTTTTATTTTGAAAACAAACCATTTAATAAGGTTAATGTTTCGCACTTTCTTTCAAATTAATTTTAGAAAGCGATTATTCTTCTCACAAATAATGACAATAACATTCAAAAATAATTTTATTTTCGAAAGAAAATCAGTTAAAATTTTAAAAATGTATGGTTCATGACCTGCTTAAATTAAATTTTTCAACACTGTATAAAATTGAATTATGAGTAAGGTTTATACAAAGATATCATAAGTGTTCATATTCTGTATTTTATCAACGTCAACATTCAGTATCAATAATATTCTTTTTATATAAATAGTATCTTTTTGTTTCCTTAATATATATTTTTCATAATTGATGTATTATAATGTTATAAATAATTGATTTACTTTTTTTTTTTTTAGTTCAAGCCGAAAAAAAACCGGAAGATAAAAGTAAATAACTGTAAATAACAAAATGTAATAAAATAAAAAAGGGGGAGTCTTTTAGATTCCTTTGTGGGGTGAGACTCCATAGTAGGGTTAATTACAGGTATCAGCGAATAATACTGATGTTTTGATTTTGAAAATTTGAAAACAGTTTACTATTACTTTCGAAATAACGAGTCTGAGTGAAAGAGGTTGGGTGGATCAGTTATTAAAGCTTAAATTTATAAGAAGTATAACTATCCCATTTAAACCGGAATTCTTACAAAAGAGTAACTCTGGGTTATAATTTTTTACTATTCATGATTGAAACAATACAATACAGTGTATTCAAATTTTTATATTTCAAATGGCAAAAAATAGCACAAAAATATAAAACTGATTGAAATTTACACCTTGGTCTAAAAAATAGCAGTATTAGATACCCAAGAGCAATCATAAGTATAAGCTATTGGTTTTATATCAGTCGTTATCAATTCATAAAACTTACTCTTATCTTCTTTTTTGGAATAAATATTTAGTTTTTTGCCATAATTGTAATCATTGTATGTAAATCATATTTTTATCTTTATTTATTTAAATTATATCAACAGGATTGATTATGTCATATGGATATAATGGTATGTACCCACTCATTATTCAAGTATTTCTTTTTTTTCTTTTTAAGGCACGGCATTACAACAAATCGAATATATATATATACTAGCCGACCCGTCACAGCTTCGCCCGTGATTGGTTGTTTAATGCATCATTTTGCTTTCGGACCATGATATGTAGAATTCAAATATTATTGTTTAATGTAATCGGCAAGTAAATATAAAAAAACGGTTAATGAAAACGGATTGAAATTTTTCTAGCGTTATAAATGATAAATATATTTTTATTAAAAATAAATACAGATAAAAAAGAAATAATTTATGGTTGATAAAGAATTAATATAAGAATTTTATAAGACTTTTGAGTATATGACGTTTTTTGTTTTATCTCATGTTGAGATTAAAATCATAAGATGATTCGGGTCCCCTGATCGAGAAAATGCCACGTATAATTGTCCATGTGAAAAGCACTCTGTACGAAGATCTACGCCAACGTACTTGAATGTTTGACCTTGCGCTTTGTTTATCGTTATAGCAAAAGAAACTTTAACCGGGAATTGAAGCTGTTTGAAAGAAAACGGCAATTCAGAGGGAATCATGGGAATTCTTGGAATAAATGCAATTTCTCCTTTTGCTGGCCCTGTAAGAATTACGGCTTCTATAATATTATTTCGCAGCGATTTTATTTGTAATCTTGTACCTACCGTTACATAAGTTCGGTGGTTGAAGATTACGTAATAATGTAATTGGAGCACCAATTTATAATTTTAGCTTATGAGGAGGAAATCCCGAAGGAGAAAGAGAATTGAGAAATTCTTGTGGATAATGAATAGCATCATTTGTTGACGTAACTGTATCAATAGATAGATATTCACGTGAGTGTCCATCGAATTTTAGAAGGATGATATCATTAATTTCTCCTGCTGTTACATTTCTCGGAGAGATAATAGCTCTTTCATATAACCACTGATAAGATTTATTGGACAGATTAAAAATGTCAGGATAAACTGTAGAAATAAACTCTTCCACGTTTTTGACCACCCGTCCAATCGTGTGATTGACAGAAATATAACCATTTTCATTTTCTAAAGTTCCATTTCCAATTTTCAACAACTGTTCTGGAAAAATATCGTCCCCTCCGCATAAATAAACTCTCATGTTCGTTCGCAAATAAAGTTTTTCAACATAGTTCCATATAGGGAATGATTTTAAGCAAGCATTAACGACATCAGCTCGAGTACCTTTAGGGATCACTGGTAAGGTTTGACGGAAATCATCAGCGAAAAAAAATGTTATGCCACCCATAAACTCATTAATACACTTAAGGTCTTTGATTTTCGATCAATTGCTTCGATATGTGATCTGAGACTCATTGTACACTCATCCCAAAACAAATGAGAACAATGAAGAAATGAGAACAAATGAGAACAATACAACGAATGAGGTTTCTTGAAGAATTTTTCCAAGAGGGCCATTTTTACGAATAGGACAAACGTATTCTGTATCAAAAAATACATTTAACGGTAACTTGAAAGTCGAGTGAGCAGTTCTGCCGCCACTAAAGAGAGTTGCTGCTATACCAGATGAAGCTACTGCTAATGCAACTTTACCTGAGGATCTAATTTGAGCCAACAACAAATGAATTAGGAATGTTTTTCCTGTACCACCCGGAGCATCTAAAAAAAATACTGTTCCTTGATGATTCATTACGCTTTCTGTAATAACATTAAAAGCATATTTTTGATCATTTACTAATTTTGGTAAATTGATTTCTACAAATTCTTGTAATCGGTTATTATCGTAAGAACGCAAAATTGAGAATTCAAAAGGATCAGATGCATTTTCATTTCGAACAGGTGATTTATCTATTAAATGATGCACTTGACCCTGAATTTTAAAAGAGGGCATGAAGTTCCCTTCACTTATTTCGTTTGCTCCAAACGATGTCATTTGAAACAGAGTGTTATACCGTCTAGAGTTATCAAAGAAATGTTTTGATAGAGGGTGAGAATTATCAATTAAACTTTTAATTAGGTCTGGAAGATCCTCAAATTGGTGTAAAACAACTTTACCGTCAGCGCAGCAAAGTCCATGGGTTTCATCTTTCCATTTTTTTGCATGGCACTTAGGACATAATGTAAACCTGTAATGATAATATTTCTGTAATATTTTTGATCATTTACTAATTTTGGTAAATTGATTTCTACAAATTCTTGTAATCGGTTATTATCGTAAGAACGCAAAATTGAGAATTCAAAAAGATCAGATGCATTTTCATTTCGAATAGGTGAGTTCATTCCAAATTCAGTTAAATATTTTTCAGACAGACAAACAACTTTATCTTCTATTTCAATCAAACCTCTATTAAATATTTCATCAGAAAAAGTAAATTGCAAGTCATTTAATCGAGTGCGCTCTGTATGAAGAATATCTTCATAAAAATCATTTCTGAACTGTTCCCACAAAGATTGAGGTTCAGATGGTTGGCAGAAAACTATGATTATTGCGAATAATTTTCATAATTTAGAAGAACATTCTGAAACAGTTGCATCCGCTACAGCATTTTTCCATTGCTCGTCATTTTCTAAAAGCCCGAGAGCAAAACAGGCAGCTTTAAAAGTCGCGTGTATGACTCCATCAATGGCCTTCAAGCTTTCAAATGAAGTAGGACCTTGTACATAATTGAGTAACAATCTTAAATGGAAGCATTCATTTTGATTTGGGTGAATCGTGTAAATTCTACCAATGGCAGTGTCCATTTTTATTCCTGGTTAACCTGGAACATCTTTTCCCCGTCTTCTCTTTAACCAGCCTCTGCTATCAGATATAAACTTTTAATTAGGTCTGGAAGATCCTCAAATTGGTGTAAAACAACTTTACCATCAGCGCAGCAAAGTCCACGGGTTTCATCTTTCCATTTTTTTGCATGGCACTTAGAACATAATATAGTCATTGGTCCTATTTAAAGCGCTTTAATATTTAAATAATCAATCTCGAATTGATAATTAAATGCTGATTTCATACTTAAAGCGTTAGGCTTACGTTGCTCCTGTGCAAGTGTTTGAAAACGTTCTGGTGTGTTATCTTGTTGCCTTCTGTTATACATTCGAGTTGCATTGGCAGTTCTTCTGCCAATGCGTGCTCTTGGCGCTCTCGGCATGGTGATGAATTGACTACTTACCCGAAATTTAACTCTATTAGAATGCCCAATAAACCTTCATAAGAATAATCAAAAAGTAGGTGAAAAAACTAATCACAAATTATGCTCGTAATGGGCGTATGCCAGTGTGTAACCTTTACGATCGTAAAGCGGTGTGCGTAGCAAAGAACCACACTCGACGACTATAAAGCTCAGACTGAGCCCGTGATGCCACGTGCGGTGAGCTATGTGCTAATAATGCTAGATAATAGCGATTAACAATGTAGGTATACAGAACATAATAAAAACTATACATATTTGTAAATAATTGTAACTAATGGCTACAGTTGCCGGGTTGTTATAAAGATCAATAAAAAAAAATTGATAAAACACTATGTGCGGAAAAACGCGTATAAAAACTTGAGATAAGTACTTGATGATTCGTGAGTTTATCCATGTGGTCCATTATACTACATAATCTGTATAATAATTTGATTATCTAAACATCACACATCCAGATGAAGATTGGTTTATTGATCATATGCATTTTGTGTAGTATAAAATGAATTTATAGATAAATTGGAAACAACAAAATAAATGTGTCAATTATATATGTAGTATATTAATCGGTATAATTATGATACGTGAAAAGAAAAAATTAAAAGAAAATATAGTACTAGTGGAGACACCAGGATTAAAAAATAAAATACTATACTCGTATGTACATCGTTTAATCGGGCAGTTATAGCATTTAAAGTTTCATCACATAAAAACGAGATGCGCACTTTATTCCAATGATTTAATTATATAAGTAAATCGTTTGAATTTCTTGGAAAAGGTAAGCATAAAATTATAGAATAAATATGTAAAAACTTACTATTTTTTAGGACGTTATTTATATGATTCGAAGTTTACACCATCACGTATGTTTAAAAAAAAGTTATCATTAGTATACTAAGGAGCTAGACTAAGGTTTTGATTTAGGTTCAATAGTTAGTTCGACAACGAGAGTGAAAGTATTTAATTAAAACCTAATGCCTAATATTACATTTTTTTGTTTAAAAAACTTTATTAAACTAATTTGATTGATTGAATAAAATAAAGCTTTAGTATTTTATATTCTTACCAATTTTAATTTTTGTAATTTAAAAATTAAAAAAATTTCATGTATCTACGTGAAGCAAAAAAATCAACATTAAAAATTGTACTCAAAATTCTTCTTAAACATGTATAAAATATGTATACATTCCAATATGAGTTCATAACTAATTTATTACGTAGTATATACCTCAAATGATATCGTGACGACTTAATTTTGTCTATGTCCGTTTAACTGATGAAAAATATGGATTCAAAGAGATTGCATTTTTTTATAAAAACTTTTGAGTAGACATAGATTGCCTTGATTCAAAATATACAGATTATACAAAATGAAATATAAATAATTTTTTCGGCATGTCTAATGTTCAAAATATAAAAATAAATGAGAATAATTTAATTATTTATATACACCACAAAGTACTTTATCGTAAAATTTAGTATGACATTTTGAAAATCAACGATCCACTTGCTTTAAACAATTATTACAATTTTAAATTTCATACAATTATTTTTGTGTATGATTTAACTGAAACTTTTTTTTTTAATTATAGTTAAACTATCAAATCATGGTACGTTTTATATTATAATAACCACTAACAATTATTATCAGAATTTATAGCATAGAACTTATCTACCTATTGAAAAGTCCAAATATATTTTCATAAAATCATATACCTATATTTTATCAATTATGATATTAGGGTAATAGGATGACTTAGTGACTATTTATACTATTAACGAAACAAATGTCCAATAATCTCGTTTTAAGTGGGATGTATCATGTTTGATTGATCATCCTATATACTAGAGTAAATTAATACTACTTTATTTTAAAACTAATCCTAATATTATAATAGTTGTTTTTATTTAAATATTTAAACATAATTATGTTGAACCCCCACCCCATTTCCCATATACAAATTACATTATTATTTCTCGGGTAATATATTATCAGCTGTATACAATTTTCGTAATTTCCAGTGTCCGTATTCTGGTTGCTCTTTAGAAGCGGCCGTTTGGACGCCAAAAAACATAAATATAAACTCATTCAATATATTATTGAATTTATCATTAGATAACTCTACATTGAGATGGGAGTTTGGAGTAATATATTTTATACTTTCAACTTGTATAAAAATATAAATTTATTTATAATTTAGAAGCAGGAAATAATACCACTAAAAATTTTAAGAATAAGGTTGATAAAAGAATTTTAAATTTACCCAATATCATAAGCGACTAGAAATTGTCCAAATGTAATTTCCTCCAAACGACCATGTTCATTTGTGCCATTTTGTATTTGCAGTATTATTATTATTATTTTTTTAAGTAGGAATTCAGAAGCATAAGTTTTAGAAATAAACGAGAAATTATTATGACTGAGATATACCAGAATTTAATTGAAAATGAAACCTTTTTTATGTAACACAGCGTTTAGGTTAACTTCTTGCAACGGCTATTGAGAAACAACTGCAGTTTAGAAGAATTTGAAGCTAAAATTAAAATTATTTATTAATTCTAGGTATAGTACTAGAATACCATGGATTTATACAATTTTTAAAATCAAAAGGTTCGTATGAAATATATGAAAGATAGTTTTTTTATGATAAAATAATTAAACAATTACATTATATATTACTCAATTTTGTTTATCTAGTGGTTATAACATTAATAGTTATAGTAATATGGATGATATGTATTTTTGTATATAAAACAAATTAGGTTAGCATACCATATTAATACAAGTATAATTATTGCGCAGGTTAATATTACCTATCCTACAGTCTACCATACAGATATGATTTTTTGATTTTTTTTTTCATGTACAGATTAGTCAGGTGTTATTGCCACAATATTTTTTTTCCATGTATTATACATTATGAACATATTGTACCTATCTTTTAAATCACGTAAATGGGGGTAACAAAATACAAAAAGCTATTGTTAACTGAATCCCACTTCAAAAATTGTTCTAAATGTACCCAGTGCATAAACATTTAATTAAAATTGAATTCTCGTACTACTAGGGTACATAACTAGACCAACTTATATTTTATGATATATACATTTCAGGTTTAATAATGCCACAGCGTTCTGAGATAAACATTATTGATAAGTTTTGTTCTCACGAAGGTACATAATACATTTATCTATTTTAAAATTCTACATTTATTAAAAAATGAGTAATCATTATAGCTTTATCATGCCGACTATTTGTTCTTGTATATTATCGTTAATCATGATGGATAATTGTAATTTAATGAAAAAATATTTTTTTTTTTTATTGAACATCAATACATCGGCAGCTATGCCATTAGTATATATACAATTGTGGTATTTACATTATTTTATTATTTTTTGCAAAAAGAAAAAAAAATAGGTTTTATATTTAATTTTACAATTCGGATTTTTTTAGAAATAAAATTAGGTTTCTTATATCTAGTGGGTTTGGACCTAGAGCTTGGCAGATTTGTTCAGAGATGTGGAATTGGTTGCGGAGTAGTTGGTATTTTTGACATTCGGTGATGATATGGTTTACTGTTTATATAACGCCACATGAGTCGCATATGTGTCCGGGGATCCAAATTAATATAATTTATTTTCCTTTTTTTCCTGCTAGAAATGTTTCTTCTTGGATTTTCCTTATGATATCTGTTGTATTTTGCCTATTTATAAAGTCGCTTATATTGCTTAGCGAGTCACTAAGTATTATAAATTTTTATTTGGTGTTTGCATATTCTGTGCGAATATATTTAACTACCTTGTTGTAGCCATCGCTTCGGCTGTGAATATTGAGGCTTCAGGGGGAGTTTGTATGCTATTGTTTGATTATTTATTATAATCGCGAGTCCTACCCCATTATTTTTTTTAGAGGCATCAGTATATATGTGTTCACTATTTGGATGCTCTTGTATTATGTTTTTAAGTAAGTTTATGTAAATAAAAGGCGTTGTGTTTTCTTTTTTGAATTCTATCTGGGTGAGGTTAACATTAAACGTTGTAGTCCACGGCGGAAATATGTATGGTTTTCTTTTTAGTATATATATTATATATATATATATATATATAACAATATATATATTGTTTATCGATATTTTTTCTTTTTCAGCCACTTGTATATATGTGTTAATTGATTTGTTATGTGGATTATTTATGTTTCTTTTGGTTTTGACACAATATAGAAGAAGAAGTTTTTTTCTTCTGAGATCAGGTGGGATTTAATTTGCGATATTTCTGATGCTTTCAATTGGACTGGATTTGAAACCACCAATTGATAATCTTATGGCGGTATTTAGTTTGGTTTGGATGATATTTAGGTGTTTGATGTTTACATTTTTAAATAATATAGTGCCATAATCTGTGTTGGATCTGATTAATGCTTTATATATCATAAGAAGAGTTAGACTATCTCCGCCCCATGATGTGTGAGCTATGATCTTAATTATATTGAGTTTTTTAGATATTGAGTCACGGATGTTTTTTAGATGAGATAACCAGTTTAATTTGGAGTCAAATGTTATTCCTATTATTTTTATATTGTTATGATTTGGTATATCTTGGTTGTTTAGTGTTATTTTGAGGGACTCTATTTTTTTTTGTTTTGTGAATATAATGCTTTGAGATTTAGTGTTAAAAAACGAGAAACCAGTTTGTTTTGAACAATCAGTTAAGCTGTTTGCACTTTTTTGGAGAAATTATTTTTTTGGTTGCTACTTCTACATGGTATGTTGAAGTCATCAGCAAATAAGTTGGCTCTAACTAGAGCTTTTATTGTTTCTACAATATAATTTATAACTAAAAGAAATAAAGTGGCTGCAAGTGATGAACCTTGCGGAATACCATTTTCTTGGCTGTAGATATTAGATAATGTGTAAGATATTTTTATCTGGAATTTTCTTTCATCTAGGTAGTTTATTATATATTTGAGCATATTACCATTTGCTAGCATTTTGCTTAATATAATTAATATTCTATGCTTCCATACTGTATCATAAGCTTTGGATATGTCTAAACTGACCATTCCGAGTATTTGTTTATGTTCGAATGCATTATCAATTTCAGTTTTGATTGTTATGACTTTATGAGGTTGTCCATTGTTGATCTGGCATATCGAAAACCACTTTGTTCTTTGGAGAGTATTTCATTTTTTTCCAGAAACCATATTAGCCTTATATTATTATAAAAAAATATTTTAAATACAAACACTTAAACTTGTATGAATTGCCATAAAGTCTAATTTTCAATCTTTCTTAAGACTATACATAAGAAACGTAAAATTGAACATTATAATAAACGAATAAACTTTAAAAAATATATTTTGATTGATAAAAAAAAAAATATTTTATTAGAAGAACTCAGGAAAAATGGATTCAAAGGTTGGTTGAATTATTTTTCTATATAATAGTATAGTAAATATATAATTATGCCTAGTTATATCTCGTAAAAGAATATAAAATGTAATGCATACTCTGTAAATTATCTTTATGTAAAAATACACTAAAATTTCAAATAAAAACATTTAATAAAATAAATAGCTTCTCATGGTTAAATTTATTATTTCTCACGATTATTATTAGCATGCGTTTAAAAAAAATATCATTTTTTATATGAAAAATATTCCCAATAATGTAATATAGTCAATAATTCTATTTTCTACATTTTTTTTTCAGGAATATATAGTGAAGACCAAAGAAAACCATTAAGTATATAAATGCATACCTATTAAACATTTTTATTCGTAATTACTAATTAAATTAATGCATATAAGGTAAACTTAGTTCCTGGTGTAACACAACATTGGTACAAAAACTTAAAAGAAGATGTGATTGACGTCGAGCACTTAATTAACACAATATATTTTAATTCTAAAATACTAAAATATTTGATAAAATCAAGAAAATAGATAATATTTTAAATTCCCCATTCTTTTAAATGACAGTGTGATAAAAAGTAATACAAATATACATTAAATATAATTATTCATGTTTATATAATTTTTTTTTTCAATAGAGGAAATCTGATTGTTCTTCTTTTTTATTGTAGATGTTGGTTCAGGTATGTATGTCTACTATGATTTTAAGACTTGTGATTATGTTTTGATTGAAATTTATTATTTAAACTGTGTTCATTAAAATTAGAAATATAATATGCTTTAAAGAGTATAAACTTAGCCCATGATAAATTAAAACATTGAGGGACCGGCAATGACAACGCAATGACTTGTTTGACCCATAGCTTAGCCATATAATACATTAAATTCCAAAATAAATACTGTCATATATAAATATTATGAAAAATAGTCTAAAATAAAAAATTATTTGTCATTTGATTAGTTAATATTGGTTACTTAACGTTCAAAGTATTTACATTTCAATATAATGTTACCATGAATGTTTCTAGAGTACAATAATTAAACAATTTCAAAATAAAGAGTAGGAGGAGGCTAGTTTTTAGATCCAAAAGAGAAAATATTTCAACCATTATGGACTGATTTGATATTGATTATATGTTTATTATATGTTTATTCTTTGGTTATAAAGTTTTCATTAAAATCAAATTTATAATTTTATTAGGTATTAAATAAACATACTGTACAAAGCGATCAACTTATTTCAATTAAAATACAAAATATACAACGATGGTTAGATTTTATAAATAATTAAAGACATGTTTTTTACGACTATACAATAAAAAAAAAATAATTGGTAAAAGTAAAACAATATTTCAATTTAAAATGAATATAAATTGAAATTAAATTTAATATTGGTTACATAAGTGTATAAATGTGTTAAAAATATTAATTTTAACGATATTTATGATTTATAGTTGAGTCAAAAAAGTATAAACAGTATATCAATCAAAATATAACAGGTAAATCACTTTATATGTATTTGAAATTAATTTAATTTGTATTGAAAAAATGTATTAGATTATATTCTTCTGCAAAGCAAATGAAAAACATAAACTATTATTTAGTGTTTTGAGAAATTCATAATATTCAAATAAAATTTCGAAATGTTGGCTATTCTATACTGATTTGGTGCGTCTTAGTTTTAAATGTATACATCAAAAGATGTGTGTATGTTACACACACAAGGAATGAACATTACACTTATAAATCTACATAACTCTAAAGTATGCACTAAAAATAAAAAATACTAAATTGCGCCAATATATGAAAATTAGACTTAAGGATTTCAATTCCTTAAATCTGAACACTATTTATATTTGATTATTTTAAGCTTTCAACCATTTTCTACGGTCTTATAAGATTTCAAAAAAAAAATATGCAAATGATAGAAGTCTCATATTTTTATAATAAGGATCTTGTCTTATTGAAACTAAAAAAGTGTTTTTAACGATAAGTTACAATTTATTATATGATATTTCTTATAAGAAATTTAAGATATTATATCGGTTTTTCTCCAAAAATGTAATCAAAGTATCCATGAAATATAATTATTATAACAATTATTAATCTACTATGGCTATAATTGGTATAACTTCCAAACCAATATAAATTATTTACGACTTAAAATATAAAATGTGATTACAGTTGATGAGAAAAATTCCAATTTATTGCATTACTACACGTTTATGAAAATAAAAGAACATATAAAATTTTATAATGAAGGTAATAAATAAAAATTAGAATAGTTATTTTTTTTTTTTTATTTAGAAATGTTGTATGTTTACAATTAATATAGACAACTATAAGAAAATATTATTGGTGTAAATATAAGCAGCCCAGAATAAAAAAAGAACAAGATAGTGGCGGAAATTACTTTTACAGATTGATAGGCAAGTATCTGAAAAGTTTCGAGTGTGATTTTGATAGAGTGAAGAAGTGAAAGGAAATGAGAACGCTCAGAGGACAGGAAGGGGCAGTCAAACAAGATATGATTAATATCGCAGACCGCTTGAGTATGAGGAATAATACAGAGGGGCGAGTCATTTAAATATATTAATATAAGATAATACAAGGGGATGTGAAGGAACTAAAGTTCATGACCTCCGCTATCCATATAATGGATATATCCATTTGTACTTTAAAGAGGGTTTTTTTTAATTTCACAACAGTTTGCTTATGCAATCAGAAAACCGTGCCGACAACCGAGATTGAGAGTCGAACCCTGTACCTTTTATAATATTTTCGTCACGCGCTATCACCTTGTTAATTTTTCATGAATACAATATAATATTTGGTTCCTATATACTATATAAGACATACCTATGTGATCTATATCGAAATTAAATCGATATTATCATCTAATATAAATCACTTAACTTTAGACACATATTTTACCTAAATAGTACCGGGTGATAACTAATAATCAATTATAAATGCTGTTAAGGTCACGTCGGTGATGATTGTACAGCACTCAATATGTTTGGCAGGAGTCAGTAGTAACTCAAGTTTATAGTTGAAAAATTAATTAATTGGGATTAACAATATTTTATCAAGAGCCAGAACATTAAAAGTACAACCTATCTTATTAAGAAATTAGGTTTTAGTACTATATCAACTACTATTTGAAATTTAGACTGATGCAGCTCTATCTTCTTATTTTATTTAAATAGTTAATAGTTATATACATTTAAAAAAACTAATTAACACATTTAAATATGGTCGCGAGGATAACACCACCATGATTCGTATAAAAAGGGAATATTGTAATATTGTATACAGTATATTTTATAAATAAGATAAAATATTAGAAAATAATTTCACTTTAAACAGAAATATTTTAAAGGAATAAACCTAGTATAATTACCTGCGAATAATATGATGGGAAAATCTAATATTAATTTATTATTTTGTACTAAATGTATTATTTCACGAATATAATATAAATTACAAAAATAATAAATAAAATACAAAATAAACTAAAGGTACTAATTTTAATATAAATATTAATTTTTATAAAAAATTAACATTCATACAAAAATATTATAATAATAGGTCATAAATCAAAAGATTATAAAGTAGCTTAAAATGGAAACTTAATAATAAGTGATATTACTATTTATTGATTATTAATTATTACCACTTTATTTGTTCCAGCTAATTTTAATATTAGCAATTGTGAAGGTAGTATTCTTTGTTATTATGTAGACATTAAAATAATAGAAAATGGAAATTGAAATTAGAAATTATAACAATTATTATAATGAATCATTGAATCAAGAACACAAAATATACGGATGACATTCTCAGATTTTCAAATTAAAAACTAAATAGTTTTGTATATAGTGTGAAATTAATTTCATTGTAAATTAATTTTATATTATTATTTATAATTCTGTGTATTTTTTATATGGTGGGGGTACGACAACGGATGTCATTAACCTTCAATGTACATATTTTTGGGAAGGGAGTGTGTATTCTTTTATTCGTGAATATATTTGTTTGTTTGGTTTTATTTTTTCATTGGTTTTTATTTAATAAAAAATATAATGTTTAAAATTAAATCCCCATAAACACCAATAAAATGGTAGTACCAATTTTAAATTATTTTTTCATTGCATAAATTACAATAACATATATTTTTATAATTTAATGTTTCGATTATCATGACAGACAAATTAGCAAATGAATTTCAATGTAAGTACTTATTTTTAGTTGGATAATAATTTTTAAATTTGTTTTTGCATGTTATTAATTAATTTCTTTTTTATATGGACAAATTATCCAATTTTAAATACAGTAATTTTAGTTTAATTATATATGGGAACAACTAGAATATAAAGAATATAAGAAATTTGTATAAAACTATTTTTTCCCGCCTTCTAAGGTTTTTAAATTTAAAAAGTTCAGAATGTTTCATATACAGATTGAGAGTTTCTATGTAATTTTATAACAGATAAGCCATAGGATATTATTTTGGATTTTTCTATTTATTTACTATGGTCGATGGTATATGTTTGGGTGAATAATAGATGTATATAGACATTTAAGTGTAAATTAATATTGTTAATGCACCTATAAACTGGGAAGCGTTTAGAAAAAACCTGGATGAAAAACTAAATAACCATAAACGATACAGTGACCTTGATGACATCAATAAGAGTATCGTGCATTTAACAGACACAATAAAAATTGCAGTCACCCAAGCGCAGATCAAAAAACACACAGCTACACTCCAGCCAACCAATTCCCTTCCAAATGCCGTACAAAATCTAATAAAAGAAAAACACAAAACTAGAAGAATATGGCAGAGAACTAGAAACTTAGCAATCAAAAGAAGATTAAACCAACTGAACAGGAGAGTTAAGTGGGAACTTGACAGCCTAAGATATAACTCCTATCGCACCTACTTTGAAAAGGTAAATCCAAGTGACTCTAGTCTCTGGCTGGCAACAAAAATAATCCTTAACCAACGAAATCTTATCCCTACATTAAAAATTGCCGAATACGACACCAACCTTGAAAAGTCCGAAGCATTTGCTGAATAATTTGAAACCTGTTTTACTTCTGAAGGCGACACTATTCTACAAGGAGAAAGCTCAGATGAAATACTGAGTTCAACTAACAATGAGCATAACATCATCATCCCAACATCCCCTAAGGAAATTCAACTGCTCATATCTAAGCTAAAGAGTAAGAAAAGCCCAGGTCACGATCTAATAACCAACAAAATCCTAAAAAACCTGACATCGAAAGCATTATCCTACTTAGCCTCTCTATTCAATTGGCCATGCGCATTGCTACCTTCCCCTCTACATGGAAACATGCAATAATAGTCCCTATTCACAAACCAGGAAAGCCAGCAAATTTCCCCACTAGCTACAGACCAATCAGTCTACTACCAACATTATCCAAACTCTACGAAAGGATATTGTTGCAAAGGATGAAACCCTACCTTCACGTTATCCCGAAACACCAATTCGGTTTTAAAACCAAACATTCCACTTGCCACCAAATCCAGCGCATATCCGAAATAATTGTACATGGTTTCGAAAAAAAGCAATACACCACAGCAGCATTCTTAGACCTAACACAAGCTTTTGATAAGGTCTGGCACAGCGGACTTGAACAAAAATTAAAAATATTAAAATTCCCTGAATACCTACTTAAAACGATCACGTCCTTCATATCCAACAGATCTTTCAAAGTAAGAGTAGAAACAGACTTCTCACAACCACACCAAATCAAAGCTGGAGTCCCTCAAGGATCGGTCCTGGGTCTGGTCTAACACTATTTAATATTTACTGCTACGACATCCCAATCCCTCTCAACTCTTAATTAGCAATGTTTGCGGACGACACGACAATTCTCACCCAAGACAGTTCCTTAGAGTTAGCAATTCAAAATCTACAATCCTCATTGAATGAAATAATCACCTGGTTCAAAAAATGGAAGTTGAATCTAAACCCAACTAAAAGTGAGGTTAAAATATTTACCCTAAAAAGATATACCAACGTCAAAAACATTCACATAAACAACCAGGTCATTCAATGGAATAATAAAGACGACGCAGTCAAATACATAGGTGTCCACCTAGATGAAAAACTTACCTGGAACATACACATAAACAAAAAACTCGTACAGGGCTACACAAGGATGAGAATTATTTACCCTTTAGTCAACTATAGATCAACACTACAACTAAAGTCATCATTTTCCTCCTATATACTTCAATAATCAGACCAATTTTAACGTATGCTTGCCCTGTTTGGGCAACAGCCTTGGAATCGCCAAATACACAACGATACTGGAATATCTCTAATAAATATTTGGATTAAAACCCAACTTAAAAACTTTCACACCAAGCTAAAAGACTAAGAAGGAGCCCGCCATTACCAACTAGGAAAGAAAACCCAAAATAGGCGACTGCGACCCCGACTACCCCAAGACATTCTCACATCAGACACTGGAGAGCTCGCATCGGAAGATGAAGAATAACCAATAAATGATATCAAACCTAACTATGAACTATTAAACCATTGTAATCACTAATATAAATGTAAATTATAAATTTTAAATTGTAAACTTAATGTAATGTATCATACTTGTAATAGCACCTAATGTGCTGAAACATTTAAAAATAATAAATAAAAAAAAAATTGTTGAAGCTGGAGAAATATTCCGTTTAATCATGTAAATTAATGAAATTACTTTTCTTTTTTAAAGTGGTTTGCAAATAGTTTATATACTCTAGTAATTCAAAAAATATTTTATTGCAAATCGCTTGTTAATATTTAGTTAAAAGATGAACTGAGCTAAAAACTATTTAGGTCCAAGAGATATGTTATGTACATCAAATATGCTTTATTAATTTCTTGAAATAAGTTTAATCTCTATTTAAACCCTAGTTAGAGGTAATGTAAACGCACAAAAAGAAATAAATTTTTTTATTTTTATTTTTTCTTAGCAAAAAAATCTTCATCAAGTATGAACAAATTTAAAATACTAATAAAAACAATTATTATGACATGTTATAGATAAATCAAGTTGATATCATATTATATAGACATCGTATCAATAACATTTAAAGCGCTTTGCACAGCTAAATGTTTTAATTTTATTATACGTATGTACTATATAATATGATATCAACTTGATTTATCTATAATTTATTAAATATGATATTAGTTATTGGATTAAATCAACACTAATTAAAATAAAACATTTTGTGATTGAATTGTAACGCGCTTCGAATAGCCTTCTTAGGAAAATGGTTAAGCATTGGCGGCAGTTCTTGCAGTAAATATTAATTCTTAGAACAATTATATAATTCAATTTTGTTGTCAATTTATTGTCAATTTTTTTTTCTTTGTTATAATGTTCACTAACCCTCACACTAAATTATAAAGGGCCAAGGAAATTTGTTTTTCATAAATTTGAATTTTTCCTGGAATAAATATAATTATTATTCATAAAAAAGTGCGTTAAATATTGTATTTATTTACTATATTTCAGACTGTGGAAGTAAAGCAGAAAAATCTACACAGTGTATGTAAAAGATATTATTTAAGTGTGCGATGCGCTAATAGAATAGTTATATTATAACCATCCATGGCTATAGCCGTGGCGCGATTAAAGTAATTAATAAGTAAATTAACAGTGGGTGTCCCATAATGTATACTGCACCTTATTACCTATACAATTTATTCAACATACAATCAATGATATTACTACCTTTAAGCAGGGTTTTCCCATTCTAGCCATATTAATATAAGTGTTTTTTTTTTGTCAGATGGGATACTTAATTATCATCTGAAACAATTGGTACCCAGTAAATAGCAAAATATAAGAATAACTGTGTTGATGATATTTTTGTAAAAACTATCTCAATCGTAGAAAATTTATAAATTAGGTTATAATTGAATAGTGCAAACTTTTAATTGAAAAATTGTATCGAAGTTTGGAATTACGTCGTGGTGGTTTCATATTTTAACCGTTTTTTTTCGTTATTGTCCGTTGGTCAATAACGTTTTCTTTTCTTTCTCTGTATATTATCCATTAATCTTTTACTGGAGTTCTTAAACTATGCTGTAGTATAACGACTAAAAAAAATTCAAGGAAAAGAAATTATAATTATTAGATTAATATATTAGTTATCCTTTCTGAATACGGTCATATTATTGCACTGCAGCTTTATGCTTTTTCACGTCTCTTAAGTACTGCAAAAGGCTTCTCATACCGTGGTCTTCTAGTATGTAGACTACGTCAACACGTAGAATCACAAGACTTATATTGTTAAACTCGTAATTGATTTATTAACTCGTTATTAATTGGTAACTGATCTTCTGTTGATGCAGAGTGATATAGCTCTCCAGGAAGTCTGAACATTCTTGTTCAGTATATTTGCCTTGAAAATCAGACTTGACAATGTAACGAACCAGTTGAGTGATTGGTAACTTAATTGTCCATTTCACAAACACTTGTTCTGCGAGTGCTGCTTTTAGTTGCCTTTGAAACCGTTCTACTATACCATTTGTACGGGCCGAAAATGGTAACCTCTGCAGGCTTTTCTTAGTTTTGACGGTAATAGCCACTGGTTGATAGGTGTTAAGCCTTCAGGATTTGGTTGACAGAAGTTCTGGTCTAAAACATTATGTAAGAAATCAATACACTATAAATTATCTATAAAATAATTGAAAAATTAATTCCATAAGTCAATCCACCTCTCCTTAACATAATTTATTGTTATTGCTTGCACTTTGAGAAATTTATAATTTATCAATAATGCTATTGCTGTCAATATTTTTTTGCAGATACTCTGTTGATTGAAAATTATTCAAGTGTACAGAAGAAGTTAAAAGATAAATTTAAAGGAGGTTTGTAAGATTGGGATAAAATAAAAACAGTAAAAGAATTTATTTATTTTATTCCTATATATATTTTCTTATTCAAATACTTATCGTCAAAAAAAAAAAATGTCAATTATATATAAATATAATTAATAACAGTTGTATACGCTTTTAGATTCTAATTGAGACCAGAAATGTAATAGTTTTAACATAATTTGGCTTATTTTTTTTAGCTTGTGTCTGTGCACACGTCATATCGAATGGAAGAATTGCTCCATTTAATACAAAATTGGTACTTTTCTCTTTGAAAATTTCGTCTATTTCATGGGTTAGGAGTGGGTATTTTTTTGAATTTCTCAACAGCTTTCCGACTAATTGTGTAATTACTTAGTGAATTTTAAAAGTTGTGTAGATAAGTTCTACAAGGAAACGATCATCCCGATATCTCGTTGGTAAAACAATTACAGTTTTAGTATTTGATTATAAAAGTTTTACGAAGGTTTGTAATGTTGTAAATTTAATTACGTCACCAGTGAATGATTGTCCTAATCCATTGATATCAAATCATAGTATAAATTCGTACGATAATTTATTTACAGATGAATACAGTAAGCTCCAAACTAGAGTGAATTTGAAACGGATATTCTGTCATTATAACGGTATACTAATATACATTTTACAAATATAACATGAATTTAAGCTGATGAAAAATTTCAATATTTATTAGCTTCTAAAAGAACCAATGAAATTTGATAATTATATAGGTAAAATATATGGTATATATCTGTATTTAATATTATTTTAAATTATTTTATAGAAATCTTCAATTCTATTTGTTTCACTGGTAATTTACATCAATAAGCTTCATAATATTTATGACATAAAAAAAAATATACTACAAATGTTATACCAAATTCAAGTGTAATAATATTTTATATTTGTTCTTGATTTATTTAGGAATCTACAATGAAGATAAATTCAACATCACGAGTGAGTACAATCAAAATTTAAGTACATAAAATATTAAATAAACAATATTGTCTTTATCCTAACCTTGTATTGGTAGTATAGTTAAGTAGTAGAGAATATACTTCTCTGCACCGTGATACTTGTGGAATAATTCAGATGTGTATTAAGTATTTGAGTAGAATAACATAATGATTTAGAATTTAAATTATATAAGTAAAAGCTAAAAAGAAAAAGTTATTACAAATTGATTTGTTTTTTGAATAACATAATAAACAATAAATATATGATACTTTCTTGCAACGAGAGGTTATTTTTTTTTGAAGAGAGCTTCAGGTATTACGATTGTCAATTTTGTTGTAAAATAATAAATGTTCTTAACATTAAATAAAGTTGTCCATGCGTTCCATTTAAACTGGGATCGTTCCATTCATGATCATAATGTTTTGTTGTCCCAACAAACTTCGAAGGGAACCCTTTTTATCCCGTTTTAGAAGATGTTCCTGTTTTTGTCCTATAAAAATAATATTTTTATAATATTAAATTATCAATAAATCAATATAATATTATAATAAGTTTCCAGAACTATTGATACGTATTCAGCTTTAAAATGTAGTTTTATTCTATAGGAAGTCAATTATAAATCATTAATGTTACTATAAGAAGAATAGAATATCGGCATTAAATCTGTATTAGAAGTAATATGTGGAAATATAAAAAATAGGAAAACTCAAAACTTTTAAGCTTTTAGTGTAAACTCTTAACTGTTAAAATAAAAGACAAACAATTTATACAAAAAAACAATTTGTAGGAGAAACTAACCATTTTTATGACACATTTTTGATGTACATAAAAGAGTTATTTGGAAGAAACCTAATTAAAAAATTGTCCATCATGGTTCGATATTCAAAAAAGTTTAATTTTTTTTTTTGTGAAATAATAAAAAACAAAAGGATTGGAATGTGGATGAAGATATTCTTTTCGAAGAATTTAATCTTTTAGTTAATGTTATAAGTTATCCAAAAATTGTTAGTTCCATATTTCTTTATAGAAAAATGGTCACCGTATTCTAGTTCATCATTCATCTGCCTTCTCATTTCCTTTTATGTTACAATGGCCTAGGGTCCATATAAATCTAATATCTTTGTTTGACTTGTATAGAAGTTTGCTAATTAATAAAGCTAAAGGCTCTGTTAACATTGTGGATTGCAGATTGGTTAAAGCACTGAGTGGGTCAAAACATATGTCAATTTTTGTATAATTAATATCTAGGGCTAATTGAGCTCCTTTGAATAGAGCTAGGTATTTGGCTGTATAAATACTGCTTAAATTATTAAGTTTGAACCATTTAGTTGAATTAAGGTGGATTACTGCAAGTCCTATACCCACTTCGGTTTTAGATGCATCAGTATAGATCTGAGTTCTGGTATTCAAAGTGTGTATGAGTTCATTGAATAGATCGCTATAAATAGTGTTTGGAGTTTCTTTATTCAAGTGTTCTGATAAGCTTGTATCGACTAGATAATTTGGCAGTTTCCAAGTAGGTATTGGTTGTTTTCGCGTTGTCATATTTCATTGAAAACAATATTGATATCCATCATCTCCTTCTGTAGCCTTTACCCTAATGGTTTTCTTAGTTTAGGATTATGTATAATATTATATTGTTTTGTATTGACATTAATAAAAATCGTTCTCTTGTAATCCCTATCCGTTTAGTTACACAATAAAAACTGATTTCGACAAAACGCGAGTGCATCGATCACACTGCGTATTTATTATTACCAGTGGTCACTGCGCGAATAGTAAATATGGTACCTAATTCATGTCCAAGTAAATTATTTACCCTTTTACTAATCAGAGTAATCACTTAAAACAATCGTTGACTCCAGTGGCATATCCAGGGGGGGGGTTAGGAGGTTATAACCCCCCCCCCGAAAATTGTGAAGTTAAAAAAAAATTGCTAAATATTCAAATACTATAGTAATATAATATCATATACCATGTAAAAATAAAACACAATAATTAAAAAAAATTTAATTAATAACAAGTGTTTATAGCTGAATATTATATTATAGTTATCTATATATATATATATATATATGAACGAAAATGGTATTGAAGTATACTTCTTAACAAGCCCAGACATTTATCCAATAATATCCACACTTTTTAAAATTTTCATAACACTTCCAGTGTCTACTGCCACCGGAGAACGAACATTTTCGACACTCCGTCGTTTGAAAACATACTTAAGAAATTCTTTTTCATAACCCCCCCCCCCACCGAAAAAAAATTCTGGATACGACACTTTATCATTTTAATGTGAAAATTAAGTGTACAACGTACAGAATTCACGTATTATTTACTTTCTAACTAATATAGTTGAAATTGACTTTAATTTATTCTTCTTAGCAGGTACACGACAACAATTTTCAAAAAAACTTTGAAAAAATAAACACGATCATTACTTTATATGAATAGAATACTGTTCAACTTAATACACATTAAAAATATTAATTTAGGTACTTATGATGTTTTTATATTTTACAGAGAGAATTGAAAATAGTAGTAAGTTAGTCGATTTTCAAACATAAAAAAAAATACTCCTGACTTTTAAGTACTAAATATTAGTATAGTATAGTTGACTAAATACAATTAGTAATCTGTTACCCTAATTTTTTTTTAACTGGATTAATTTCTCAGAAGGTACCTAATATGCACAAAAATGATATTTCACAATAATTTTCAGAAATATGAATCATTTATAAATGCAATTCGCTATTTACAAGGAATTAATTTGTAAAGAAGGCTATTCTAAACACATTATGTAATATCATAATGACATATTTATCAATTTTGTGCAAAAATCTCACTTGAAAAAAAGATTAAATTAAAAAAATACGAGTCTCATTTTTAAATAAGACATAAAGTATAAATATCGCAAATTGTTTTTAAACAATTGATTTAAATAGAAAATTCCCATTTTTAGATTTCCCACGTGCAATAAATGCGTACATTAACTTCTTATTTTATCTTGACCGTATGTATCTACTAATAATTTATATAACACTTAATATTCTATAAGTGAATAATATATAAATTTAAAATAATCATTTGTCGATTTTATGTTAATCAAAGATTTTTGTATACTTATGTGTATTATAGGTATTCTTATTATTGTTTACATTCATATGTACTTACACTTATAATAATATGATTCCCAGTTTTGAATTATCCATCACTCAAGAAACCCTCATATTATTAGTTTTCTTAGATATAAAAAACTGGATAATATAGAGACAATACATTTTTTTTTGTAAAATATATTTTCATGACAACGGTATTTTAAGTATACCGACAAGGAAAACGTATCCAAATTTATGAATTGTAATCTTTAAACATAATATGTGAATATTAGAAGTGATTCTCGACTCTCGTTATAACACTTTACTAGAGGACTGATGATAGATACATTAAATATTGAAACATAATGTTATCTTAACCAAAATTAACAGTACTTGATTAAAATATCTCTATGGTAGAGATTCGGGGTTCAGGGGATGGACCCACTTGCAGGGCTAGTTTCATAACACGAGTCTGTAACGCTAACTGGCACCATCATGCGGAATTTCCTTACAGAGTGAAAAATTAATAGATATTTAGATTTTGACCTATCAAAACTATAAATGTTAACATATTTATAACTTTATAAGCTATTAAATGACCGTGTTGATTGTTCTA
This sequence comes from Periphyllus acericola, assembly GCA_949715065.1. Classification (NCBI taxonomy): domain Eukaryota; kingdom Metazoa; phylum Arthropoda; class Insecta; order Hemiptera; family Aphididae; genus Periphyllus; species Periphyllus acericola. The sequence goes on from OX454268.1 coordinate 9,910,666, forward strand.
TTTTTTTCATAAGATAACCTTCCAAGCTTCTTAAACTCACTACAGATTGCAGAATAACATTTCTCATTTAAAATCCCAAACTACTAATATAATGCCTACATTCCCTTTTCTAAATCTATAAATAAAAATCTACAAATGCAAGCCTTTCTGTTATATTACTTTTCATACATCAAAAATCGGGTTTCTATGAATCTAGTTTCACGCAATAATTATTGACGAATGTACCGACGAATAATATGTATATTGTATATATATATTTTTCATGTTGTTTAATAACAATTTAATTTATTCCATCATTTATAAAAAATAATTATTATGTTTTCGAGTCCTACATACGAATTATATTTATGTTTGTTATTGGGTCAAAATTCGTCAAATAGTCAATAAATAAAATAAATTAATTAAGTAATTAAAAATTTGTATAATAAAAAATACTTATAAAAATAAAAGTCCTGGTCGGGAGTAATATTGATAAGTAAATGTTTACGACTGCTTCTGATTTAAAAATCCGATGCCAGGTATGATAAAAATACACATATCTTGACGAATTTGAAATTGGAGCCGGTCGTAAACCTTTGTTCATCAATAAAATTCAGGCAATTACTTTTATTATAATACTTTATATCTTATTTTGATTTGTATTTTTTGTCAGTGGCGTATCCAGGAAACTACTTGGGGGGAATCAGATACATATCCCAATTCAAAAAAAAACCATAAAAAATTTGAATTAAAAAAACTTCTATTTAAGTTCTAAGACCATAAGCTAAACTTAAATAAAATGAAGTAATTTATTTTTTATTTTATGTGATTATTTAGGTTAGATAATTATATTATATCCTGAATTTTTTTTTTTATTGGTGGGGGCTAAAGGTACCTCAGTTTAACTTACTGATTGCATTATATTATATTTGTTTCAAACAAAATGCTTTGAAAGTTATATACTTCTGGGCTTAAAATGTGAATTCACAGTTTTTACTGAAAATTCACGCGGAAAAATGTAAAAAAAACACCGAAATAACTTTTTTTTAATATTGTATACGGAAATATGTTTCAGTTAAGCTACCTGATAAACCTCACAATTTGAAAAATGATTACGTTGTAAAAGTAGCTTCTGACGTTTTTAAATCTAAGGATAAAAGTAAATATTAAATTTTATTGATCAAGTCACAAGCCATAAAATAAAATAGTTAATATACACATAGGTTTTTTTTAAGTTATTCATTAATATCTGCGAGTTATAATTTATGTACAAGAACACATACTAAAATTATTCCATATTTCTTTGTTTTATACGTACAAACACCTCGCGATGGTACAGAGAGGGTACAGCGACAACACCGCGACTGACAATGCGAATAAGCGGGTTACTTTGTGTGTAATACGCACTTATCACTAATATCGTCGTACCGTCGCACGCATTAACACAATATCGATTCTCGATAGAAATTATGACAGTAATGGGGTTATTACAAAATTTTAAATATTATGAAAATCAACTACTGTTCTTCATTGTTTATTGATTTATTTATTTTGCAAATGTTGTTATACAACTAATTTTGACAGTTAAAATTATAGTTGCAAATTTAAATTAAAAATCTTAAAACCAAAGGGATTGTGAGTTTGTCTTGTTGGATTAAAATAATGTGAGGTATATTGAAGACAGTCATAGACGAGATGAAAAGGATCATAAAATTGGCTCGTTGAGTTGATAGCTTGGGACAGTTGAATAAGAGGAGAGTGATGTCGCAGATTAAAGGAATGTTAAAAAGTGTGCATTGAATGGAACTAATTTAAGAAAGAATAAGAACATAAAAAGGAATTA